>JAEAOA010000856.1:2417724-2452724 GCA_016746295.1 Potamilus streckersoni | reverse complement strand
TGTGAATCATGGACCATAACAACTGACTTAGAGAAAAGGATACATGCCACATAAATTGGATGCTTCCGAAAGTTCCTCAACATCTCGTACAAAGACCGTCTCACCGATAACGAAATACGACAACTGATAAGACAAGCCATTGGCTTCACAAAAAACTCCTGACCACAGTGAAAACACGTTAACTGCAGTAGTATGGTCATGTCTCATGATCATCAGGCCTTGAGAAGACAATCCTGCAAGGCTTGTACAAAAAGAGAGGAAAGAGAGTCAGACAGAAAAAGAGGCGGGAAGACAACATTTGAGAGTGGACAGACTTGACACTGAGCGACTCTCTGAGAAAGACGGAAATCAAGAGGAATCGAGGAAGATGGTTGTCTGGTCACATGCGGTGCCCCAACGGTCTACCCGACTACGGCAATCATAATAACCATCACCATCACCACCACCATCATCACCACCACTACCACGATGACGATGATGATGACAACAATGATGATGATGATGGTGATGGTGGTGGTGGTAGTGATGATGATGATTATGATCCCTTTGCATATCATGTAATTCTGCAATTCTCTATAATGCATGTCCTATTTTTATTAGTTAAACAAAACTCAAAAAGACTGTGAAAAATACTTATTATGGGACTAGTGCTTTTCATAATTGGTTTCGGATAATCTGTAGTCCTTTATTTATAGTTCACCTGGTCGTAAGATCAAGAATGCTGACTGGATTTGTGGGCTTTAACTCCATTTCTATAATATGAGAGATTATAAAGGGCAGCCAGTATATCTAGTGGAGGATGAAATGGGAATATTCCGGTACGTACCACCGACCCAAGTCAAGATACTGGCAAACTTTCTCACATGACCACATTGGTCGAGTTTGAGACTCGAGTTCACGCGGACAGAACTGATATATGCGATATCGCTTTAGAACACTCGAACACCCGGGACCCTGGTATAGAAAATATTAATGATGACGCTGAATAACCCAATGTCAATAACGATAAGCCTCATAGTCCTAACAAAAAGCGATGAAGTCCACCACCTAATAAAGTTTCATCTCCAAAGACATTCTTGTCTGCGAAGATAATGATATTTATTTGTACGAACAGACAGGAAAATTTAACCCGACAGGAATGAGAGTCCCTCAAAACATTAGCTCTGCGAGAGGCGATTGGTGAATTTACATTGTTACTTAGAAGCTAAATGTGAAACATGTACGAAATGCCTGTTGACATCTGCGGAAGCAAGAACTCAGCGACCCAACATAGCGCTAATATGGATCTAACCATTTTCCCCATCCAAGCCTATCTGAATGAATTTACCATCCCGGTTGTTTACGTCGATCCGGGTAAGCTTGTGAATTTTCAAAATCAAATTGAAAAATTTCAAACGTCCAACGTGGACATCAGCGATACTCTTTTAAATCCGCGAGGTGCCATCGCTAGAAACCTTGCAGAAATTGCCGAGAATGAAGGAATCCGAGACGTCCGTGTGTCTGTTGCCTTTATCAAAGACTACGTCGATGTTACCAAAGATGAAATGAAACGATACGTCGATGTAAAGGTTGCTGAGGTGCTATCGGTCTTGCACACATCGAAAGCAGTTGCAGCTGTATGGAACATGATTAGAGGAATATTAGCCAGTGAAGCAGGAAATACCATTAGCATTACCTATCCTATCAACCCCAGAGGAAGGACATCCAGAAAAACACCCAGAGATTGTTTCGATTCTACAATAATATCGTGGAATTCACCCAGAAATCCACCCCGATAAAATTCACCTTGAAATCCACCCGATAAAATTCGCCGTTTACTTATGTGAACCAACAGTAACTCAAGAAAGACTTACACTGCTATTGAACAGTTCTTGGAAGAAAACGATAACGATCATTAAAGACAACAAGCACAGGAGTAATCTATGAATCTATGTGTTTCTAAATGAACGTGGCACACACACACACACACACACACACACACACACACACACACACACACACACACATTTTCACCGGAGACATACATATTTTCACCGGAGACATACATTTTTTCAAGAAGATATTTTATATGGTTGTATGGCAGTTGTGCCTGTGAAGAGAGGTATTAGTTGTACCCGAATAATTTCAAAGTGTCGATCAATTACACTTTATGGCGACAGTATTAATAGTAAAAAGAATGCTGGACCCATAAGTTACCGACGCGAAAAATGAATAAAAAGACCCCAAACAAACTATAAAACAAATAGCATGGCGTAGTTTGAGACTGTGATGGATGAGATAAAAAATTTCCGACAACCTCGCGTATAAGTACGGAACCAAACAACAGGTCATTGCTTTACAGCAGTAACAATTGAGTAAATGGTTTCCTGAGTAAATTGATCTGTGTGCGAAATACAGCACTGCAACTCCCAACCCATGACGACAGCTTCCACACGGACTCACGTGAACAGATGCACACGTGTGCAAAAAAAAAAAAAAAAAAAAAAATAACAACTTTCAAGTTTGGCTAAAAGTTACGGTGAATCTTGAAATCTTTCTGGCATGGGAGCTGGAATGGGTCTCCCGTTATGACACTACTGCCATATTTAAATCTTGTCTAATATGAAGGTACAGTTCCATAACATGTTTAGGAGAGGCGATCGATCATGCCATAGGATAATCTTGCTCTAAATCGCATTGGCGCTCTCATGTCTTTAAAATTCATTATAATATTATCGTGTTTGGCACATTTGATAGTTATGTTTCTGCATGGATGATATTTATTATTTGAATTATTTATTTTTTAAAAATCGGATTAATTTTAGTTTGTTTGGTTTTAAATGTTGTCTATTTCCTTTTGTGTTATTCGATTATACCTCGTTTGCTTTATTCCACTATCTGGGTCATACAGCTTTTGTGTGTTTGGATTGTATCTCTTTTGCTTTATTTGAGAATTTATCCATTTGCATTAACTTTTTTCTTGTTTTTTTTTTTTTTTTATAAAACGTACTTAACTTGTTTTAACTTCATGGTGGAGGGTGGGCTGTTTTCGCTTTTTCTACTAGCTAGCAGCGAACAAGTACACGTTCTTCATCTGCGTACTTGGATTTCTACTGTCTTTACCGCAGCGATTTTCGTGCTGATATTGAGTTGCACGCCTTGAATTCGACGTTTGTAAGCCATGATAAGGTCCAGGTAGAGTCTGCTGTTAAAAGTATTATCTCAAAGAAATACATGCACACACACACATACACACACACATACACACACACACACACACACACACACACACACACACACACACACACACATATATATATATATATATATATATATATATATATATATATATATATATATATATATATATATATATATATATATATATATATATATATATATATATATATTCTGGTAAGCAAGCGAATTCAATCGATGGTCCCTCTGCCAACCAGACTTGGAAACCACCACGTGATCATGCCCTATGACGTCACGGCGAAGTTCCCTAAAACGAGGTTGCTATCCACGTGCTTGGTAGATCGAGGCTGCTGTCCGTTTAAAGATTCATAAAACACTCAATCACAGTTCTTTCTTAAGTTTGCATGAAAAAAAAATATAGCCCCTATCCACTCCTTTTTCTTTATGTTTATGTACAAAAACAAAACAGATCTGGCTTTCGTATGTATGTATGTATGTATGTATGTATGTATGTATGTATGTATGTATGTATGTATGTATGTATGTATGTATGTATGTATGTATGTATGTATGTATGTACAACCCTACATTTGTCTGTTCGTCTCATTCATAATATACCATTGTTAATAAGTCTCTATAATAACCCATTATTTTTCTTCATAACCATCATATTTATTTTCCATATGCCTTCCGCTCATGCCGTCCGTAATGTTAAACACACGCCCCCACAGTGCCGTCCGTAATGTTAAACATATTCCCCCACAGTGCCGTCCGTAACGTTAAACTTCATATGATCCCACAGTGCCGTCCGTGATGTTATACTTCATAGTCCCCCACAGTACCGTCCGTAATGTTAAACTTAATATGCCCCCCCTCCCGTACGGTCCGTAATGTTATACTTCGTAGGCCTCCATTATGGTATTTAATGTTCAATGTTCTGTTATTATCTTAGTGACTAATGTAAATTTAATTCCCCTTAGAACCTATAGCAATATTTCACATAATGATAAATTTCTTATGTCTATCGTGACATGTAGTCCCAATATTAGCTCCATACACTATTTGTATTACAAAGGACTGGTCCCTCGGAAATGATGTTAAGGTATTTTTTATCATAAAGGTTTTATTGACACTAAGACAGATGGTATACATGCTTGTTATACATAAATGTTGGTAAAATAGTTCAAAAATAAGACAATAATAAATATATTTCTAAACAATTAGGTCTGTCACTTAAGAATGAAAGGTAAGAAACAAAGGTTGGGGAATAGGGAAAGAAATAGTTTACATGCATATTTTAAAGATAATATGTAAGTATTCATGTTAAGATTAGCATTTTTACCAAACAAATATTAGCATATACAAACATCAGCATTTTAGTGTCCACAAACACGTATATGAACATTCACATGTATACAACAAACACGTATGTGAACATTTTTCACATGAATACAACAAACATATATGAACAATCACATATATACAACAAACACGTATATGAACATTCACTTGTATACAACAAACACGTGTATGAACATTCACATATATACAACAAACATGTATATGAACATTCACATGTATACAACAAACACGTATATGAACATTCACATGTATACAACAAACACGTATATAAACATTCACATGTATGCAACAAACACGTATATGAATATTCACATGTATGCAACAAACACGTATATGAACATTCACATATATGCAACTAACACGAGTAGTGAATGGGGGTACTATAGCGTCAATGGGAGTTATCATTAAAGTATGGCCTGGGGTACTATAGCGTCAAGATTTTTGGCGTCAAATGGCACAGCCGTGCCTTTATAGCGTCAAGGGAAATTTTGTATTAGCACACCCTGGGACTGTATAGCGTCGAGAGGAATGGTCCCAGGTAGCATGACATCACGGTACTGGACACTTGGTAACAGTGTAGCAAGGAGCTGACCTAGTTGTCCTAAATACGCGCAGTTAGCACTATGACTCTAGGGAGGGACCTATAAAATTGAGACATAGAGACCGACATATATTACTATAAAACCTAAAGTTATATATAAAGCATTACATAGACTTGAAATATGTTGATGGTGTTCATAAATTTGCATATTTATAATGATGCTATAAATAGTTTTAATCAAGGAAAAGACTAACACCAAAATGGATATGACTAAAAGTAACCCTAAAATGACGAAATTGTCCCAGAACTTAACCGAGACTAAACATGTCCCTGAACATTAATTTACATTGGTTTAGACTAAAATTAATACTAAAATTACGACATTGTCCAATACTATAGTGGAAATTAAGAAAATCTGGAACATTAATATTCAAGTGACTGTGACTAAAAGTAACGCTAAACATACGAAATTGTTCCAGAATATGACGGAGACTGAACTTGTCGCAGTAGATTAAGTTATATCAGGGTTCCTGCAGGTCATGGAATCCTGGAAAAAATTTTGGAATTTAAAAAATAAATTTCAAGGGTCTTGAAAAGTTATGGAATTTGTCAAAACCTTGACAAGTTTTGGAAAAGTCATGGAATTTGTGACAATGGAGTTAAAGATATTGATTAATTTAAATTTTATAGAGCACCGAGAACCGATTAAATAAAATGATAAAATTACAATCGATAAATGGTTTCAATTCATATAATAAGAGTAAGTTCTCCTAATGGAAATATCACATGATTTCAGGTGTAGTTCACTAAATAAAAGAAAGCAACTGGAAAGTAATGTATTTTGTTAATATTGTAATTAAGAACACATACAAAAACTACTAAGAATTGTTTCCTTTTTTCTTTTCAATACAAATTACATTGATCATTTGATTATGATATGAATTACTACATAAAGTCAAAGTGTGCTAGCCCATGTAAATTTAAAAAGTACATATAAAATATATTTGTTAACTTATTTCTTATTTTAAATTGAAAGATGTTATTCTTTATGTTCATTTACTTGACAATGCAAGATCCTTGACTTAAAATATTCCACTAAATTTTTTAAAAAAATAGCGGCCTTGAATGGAAACTGGTAACTAGTCAGATGTATTGGTTGTTAGAAATAGTTAAAGACGAAGTGTAGCACTAAATTCTGAAATTGCACCTGGCTTTAGCGGAGACTGAAAATAATCCATAGATAATTTTTTTAAAATGTTACCAAGACTTAAAGTAGTACTGAAATTATCTAAACATATACCAACCTTCGTGGAAACTAAAAAATTGTAAATAAAAATTAAACTAAGCGATAATATTACATCTATGGTAATTAGCATTATGGGACCTACTTTTTTAAATAGAGCGTCAAATTTTATAGCGGTAATATTAGCATTAACTGACCCTACTTTGTACTATAGAGTCAAGATTTATAGCGTTAAATGGAACACCCTGGGACACTAACGGGAAGTTTGTATGGTAACAATAGGAATGGAACATATAAGGTAACGTCTCATTAATGGACACATGCAACCGAGAATAATGTTTTTGTGAGTTAAACACAAATTATACAACAACTAAAAAAGCTTTTCAGGCAAGAAAGAATAAGTCTTTTCGAGACAGTGGACTGACCCTCTAAAAGGTTTTTATCGCGAATGCATGCTATCCTCACCACCGAAACGAGTAGCATAAAACACAACATATACTATCGCATCAACGAAATGAGCAGCACAAAACACACCCTATACCATCTCATCAACGAAACGAGCAGCATAAAACCCCAAATCGACCATCTCATCAACGAAAGAGAAGCACAAAAACACACCCTATACTATCTCATCAACGAAAGAAGAAGCACAAAACACAAAATATACCATCTCATCAACGAAAGAGAAGAACAAAACACACCCTATACTATCTCATCAACGAAAGAGAAGCATAAAACCCAAAATATACCATCTCATCAACGAAAGAGAAGCACAAAAACACACCCTATACCATCTCAACAACGACAGAGAAGCACAAAAACACACCCTATACCATCTCATCAACGAAAGAAACATAAAACCCAAAATCTACCATCTCATCAACGAAAAAGAAGAACAAAACACACCCTATACCATCTCATCAACGAAAGAAGCACAGAACCCAAAATATACCATCTCATCAACGAAAGAGAAGCACAAAACACACCCAATACCATCTTATCAACGAAAGAGAAGAATAAAACACACCCTATACCATCTCATCAACGAAAGAGAAGCACAAAATACACCCTATACCATCTCATCAACAAAAGAGAAGCACAAAACACACCCTATACCATCTCATCAACGAAAGAGAAGCACAAAAACACACCATATACTATCTCATCATCGAAAGAGAATTACAAAAACACACCCTATACCATCTCATCAACGAAAGAGAAGCATAAAACCCAAAATAGATCATCTCATCAACGAAAGAAGAAGCACAAAACACAACATATACTATCTCATCAACGAAAGAGAAGCATAAAACACACCCTATACTATTCACACCAACGAAGCGAGTAGCATAAAACAAACAAAAATATACTATTCACACTAACGAAACGAGAAGCATACAAACAAAAATACTATCCCCACCAACGAAACGAGAAGCATAAAGCACAAAAATATACAATCTACACCAACGAAGCGAGAAGCATAAACACAAAAAATAATATCCTCATCAACGAAACGAGAAGCATAAAACAAAAATATACTATTCACGCCAACGAAACGAGAAGCATAAAAAATACCATCCACACCAACGAAAGAGCAAGCATAAAACACACAAATATAATATCCACATCAACGGATGAGAAGAAAAAAACACAAATATACTATCTACACCAACGGATGAGAAGAAAAAATACAAATATACCCTTTACACCAATGAAATGAGCAAGCATAAACCACACCAATATACTATCACACCAACTAAACGAGGAATCATAAATCGCACAATATACTATTTCATCAATGAATGAGCTTGCATAAAACACACTTATATACAATTCACACCAATGAACGCACATGCAAGCACATACTCAAACGTACAAGCGCACACAAACACGAGATTACTTGTTATAGCTGTCGCAAAAAGACTATAAAATCGTTTTACCATGCCAAAACCGTTATCATTGGTGATACAACAGATTCCTTGGAAGGAGATCCATGACCATATTCAAACAGTGGAGGATTACCATTGTCTTTTACGGGAACTGTGTCCATTGAATTGGGGACGAGTATCGTGTGTGTCTTAGTGACTTGCTTTCTGGGATTTCGTTTACCGTCCGATGATTTGTGGACACTTTACGAACAGTACGTACCACTCCAAAAAACAAAATATGAAAGTGATGCCTTTAAATGCTCACAAGAAACTCATTCTCCTGAAAGCTTTGCGCTTTCATCTGGATACTTCTAAACCTTTACGGGAAAACAAGATTCGTCAACTTTTAGGTACCGAAGAGGTGTATGAGGATGTGTGTGTAGCTTGTGACTTACACCCTCACTAGACAGATGTACGTGACTGGAAAAGTGTGGGTTTTGAGGCTTGGACTAAAGAAGTGTCTAACTATGCCCGAGATTTGTAATCCTGAAACATTAAAACGTTCCGTGAAAAAAGTCACTTTTCATTCTGTGTTAGTGACAATACCAGAGAAAGAAGTACAGTCTGTCACGGAGGAAAACCATTCTCTTCAGGACAGGACGGTCCTTGACCTTTCCGAAAGACCATTCCAGGAGAACCTTTGTGTGACAGTACCAAACCATGTACAAACGTTTAGAACATTACGCACTGTCCCTAGGACACTACATTTGAATGACAAAAAAATGTTGTAAAGTAGAAACTTGTTTATATTCCACGATAGTTGTGTTGATGTGTCTTTTATTCATGTACTTAACCATTTGGCTATTATGTATTTATGTCTTTCGTGTTATTTCATTTTAAAGTTTGCAATAAACGTGTCCTGAAAAAGTATAAAAACTCTTGTCTTGTTTGTCATCGTGTTACACGAAAGGTGACATTCCTGACACTACTATGGCTACCTCTACTGTCTCTGCTCCCTCTTCCTCCACTTTCAAAGTCATTGACGAACATTTAGACCGTGCTAGTTGGGAAGCCTTGTATCTTCGACATCCCTTTAACATGCTCATTGCTGGACCTAGCGGTTCAGGCAAAACCGAATTTGTCAAACGTTTGATCGAACATAAACATCATTTGATCGATCGTTCACCTCAACGTATCGTGTGGTGTTACAAAGAGTGGCAATCCGCGTACAGCCTTCTACGAGAAAGTCAAGGTGAATCCATTGTGTTTGTGGAAGGCATTCCGGTCGAAGACGACGGTATCGTGTCTGACCCTAGTCAAACCCATTTGGTTATTTTTGATGACATGTTAGGAGAAGACGAAGAAGAAATTAAACTGTGGTTTACACGCAAAGGGCATCATCGTAATGCCAGTGTCATTTACATTACTCAAAATTTGTTTCAACAAAGTAAAGCCCATCGTACCATCAGTATCAATGCTCATTACGTGGTCTTGTTTAAAAGTCCTAGAGATAAATCGCAAGTGCAAGTCTTAGCCAAACAATTAGGAACACCTTGGCTAACTCATGCGTACGAAGATGCCACTCAAACTCCACACGCCTATTTACTCGTGGATTTGAAACCCACTACACCCGATTATTTGCGATTTCGTGCCCATCTGTTTCACCACTGGTGTCAAGACGGAGGACCTGTCGTGTACTCATCCCCGTCGTCGACTTAACCATGACCAGCAAAGAAAAAATAGTATAAAAACCTTGGTTACTTGGATTCTGTCTCACACATCGTTAACATGACTTCCCTTCAGTCTCATCTTCCCGTTAAATTGATTCGTGCCTTGTATGGCATTAGTCGCGAGAAAAATCCACAAATACGTGCTCGTGTCTTAGAAGCCAGTCTCAAAGAAGTCTTACGATGGTTTACGGTGATAGCACGTCAATTACTGCAAGGCATCATTCAGATTCCACATCAAACCAAACGTTTTTTTGACAAAAACAAAGTAGCCTTGGCGCAACTAGTTGTTCCTCGCATTGACACTCAAACCAAAAAGCAAATCATTTTGAAACCTGGAGGTAGTGGTTCACTAGGAGGTGTCATCATTCGTTCCCTCCTAAAATGAGATCCCAATGCACCCAAACTTGTCCCCAAGAAACAAGCCACTCCCAAACGTACCCAGAAGAAAAAGAAAAAGAGCTACGGTAGCAAAACCAAGTCACCACCTCAGAAAACGAAAAAGAGCCACGGTAGCAAAACCAAGTCACCACCTCAGAAAACGAAAAAGAAAAGTCCACCGAAAACAGTTTCAACCTACAAGAGAGCGTCTCCAAAAATGTCTTCTCCAGCAGTAATACCCTCTTCCTCTTTAGCAGCAGTGGCTGCTGATCACAAAGTACCTGCCCCCCAAAATCAAAGTCTAAGAGAGATCAGGTGTGTTACAAAGTTTACTCGATTTGTCCAACCAAGAATTAGCTCGATTTAGCCCTTTGCGAACTCCTCCTTCGACGTGTGTTGCCTGTCATCAAGTTGATACGACGTAAAGACAATCAGTGACGCCGCATTCCAGTATAAAAAGATCTGAGGTCCATTTTAACATCAGTGTTTGTTTTTTTTTGGTGCTGCTAATCACCTCAAGATGGCACCACCAAGAAGTGTACACCATCACCATCGTCGTTCTTCTGTGCAAAAAGGAAAAGGAAAACGAAAACGTCAGTCACGTCATTCTAAGAAACGCTTAGTTTAGCATCGACGACACCTACAGAAATGACACAGTCGTTCCAAGGAAAAAAGAAGTCAACAAAGAGGAGGTTTCTTCAGTCCTTTTTTTGTTTACAGAAATATTGACAACATGTTGAGAAAGCTTGACCAATTTGTAAAAGAGAGACAACAAAAATATTGATCAGGGACAAAGGCCATATGGATATGGGCTAACAAGGACGAACTATGAAGTTAAGTGGCTGTCGTGTACCCAAAGATGTATCGTTCTCCTGTTCCAAAAGGAAACAAGACAGTTTCGTTGTGCTAAAAAGGATAAAAGGTCATGTACCCAAGTGATTGACGTTAGTGTACTTTTTGGTGTCTGCCCTGGAAACAATTCACAAAAAAATGTCACCCTCCAAAACCCATTCCTCTTCTACTCCTAAAGGAAAGAAAAGAAAAGGACTACCTCCTCGTTTAGTCAAACATTGGGACATGTTGTCTGTCCTGTCCAAAGCTCCTTCACCCATGCGAAAAAAAAACTCATTCAAACCGCCTCGAAGGACGTCATTGATACCGTGTGCGAATGTTGTCTGAATGTTTTGAAAGGCACGATTCCTTTGTCTGCACATCAGAAAAAATGCTTAGCC
Organism: Potamilus streckersoni; assembly: GCA_016746295.1. NCBI lineage: Eukaryota > Metazoa > Mollusca > Bivalvia > Unionida > Unionidae > Potamilus > Potamilus streckersoni. The sequence continues at coordinate 2,441,193 of JAEAOA010000856.1, read as the reverse complement.
AAACATCGACACGTTCTTCGTCAAATGGTCCAAAATAAAATTCCTATTCGTCAAAAGAAAAAGATGTTGGTGCAACGCGGAGGAATTGCTATTTTATCCCTGTCAGCACCCTTGCTGGGAAACATAGCACAACCCTTGTTGCAAGGAGTAATGGGAACACTTGGAACTATCCTGGGAGGACAAAGATAAAAGGAGAACACTGGAGTCAAAAGATCCCAGACGTGATTCTTGAAATCTAATGGAAGGACGAAAACTGACTTTAGTCCCTTATAAACAATGGATGGAATACCATCGTTGGCAAGAACAACGGACCCCACAATTACCTCCCAATCCTCATTTGACCGAAATGTCCCAGTTACAACACGAATTGCAATCATTGATGGATCGTAGCGATTTGTCCGAAACAGAAAAATCTTAACGGTACGGTCAATTGTTGCAACGACTGCAACTCTTTCACCAAAAAGCTTTAGACGAAACAGCTGTACCTTCTTTGAAAGATTTGAAAGCCTTGATGAAAAGGCCATCACCACTATCCTCAGCGGTTAAAGCAGAAGCAACCCCACACATACCTGAAGAAGAAGAAGAGGTACGAGAAGTCTTTCAAAAACCATCAGCAGCTCCTCTTCCTAGTAAAATTGCAACGTCCTTGTTGACCCTTTCCCCTACACCTCAACGAGAAGAACTTAAAGCTTGGATTAAAAAGATGATGTCCACTCCTTCTTCGACAGAAGAAAAAAAGAAAGAAGGGAAACCAGAAGTGAAAAAAGAGAAGAAAACCAAAGACATTCCCTTACCACCATTACCACCTCCAACACCATTAGTAAAACTACCTTCCACTTCGACTCCTGTGGCACATCGAACACGTAAAGCCGTTTCCAAACCACCATCTCGCTCCATAGCGAAAAGCATCAGCGAAGATTGGATCACTTATTAAAAAACAAATCAAAAACGAAAAAAAAATGGAGAAGGTCTTAGCTAGCATTTACTACGATCCATCTCATTCAGCCGGCTATGGAGGTGTTCAAAAATTGTATCGTGCTGCCAAAACAAAACTGAAAAGTGTCCGTTTACCTCAAGTGCAACGATGGTTACAAGAACAAGCTATGTACACCTTACACAAACCCATTCGTCGAAAATTTTCAAGAAGTCGCACCCAAGTGGAAGGTATCGATCATCAATGGCAGGCGGATTTAGCCGATGTCTCTCATTTGGCTACCTACAATCGTGGCTACAAATATTTGTTTTGTGTCATCGACGTCTTTTCCAAATTTGCTTGGGTCGTGCCTTTGACTTCCAAATCGAGCAGTGAATTAGTGCGAGCCTTGAAACTGGTGTTGAAACAAAGTGGTCGTCACCCTCTTCGATGGCAAACCGACAAAGGTACCGAATTTCTAAACCAAGCTTTCCAAAAAGAATTGAATAAACGTGATATTTATTTTTTTACCACCGAGAATCCCGAAACTAAAGCCAGTATCGTGGAACGTTTTCAACGCACTTTGAAAGAACGCATGTGGAAATATTTTACGCATCAACACACTCTCAAGTACATCGACGTTTTGCCACACCTCGTTCAATCGTACAACCAATCTTACCATCGGAGCATTGGGCGTGCCCCTCAAGACGTGACTTGGACAACGAAGTGACCGTCTTCGAGCGTCTGTTTGGTACGTCCCCGTCAGTCACTAGTTCCAAGAAAGGTAGACAGTTAGCCACAGGAAATTGGGTACGCATTGGCAAAACCAAACGTACTTTCGACAAAGGTTACTTGCCCAACTGGACCACCGAGTGCGTGGTCGTTATCCTCCATTCTATAAATTGGAAGACATGAACGGAGAAGTGTTAAAAGGAACGTTTTACTTACCCGAGTTACAACGTGTGACCAAAAAAGAAGACGACGTGTACGAAATCGAAAGCATTCTCGATCGAAGAACACGAAAATTGGGAAAACGTCGTGTCAAAGAAGTCAAAGTACATTGGAAAGGATATCCGTCAAGTTTTGACTCTTGGATTGACGCTTCTCAAATCATTGACTATAAAAAGAAGTGACCATCATGGTCTTCAACACAGCCTCAGTTCCTACTGTGAACGCTTCTTCCCCCAGTTCTTCTCTGCAAGATCTACAAAAGCAACCCTTGTGGGTGTGGTGTGGAGAACGTGTGCCTAAAACGCAAATCGTCTTTTTCTGCCAAATCTTTGTGGTGTATTGTGTCATCGGTGCAGCCATTGCAAATCTAAGTTTACAACAAGGAGACAAACAATTGTGGACCATTTTACTCAACAGTTGCATTGGTTACCTTCTTCCCAACCCGTCCCTAAAATATTCCTCTAACGGGAGTCTGGTGTCCAACGTCAGTTCCAACATTCATCCTAACCATTCTCTTTTAGACACTCCTCTGGTCTCCAGTGACTCCTCGGACACTAGAACTGTGGAATTATGAACAACCAATTTTACTTAACCTTACCCAGTGACAGTTCCATGGAGGTGTTTCCCAAAAACACTTTGTGCTGTTACACGGCCAAATTACCTCATATCGTTCAATTTGATGACGAAGCCCATTGGGAAGTGGCTTTGGTAGAAATGATTCACCCTACACAAATCAAAAACATCGTTGAATCTCAAAACACTGTGTCCATAGAAGTTGAAGACGATCAAGTGCAACAAGTCATGGATGAATGTAGTGATAAAGTTGAATTTTCCAAAACAAAGAATCCTGCCACTAACCAAACCACTTACATGTTGAAAATTCCTTCAGGTTATTATTTTAGCGGTCAACATTTGGTGAATACCCTTGCTGACAGGTTCAATGCCATGTTTGAAAAAGCCTTGGAGAAAACTAAAAAAGTGTCAAGATTGAGTACCACAAAATAGCTCGTCGACTCCTGATGAAATTTTCACATGACAAAGTCTTGGCCATTACATTTTGTCCTGAATTGTATCACATTTTAGGTGGAAACCCCGAAATGGTCAAGAATTATCCAACCAAAATGCCACCCATAGGTAACAATTTGGATTTTGCCAAACATTTTCATTTCCCTGTAGTAATGAACCAAGGACTGAATTTGATTTTTGTGTACTCCGATGTAGTGGAGTACAACGTAGTGGGACACACCTCTGTACCGTTACTGCGTGTCATTCCTTTCAAAGTGGATTCTGCCACGGCTGCTGACGAAGAAGGTGGAAACACCTATCACGTTCACCGCGAATTTGTACATCCTCACTATTTACCTGTCAGTAAGTCGTATTTTGACACTGTCAACATAACTATAAAAGGAGATCTGGGACAAAATATTCCATTCACCCAAGGGAAAGTCACTGTGAAACTCCATTTTCGAAAAAGAGTACTCTAAAAGACTTCTTGTCAGTCATGTATCCTGTGTACCAAGGAGTCACTCGACAACGAGGGCATGGTTTAGGGGATATGCTCAAATCGGCCTTTCGTACTGTGGTTCCCGTGTTAAAACCAATGGTGACACGGGGATTGCACGCCCTGAAAGATGCTGCGTTGACACACGGTAAAGAATTTCTCCAAAATGTCATCATTGACAAACAAAACCCCAAAGAAGCTTTCTTACGAGCAGGCAAAAATGTTTTGCTTCAAACAGGCAAAGATATTTTGGGTCAACGAGAAAATCCTATAAATGCCCCGTTTGCTGAGGAGTCAGGCATTCCTGCTTCTCTGAGGTTCCAACAAGGACAAGGCAGAAAAAGACGACGAAAACACCCTTTCAAAGGACTTCATACTCTCAAAGCTAGAAAGACTAAGAAAAGAAAAAGTGTTCGAGACTTAGACGTTTTTGATTATTAAATTGTAAAAAAAAAACAACAGAAAATGATGCACCGAGAGTCTTGTGCCTGTTCCAAGTCAGAACTGGATCTGTTTGCCATGCCACCCACTATGATGACCATGCAAGAATCGCAATGGGTCGAATTTCATCCTGTTTCCTCTTTGACGGATTCCGCTCCCATCGAGTTTGAAATCAAAGGACAACCGGAAGATTACATCGATCTGAATAGCAGTTACTTGTATCTGAAAGTCAAAGTGCAAAAACCCGATGGTACCAATCTAGCAGATGATGCCAAAGTAGCTCCCGTCAACAATTTCATGCATTCCTTGTTTAGCGAAGTGGATTTGTACTTGAATAACAAACTGATCAGCAGTAGCATGGATACTTACCCTTACCGAGCGTACCTAGAAAATCTCTTAACGTACGGAAAAGAGGCCAAGAACACTCATCTGGATGCTTGCGTGATTTGGAAACCTGACACACCAGAAAAGTTCGACGAACTAGATGAAGACAATAAAGGATTTGTTGCTCGTCAAAAGAAAATCGTGGGGGTCCATAATTTAGAACTGATGGATCGTTTTCACTTGGACATGTGGTTGCAGGAGAAGTATTTGCTGAACGGAGTAGATATTCGTCTGAGATTGAATCGTAGCAGTACGCCTTTTCACTTGATGGCTGAAGAGAATGTCAACTACAAAACCAAAATTCAAGAAGCCAGACTTTACGTACGTCGCGTAGAAGTGTTACCTAAAGCGGGAAACGACATCAGTCACACCTTGAGCAGAACCACTGTCAAGTATCCGATACGACGTGTAGAAGTGAAAACATTCACTATTGCTACTGGACTCCGATCCAAGATCGAAGATCATCTATTCCAAGGCCAGTTACCCAAACGTTTAATAGTCGGCATCGTTAGCAATGCAGCCTTCAACGGAGCCAACAATGAAAATCCTTTTGAATTTGGCCACTACAAAGTGTCCAAAATTGAAGTCAGTCGCGATGGCAAGACTCTGTGTACCATACCCTTTGAACCTAACTTTGACCAGAAGAATTACTTGAGATCGTACTTGTCCCTATACGAAGCTGCCGGTCAACTAGGAACCAACACCAGTCACGGCATTTCGTACGACGATTATGCTGGAGGATACACTTTGTGGGCCTTTGATTTCACTCCAGACCATGGCAGTGACGAGGGACATTTCCACCCTATAAAATCCGGTCAACTGCGTGTGATACTTCAGTTTGCAGAACCTCTACCCCACACGGTGAACGTCATCCTGTATGCTGAATTCGATAATACCATAGAAATCAACAGTTTGAGAGAAGTTATTCTAGACTATTAGACACTATGGAGGACACTTATCCTTCTTTGAAAGTGGAAGAATCCATGGAATGGGAGGATACCGTGAAAACCGAATTCAAAGACGAAGACAACGAGAACGAGGTCGTGAAGTCAAGATGGCCAGAACAAGAACAACATTTAGTTTCCTGTTTTGCTAAACACTTGGCAGATAAAATTACGGAATTGGTCAAGAAAGATTGAAATGGATGTCAAAATGTTCATTCCAGTCAAATTCAACACGATAAATGTCTCATGTTGAGTCAAGAAGAAAACTTGGACGAGTATCTGGACGAAGCTTGGAGTCTCATTGCAGAAGAAACCGTGTTGCATGAGTGGTATAAAGGCTTGTGTGATCATTCCTGTCCTCCAATGACTACTCGAGAGATCTATCACATCGAAGCTCTCTTAGCCCAGAGTTGGGAAACCAGGCGAAGAAATGGTTACTTGTCAGAACTTTTCATGCAAAAAGTCAGAATTGAATTGATGACTTATCATCACCTGTGGAAAAAAAAGGAGAGAAACAAAACAACCAGAAAAATGGATACCTGGGAACTTTATTACCTTTTGAATAACAGTTCGTATACTGCTTCTTGGAATCCTGTGGTGGGTGCTAAAGATGAACTCCCACATCGCAAAACTCAAGACCACCAAACTTATGTCATCAACACAGACGACAGTCATCTTCCAGGAACTCACTGGGTAGCCGTGTACTTTCCTCAAGTCAATTGTGTGGAGTATTTTGATTCGTATGGATTACTATCTTTGAAAGACGATATCATTGACTTTATGAGAAGAAATGCCCAGACGACACGATTCAATAATGTGAAGTTACAAAGCAACGATTCCATGGTGTATGGACAATATTGTGTGTATTTTCTTCATCATCGCAGTCTGGGACATTCCTTAGAACATTTAGTCCCTTTTTTATCGTGACTCTTCTAGAAATGATGAAAACGTAGATCGATGGTTTTGTGGCCGTTATGGTTATCTTTTGTCTTTAGCTAGAAAACGTAGTGTACATCACTGGCCTCATGATATGAATCAATGGAAATCTCACATGATTTCACAACGTTGTCAACCTTGTCAAAAATAATTTGTATTTTAAATTGAAATGCTGTTTGTTCCTTGTTAATTCTATTCATTGTTAGTTGAATAAAAAAAATGTTGTATTTTGAAAATAAAACGTGTTTGTTGTTTGTTTAGTTATAAAAAAAACCCCACAGTTTGAATATATGCTCTTTGACTTTCTCTCTATCCCTCCTCATGACATGAGCTATCCTCACGTTTCAATAACTAAAACTCAGTAGGGATGTTTTCTATCCCGTCCGCGCTTGTACCATATAAAGCGAACGGGTCTCCAGTCTGAATATTCACTGTTGACTCGTCAACCTACGAAGATGCCTTCCAGACTAGCTAAACTCAACGAAGCTTACGTTCAATTACATCGTGTCAGGCTAAACCTGATACCGAAGCCTGAAGAGATAGAGAATGTCAGAATGCTCTCTATAGCCCAAGACCTCATAGAGAATGTCTTTAGAGAGGAAATTGAGAAAGAAAAAGAAGAATGGACTGAGAAATACAGACTTCAAAAGAGGCAAAGAGAAGAGCAGCAACAGCAGCAGCAACAACAACAATATCAGCAATAAGAACCAGACAAAGGATTTGTGGACTGTCGAATAGACACCAAAGACTTCTCTTTCTCTTTTCGCAGAAGCAGACCTTATCGTGTAGGAAAACCTGCTGTCAGAGGGGGTTGCAATCTTAGTAAAATTCAACAAAGATTGCCATTACTCTTCGTCAAAAAAAAACAATCAGCCCTTTTCAGGGCTACCCAAGACTCTCGAAAAGATATACTTCTTTCATTTGCCAAAAAATTTAAACTTTTAGAAGTGTGACTATAAACACTTCAATTTTTAGGGGGTCAGTAAAAACACAAAACGAAACAAACAAAACCCACCCTTTTTCTCTCTGTCTTGTCAACAACATTCAAAAAATTCTGACTGTGTTCGTAAGTCAAAAAAGTTAACGTGAGAACTTCTTTTAAGTCTGCGCGTTTCATATCATGGTAAAAAATTAGCGGATGTTTTCCATCACGTCCGTCCTCCAAGGATATAAACGTGAGCATACGTCAGTCTAGCTACCATTGTGGACTCGTCAACATTTTAAAAAATGAGTAGTAGTAGACTACAAAAACTCTCGGAACTCCAAATGCATCTGGAACATGCCAGACGTCTCCTGGACGAACTGACTATGGAGGCTTACAAAGAAGAAGTGAAACTTAAGGAAGAGGAGGATACAAAGAAGAAAGAAGAGGAGATAGAGAACCAGCGAGGATCCTGTTACACCCTATGATAAAACTTGTGTGTGTGAGGTGCTACCTGAGGTGAGGACACCTCCAGCAGCAGCAGCAGTTGCACCGCAGAGACCAAGACCTCAGGAAATGAGACCAGTTATTCATCCCCGACTCTGACCCCGAAGACAAGAGGTACAGCAGGTCTTCACTATTCCACAAACGGAGGAGTGGGATAGTGAAGTAACTCAAGCTCCGTTTGCTCTGCAGGTCAGAACAATAAATTGGGAGAATGACTGGAGCCGACGATGTGTGTGCGGTGCTCGTCCTGGAAGATGTCAGCGTTAGCCAGGTGTCATTGGAGTTCAATATAAGTAGCTCTTTTCAGGGCTAACCAAATCTCTAGAAAAGAAATACTATTAAATTTGCCAATTTGCTAATTTGTGTGAATATAGTGAAATGTAACTATAAACACTCACTTCAATAAAGATGTGGGGGGTGAGTGGGTGTGTGGATGTGTTTACATTCGCGTTCGTTGATGAGATGGTGTAGGGTATGATTTGTGCTGCTCGTTTCGTTTATGAGATGGTATATTTTGGGTTTTGTGCTTCTTCTTTCATTGATGAGATGGTATATTTTGGGTTTTATTCTTCTCTTTCGTTGATGAGATAGTATAGGGTGTGTTTTGTTCTTCTCTTTCATTGATGAGATGGTATATTTTGTGTTTTGTGCTTCTTCTTTCGTTGATGAGATAGTATAGATAGGGTGTGATAATACAAAATTTCCCTTGACGCTATAAAGGCACGGCTGTGCCATTTGACGCCAAAAATCTTGACGCTATAGTACCCCAGGCCATATTTTAATAACTCCCATTGACGCTATAGTACCCCCATTCACTACTAACACGTATATGAACATTCACATGTATACAAACAAGCACGTATATGAACATTCACATATATACAACAAACACGTGTATGAACATACACATATATAAAACAAACACGTATATAACATTCACATGTATAAAACAAACACGTATATGAACATTCACATATATGCAACAAACACGTATATGAACATTCACATGTATTCAACACGTATATGAACATTCACATATATACAACAAACACATATATGAACATTCACATGTATTCAACACGTATATGAACATTCACATATATACAACAAACACGTATATGAACATTAACATGCATACAACAAACACGTATATGAACATTCACATGTATACAAAAAACACGTATATGAACATTCACATGTATACAACAAACACGTATATGAACATTCACAGGTATGCAAGAAACACGTATATGAACATTCACATGTATTCAACACGTATATGAACATTCACATGTTCAACAAACACGTATATAAACATTCACATGTATACAACAAACACGTATATGAACATTCACATGTATTCAACACGTATATGAACATTCACATATATACAACAAACACGTATATGAACATTCACATGTATTCAACACGTATATGAACATTCACATGTATACAACAAACACGTATATAAACATTCACATGTATACAACAAACACGTATATGAACATTCATATGTATTCAACACGTATATAAACATTCACATGTATACAACAAACACGTATATGAACATTCACATGTATTCAACACGTATATGAACATTCATATATATACAACAAACACGTATATGAACATTCACATGTATACAACACGTATATGAACATTCACATATATACAACAAACACGTATATAAAAATTCACATGTATGCAACAAACACGTATATGAACATTCACATGTATGCAACAGACACGTATATGAACATTCACATGTATTCAACACGTATATGAACATTCACATATATACAACAAACACGTATATGAACATTCACATGTATGCAACAAACACGTATATGAACATTCACATATATGCAACAAACACGTATATGAACATTCACATATATGCAACAAACACGTATATGAACATTCACATATATACAACAAACACGTATATGAACATTCACATGTATTCAACACGTATATGAACATTCACATGTATACAACAAACACGTATATAAACATTCACATGTATACAACAAACACGTATATGAACATTCACATGTATTCAACACGTATATGAACATTCACATATATACAACAAACACGTATATGAACATTCACATGTATTCAACACGTATATGAACATTCACATGTATACAACAAACACGTATATGAACATTCACATGCATGCAACAAACACATATATGAACATTAACATATATACAACAAAAACGTATATGAACATTCACATGTATACAGCAAACACATATATGAACATTCACATGTATACAACAAACACGTATATGAACATTCACATGTATTCAACACGTATATGAACATTCACATATATACAAAACATACACATATATGAACATTCACATGTATTCAACACGTATATAAACATTCACATGTATACAATAACAACGTATATGAACATTCAAATGTAAACAACAAAAACGTATATGAACATTCATACGTATGCAACAAACACGTATATGAACATTAACATATATATACAACAAAAACGTATATGAACATTCAAATGTATACAGCAAACACGTATATGAACATTCACATGTATACAACAAACACATATATGAACATTCACATGTATACAACACCTATATACACACATGCATAGCCATACACGCACAAATGTTCCAAAATTAGTTAGTTACTGTAATAACTGTTTGTACGATGACCATATATTGTCAAACTTTTCCCATGTGCAGTATCTATAAGCGGTGTAGATTTCTATATTGAACTATATAGGGTTTAACGCTATTTTCAGCACTAGATAGGCTTCAAATGGGGCAAATATCAATGGTGGAGGAAGAAACTGGGAAAACCCGAGAAAGAACCACCGACCCTCGAGAAGCTGCAAGCTTTCGCACGTACCGACATTGGCCGCGCTTGAGACTCGAACCCACGCAGTCAGAAGTGAGACGGCAAGTTATCTGTAATGGAGAGCGCTTTAAACCACTTGGCCATTCTGGTCCCTGAAGTTAAATATTAAATGCAACAATCGTTTTGAACTGATGCAAATTTGGTCTGTGTCTACTGAATCTATTTCAATAGTTATATTTTGCATTTGCCTTTATCAAACTGTCAACCCGATTTTTGTCTTTAATTCCAAAGTTAATACTTATGTTTGTGAATTCTAAATTACTTGTATGACTACATTTACTTTGTATCTATTGCAAAATATTAGTTATAAAAATCTTAGTTATGAATCAGTCCAAAAAGATATAAAAAGTATCTTTGAATGTAACATACAAAAAGAGTGGGTATCGTTTGTGACAATTCTATTCTTGGGGAAAATACATTTATATGCAAATTTCTATGTAATATTTTCAGTTGCAACCATCTAAGATTTAGAAATTTTGAAGTTTTATATGGCAACAAAACACATTTTTGACAGTCGTCGCCTTCTAACTTTCCAAATTAAAAGTTCCATTTTCTTCTACAGGTGGTACTTAATTATTTCCAATAATTTTTCATATATACCTGTACATCCTCTTTTATTTCTTATAATGATACATACAGCAATATTTATAAAAGACTCGGACACTATAAACATTTTATATAACTTTATAGCTGCAAGAATACCTTGAAAATCAGTGAATAATAGACACTCTATTTTTTAAACAATCATTATCTTTCCAGGAACTATTATCATTTATCAAATCGTTTCACAAATCATTGCCTTGCTGAAAATAATGTTTTATAAGACACACTTTCAGTCTCTTGTAATACAAGGATTAGATCATATTTGTTTTTCTAAAAATGTTCAGTTGTGACTATTTTTATTGATCTTGTTGCCTTGAAATGTGCTTCAAGATATCTTGCTTAAGAGGATTCCGATCCCGATTTTTATCAAATTGAAAAAAATATATTCCAAATGAAATAAATTATCAATATTTGATGCGGAAATTATATCAATTTCCATTTAGATTCATCGTACGATATTGTTAAAATCCATGTAATTTTCAATTAATTCATAAAGTCAATATATCAACCGTATTTAACGCCCCTCATGAGAGTCCTTCACAGAAATAGTTTTGATTGTCCCCTGACCCATGCCATCAAAATTTTGATATTTCGATTTTTTTTTATCTAATTTATTGTCGATTTATCCAAATTTAATAAACACAAAACTTAATCAATAAATGGCCATGTAAATGATTCAGATTCTTTTTAAAATCAATCAAAATGTTCATGAATATTGTGATTATTTCGTGTAAAATATTCGAACATAAAAGTTTCTGATATTTTGTCCAATGGATCATCCTTTTGAATACCTGTCTGATCCTTGCGTATAATTGTGGGAGGCACGGTTTTAATCCTGCTTGCAATACATGTAAAAGCAACATGGATATCAGGAGAATTTTATTTCGGGGGGAAGAGGGGCGGGCGGGAACATGGAGTGGTCAGCTATTATGTTTTACGGATGTAAGCCAAAACATATTTTGAGATGAAATCAAGGGGGTGGGGCACTTCCCCGTATGCGCGGGCGCATATGAGAAGCAGCTTTGTATGATAAATTTATAAGTGAATTACAAAATTTAAATTTCAACCAATTATAACATAATCATTTTTAGAATGCAATATCATTTTTAGAATGCAATAGGCCCATATCTTTTTATTTCCAGGAAAAAAGCTTGAGTGTCTCTATTTGTTCCATATGCATTTATCAGTATAAATCTGTGGTTTCTAATAGTTTTGTCCATGCTCTTGGATTTGTACAGTATGAGCTAAAACTGAAACATTCATATCCAATGGTTTTTCTCCTGAATTAGTTGAGCATGAACTACTCCCCCCCCCATTATCCCACAAACAAAATAAAAGTAGCCCGTATGAAATTTTCCCACTTTGTTAGGAAGTATAGGAAGTATGTATCCTAAAGAAAGTATACAGAGAATTTGTATTTTTAGAAAATTAAACACATCCCTTTTTTATTAGATCTCCCATCAACCCTGATAATTAATTGTTCAATATTTAATGACTAAGACATATATTCTAGTGACGTTATAATCTACTCTCTAATTTTGTGTTGTTGTGGGGCTTAACGCCATTTTTCAGCACATGATAGGCTATACATAGCTGCCAGTATTCATGGTGGAGGAAGAAACCGGGAAATCCGCGGAAAGATCCACCGACCCACGAGAAGCTACTGGCAAGCTTTCTCGCATATCCATCTTCGCTGAATCTTAGACTCAAACCCACGCAGACAGAGGTGAGATGGCAGTGATCCGTAACGGAGAGCGCTTTAAACCACTCGGCCACTCGGAGCCCCTCTAATTTCTTGTGTACAGAGACCACAACTCAAAGTCAACTTAAAGGTATGATCTGGTACAAATCTGGTGCAAATCTGATTGAATGTTGCGTGCAATGATGTCACAATCAAAGCTAAGCGTGTTAATAATCAAATTCCTACTACGACGATTCCTGTGACGATTAGACACAACGTGCTCTTTTCTTCACCCAGTTTAGTACCTTGGTAGCATTTTAAGTCAACAGCTATCAAATAATTTCGTCTGAATGTTTCTTGATGACAGTTTAGAAGCAAATCATTCTATTACCATAATTGAACAGTCTTTGTTTAATCTATATTAATATTATATTTTAGAACTACAATTAACATTCAATTTAAGACGAATAAATGCGCATTCATGCCCACATCGACATGCACTATCAACATCCGCAGAGCAAATGTAACAAATATTTCGACTGGTTGTTTATTGCTTAATTATTTCTGGCATCTTTTAAATAATATTTAAAAAAAATATATAACGACATACTTCTTGAGTGAATGCGTAATCTTAGCGTATTTTGGTAAATCCCTCCTCAGCATTGCAAGAGAACCTCATGATGTAAATATAACCTTATTCCGTCACCCTCTTTAACAGGGCCGAAGCGGATGGGTTCCAAATATTTTAAAGGGACTGACTTTCCTCGAATGGGAACCATTGTAATATACTAATTGTCTCTCTACTCAAAGTGTGCACAATATCCAATATTCGTGCGCAAGTATGAAACGATGGTCAAATTTCAAGCGACAAGTGATTGTACGTTTATGCGTGTGTGTCTTTTTTAAGCCTGCGGTAGGTCTGGAAATCGGCCCCCTCTCTTAAACGGGCCATAATTTAACATTATTTTCTAAGAATATAATTAATTTTTAACATCTCAAGCAATATTAATATATCAAACTTTCAATCATGCTTAAAAGCAATGAGGTAATGATAATAAGATGCTGATGCTGAGACTGAGGCTGAGGCAATAGTAATAAGAATAATTATGTTACATTTTTCTTATTTGGTTGTATTCACTACTTCTTGTCTCAAATTCTCAAATTTGTCATATCTTTGGGTCCTGCACCTCTTACCGTTAGTACATTTTTCCAAATTTTTATATTCGAATGCCCACACTGAATCAACACTAGACTTTTTGGATAGATCAAACACAAGTAAATGTGTTGCTTTCGTAATGTCTTTTTCAATGATGTACAGTGGACTTCTCGGTTTCTTCTATTTATTCAGTATCTCTTTGGAGGATGTCCCCAATGTGAAGATTTGGTTGTGGGGGATTTGGGGTGGGGTGCTTCCAATACTTTATTTAAATTATTGTATAAGTCCCACCCAGGCTTGATTTTGATTGGAAGCTGAATTAGTGAAAGCTAGATGTTAGCTGTACAGCTCCGAGCCCCAAGTCACCAATGCCGACGGTTAAATGATTGAATATACAAAAAGGGATGGAATTCAATGATAACAATTACATAGTCAAATAATTCAAATTTCCCAAATACACTTCTTCCGCTCGACCCATTAATAGCATATCGCATCATTTGATTCGTAATGTGAGAGCTTTCTACCTGTCCTTGTGTTCTACTCATCTGTGTATTCTTCTCTCCTATCTCCTAAGTCATCTCTCCTATCTCCTAAGTCCTTCTTTTACTCCCTGACTACCTCTAAGTTCCTTCTCCTCCTCCTCGACTTCTCTATTCTACACTTCTTTTTCTTCTTTATTTCCTCCTCCAGACTACATTTCCTCCTCCTCCACCATCTATCCTTCTTCTCTATGTCGACTACACTTTGTCGCCTCCGACTTCTCTAAAGTCTCACTTCCATCTTCCTCTTAGAAACTCGGGACTACTGAACTTGAACCGGAAGTTCTGTCTTCCAAAAGCTTCTTTTCGAAGCTTTCTTTTCTTACAATCTGGTTCTTGGCTTTACCGCCAAATTAAGAGTGGCTCCTCTGAGTACACTATTCATTAGCAATCTGTCTAGGCGTAATTGACAATTTTACAGCGAGTTTGAGTTATAATTCCGATCGAAGTTTTAATCAATCCCTCTTATCTTAATTCCGATTGGATGTCGCTGTGGACTGAATTAACCAACTTATCGGTCAATGTCCTTTCGCTGTCTGTCCATGTAAGGACGGATGAGAACACTGCGGGCTTACTTTGATCTCTGAACCAATTTTGACGTCTGGGTGTGAATAATAAAAGCCTTTGTCTAACTGGTACTAGCTATAGCCTAGTTGACGGTCACACTATCCTTGCATAAATGATTAACACTAGCCTTCGGCAATATTTGCACATCAAACCCTGTAATACCTTGTTTTATTCTTCCTGATAGCTGACTGAGCAAACGTGACTCTCTCCGTCTTCACCATTACAGTGTAACAATATCATTGCCTCTGAAAGGTTCTGTAGATTTTGTCTTTTTATAAATTTATCACTTAGTAAAAATTAGTACCGCATATTGTTTTATTGATTTTACCATGACCTCAGAGAAAAAAATATATGATTGGCTTGATTTTTAACCTGTAGAAAACATTAATTAGCAATATGAATATGAATATATATATATATATATATATATATATATATATATATATATATATATATATATATATATATATATATATATATATATATATATATATATATATATATATATATATATATATATGTGTGTGTGTGTGTGTGTGTGTGTGTGTGTGTGTCTGAAATTTCTTAGATTTTGATCTGAAAGAGGTAATTCGAGTGTGTGTGTGGTTAAAATGTTATCTTGCTAAACGTTAATATATTACACTCCAGTATGGAAATCTTTGTATACATGTGTTATGTATTATATGGGCTGGTGGCCCAAGTCTTTTTGTGTAAATCCTAAATTAATAAATTATAAATCTTGTTGCTCTCATCTCACGTTTTATTGCAAAAGAGATCACATAGAAGGAATCCTGTATCCTGAAATCCATTGATTTGCCTTTCTGTGTGTAATCTAACATAAGAACCATGAAATATTTGTCGCAATATGTTATTTAAAATCTTATTTTGCAATACGTGTAATAACTAACACTTATAACATAAGGGAAAATAAGACACAGTTTTGATGGTTATTAAAATCCACAGGAGATGGAACTTTGCAGCATTTAAATATAAGCTTGAGCATGGCACTTTTTTTAGGTAACACTACAAGACTGACATCCTTGCCACCTTAAACGTAAATTACACGTATGCACGTAAACTTGTCAGTTTGAAACATAAAACTTATATACACGCAATTAAAACCCCTGTTCATATTGGATTTGGACGGGAGCCAGGCAAATGCGTCACAGAATATGTCCGAATTTTTTTAACGATGAATTCATAAACATTTAAATCAAAACATCCGTGTACATAACATTTTGTAAACCTTTACAAACTGCAAACAAGGCCGATGAAAGCGATCACGGGCCCTAGGGAAAGAAACATTTCTTGATAGCTATAATCTGGCCAGACACCCACTAATACCCATGTACAAACTCACCCCACCCCACCCCAATTTTTAAACCTACTCTTCGGAAGAATTCCTGCGGACGTACAAGGTCTGTATAATGAGCCAGTTCCATCGCATATATCTTCATCATGACCCTGATTCTCCCAGAACGTGACCAAAAACTTCATTTCTATTGACAAACGCTTCATATTTTTCTTTGAAAACAATTTTTGATTTTCCACAAAAACTATCACCCTTTATCAAAGTTATCAGCAGTTTAAATATAGCTGCTAATGGGAACGATGATATCTACGATGTCAAAATGTAGTTGCCCTTCAGCCGTCCATTATTAGACTGATTGCCGTGGCTCTCCATTATTTTCAGTCAATGAGCGTATCTCAGCAAATGTTGGCTGACAGTGCTTTTCTTGTTTCAGCATAAAATATTTAAATGTTTATTTGTGTCATTTATTCGAAATATTTCATTGTATACCACATGAACGTGTCATAATCCACAGACCCTAGATTAATTCGTTTTCAAAAGAAACTTAGGCGAAGGGGAAATACCTGTCTACAGAATTTAATTTGCGTGTTAATTCATGTATAAAAGAAAACAACAAAGAAAACGGACGGTCTCACTTGTTTGGAAAATACATTTTTATTACACATTTTTACACATCAAGATGACACTTGGAAATGTAAAACGTCAGTGTAGACAATTAAAACCACGTTTGTATCATGAGTTACAAGTGACCTGTTTCGAGCTGTCGCCGAAATGTCAGGAGATGAATTTATTAGCATTTAGTCGAAAAACATTTTAGTACGAAATCTTAATTGAGTTTTGGTGACATTTAGGCACATATACGATTTATTGTTTTGCTGACATCAATTTTGGTTTGGATAGATCTGACTATCAATATTATGACGTGAATGGTTCAGATTTGATCTTGGTTTGTGATTAATATCTGAAATACTAAACTGCACATTTGGCGCGTCATGTTTCATGCCTATAACATATGAGACAGAAAGATCATGCTTTCTATTAGAAGCCCCCCCCCCTACCACGCCCAAAATGTCTATAAAAATAAACACCATTCAAATCTTCAAATCACATGACAAAAAATTTGCCAACCCATAAGATTATGTTTTCCTATTTCATCTAATTTTCCTTTCCAATTTCTTCCGACGTCTTATAGAAACGTTACGTAGGATAAAAAAAAAAAAACGAAATGGTAGTAACGTTTCCAAAATCATTTTTGTTTGCTTTCAATTTATGGTACAAAATTATGGACTACCGTAAATTATATCACCAACCGACACTTATTTAATAATCCACGTTTTTATTCACCACCTTCCAGGTACATATTAACTAAAAGTACACACAATTCATTATACCATTGTTACATTAACCCTGAAGCGCATTGATTATAAAATTGGTAATGGAAGATTTAAAACACAATATTAAGACTCAAGGTCTAAACCTAGGTAATACGAAAGAGAGAAACCAACAATTTAAGTAAAATGAACAAGAAATTTATTTCTATATAATACAAAATGAAAATTCAATAGACGTTTACAGTGTTGTTAATAAAATTCCCAAAAAATCATAAATGACTTATCACAAGACCAAAAATATAGAATGTACCTGATGAATTTAAAATGTATCGAATGTCTTGATATAGCACAATGACTCAATCGGGAATGTCTTTGAATGAGTTCACTCTAAACCAAATAATTCATTAATCCAAAAGTGAATTATCACTTTTTTAATGAATAATTTAAATAAATAAAATCTTTCGAATTATATATGATTTCAACAGCACAGCAGTAAATTATGATCATAAATAGATTCCCACGGATTGATCTAAAACGTAAACGAACTACTTGCTTATTAAATCCCTGTTGATACATGTTTTCCCTTTATTTATAACGTAATAGAATGTAAGCATTGCAACGGATAACGAGCCTAATACCAAACAAGACTGGTCTTGGACCCACATGCCACGTAAACATTCTGTTTACAACTTAAAATCAAAGAGAAAAGATAAGCACACAATATAGATTAGATATACATAACACACTGGTTGCTGTTGTTGTGGGGCTTAACGTCATTTTTTCAGCACACGATAGGCTATACATTGAGGCCAGTATTAATGGTGGAGAAAGAAAACGGGAAATCCGCGGAAATAACTACCAACGCACGAGAAGCTACTGGCAAGCTTTCTCACATATCCACATTCGCCGAATTCTTGACTCAAACCCACGCAGACAGAGGTGAGATGGCAGTGATCCATATCGGAGAGCGCTGTAGACCACTCGGAAAATCGTGCCCCCCCCATAACACACTGGACAGTGAAGGTGTCAGGTGGACCTAAATCAAATAACCTGTCGTGAGTTGTCATTTAATCTTTAACGTAAGACGATACGTATGAACCATTAATATTGCTCGCGAAGGTGTGAGACTTCATGTCAAAACCGCCATTTAATAAGTTTACCGGATATTCCAGTCCAATGTACACCACATTGATAACTAACGCTTTATCAAATATACAAATCTGTAGAGTTGTAATTTCTACAATTTTCAAACTATTTTTAAATGAAACTTTTATTTTATATTCGATATTAACACATATATGTATTTATCGAGCTATATAAATATAAGATGTTTTCTAACGTCTCGGCAGTTCTGCCTTTGTGCTATCGTATATCCTTGTTATAAGTCCGCTCCAACTGCAAACTTCATTGACACAGATCTCCGGCTGTATCATGAGCCTGTAAAATATGGGCATTTGCAGTTTTTTTGTTGACTCATCAACAGAGCAAACAGTAAAGACCCTGATCTGATGGCATATTGTGCTATGGCTGATTGGAGTCTGTATTGTTTGCAGTTGAACTACACTTAAATACGAGTATGGACGGTTCGTCTGCTTATTTCCAAATCGTGGGAATATACGTGTCAGACGGCTGCATTTACCTGTCAGAGACACTGCGACCATAATAAAAGCAGACATTAGGTTTTAAGAAGGGGAGCATTAAATATGGATGAGTGGGTGCTTTCTTTTTTTGCTGTCACGTGACCGTCGCGCGAACAACTTATAAATGCGTGTCACGTAAGGTATCGAGGTGTTAGAATTAATTTCGTCCCTCTCGTTTCGTTATGGATTATTACATAATGCAGGACCTATTTCAAACAAATAACCACTACGGTAATTCCTGAGTGAATTCAAGCGGAAAGAATGCAACTATAGAAAAGGCAAGACCTTATTTCTCTATAAATTGTTACTTACGGGCAAACGAAGTACTTACAGATTAAAGGTTACCCAAGTATGTGTTTTATCCCTAAAGCAAATCGTGATGTAGGGAATGAAATGAAACTTAATTAATTCATTTTGCGTGAGCAATGAAACTTTATTAATTCATTTTGCGTGAGCAATATTTTCGGGCTCATTTACACTCGTCGTTGTGTGTGTAGTGATGTATCGATTCGTTGCATGACTTTGGCAGGATTTTCATTTCAATGTTTTTGTATCTCATTTTATATCTCAGTTAGCATATGTAATTAATAAAAACAAAATAATGCAGTGGGAATAACTAAAGAATCTTTTATCCTTTATTTCCCCCAACTACATAGTATTTGAACTTCACATCTGAGATTTTTTAGTGTACCAATGTGAGTTAAGACAATGAGATCTTTTTCCTCTTATGTCATCCGCGTAAATATATAAGAAACGCAAAAGAAACTGTGTATCATTATGACTAAGACTGTATTGTTATACTTTTTTCTTTAAGTATACTTAAAGCGCATTTTGTTGGCATTATAAAAATGATTGCAAACAATGGTCATTTGTTTCGACTTCGAGTTTTAGCATCACAAGCCAATCACATTAACAGAAGCATACTTAAAAATAAAATCATAATAAAACTCTTCGCATAGAAATTGGTATTCTGTGAGGAACTGAGCTCGAGGAGTGAAAAGATAAAGTCAAAGATTGTGACATATTTCCTCACTCAAAGATATATCACTGACACATACAAGAAAGTTATTCTGTCACATATACACCAGAATAGTCAATGTTGATTATATATATATATATATATATATATATATATATATATATATATATATATATATATATATATATATATATATATATATATATATATATATATATTATCAGAATCATTCAGTATTTACCGTTATTGCACACCTTCATACTGACTCCTCGCGCTTAATTCATACTTAATGAACGTGAAGAAAACAATTATTTTCCAACGTAAATAGTTTTATACTAATGAACTAAAGCAAATATTTCATGGACTGCCACATACCAGCAAATGCTTCATAAACTGACACATACAAACTGCTCTGGCATATTCCTCGTTAACTTTTTTGATATAATTTTTCAGATTTAGGCTAGTTATAGACGCCATACAGGGTCTTCACAATAACACTCAAATTATAACACACAAACAGTCTTTTTTATCTGGTAATAAAAATGGCAAGACATACTTACTATTTTACATACTGAATTTCCTCAAAAATATACTTTCGTAGTTCTGCAAATCCGAATTACATGAGCCATGTCATGGGTTCTCAAGGTTGATTGCACATTTGGAAATTGTACTGTAATTTCTAGTTTTATATTCCAAGTGCAGTTACATCCTCCATAATTCACTCAAAAGGAAATAAACATTAAACTCCACAGCATCTTTTCGATAATTGCAACTGAAAGGCTTCATAGTTTTCCCACATTTTATTCTGAATCATTTAATGACAGAACAGAAACACGAATGCCGATGTGAGCACACTTCCATACAATTAAATTGGCGCTGCTGGAATCCGATGCAAGTTACTTCATATAGATAAAATCAGACCATAATCAGAAGATTGCGTTGAATCGACAAAAATACTAAAACGCATTCATTCCAGATAAAATGGAAAAGTGGTTACAATGCGTATTCATTGACAATATTACTTCAAATTTCAATTTTAAGTAGACCAAACGCCATTTTCTTTCGATCTTAGTCTAGCGCGCGACCAATTTTAGTTAATTTGTGTTTTTTTTTGTACTGTATTTTTGTTTATATATTTAAGCCTTAGGATGAATTTAAAAAACGAGCATATAATAAAAGGGTTACTGCATTTGTATGGGAAAATATTAACTCGCTTTGTCGAATGGTAATACTGCTACTGCACTCCCAGGTCGTGCAGCATAGCCATCCGAAAAACTCGTTCATATATTCCCGTACAAATGCATTATATATATATATATATATATATATATATATATATATATATATATATATATATATATATATATATATATATATATATATATATATATATATATATGATTGAAAATTTGAAAATTACGTAATACAAATGACAAAGATAATGTTTAAAATGTTATGGAATAAAAAATAACCTTCCGAATAAAGAGAAGCGTTTACTACTGTAGGCTTAAAGACAATGATAAAAATGTGTGTTAAATAAAAGATTGTTGTGGACCCTGACATGGAGAGGAAAACCAGAAAAATGACATTCAGGTACTGTTATCATTCTAATCCTTGCACATCAGAAGCTAAAGCAGGTCTAGCAGTCCAAACTCAGGAAAAATACGCAAACTCAACATTTTAGAGAAAATAGACAAGTACACCAAGACAGTGAGACAGAACTGTAAAAACAGTTCTAAATTAGTCAACATTCTTCACATTTATCTGTAAAATGTCTATAGGTGTCATTACTACTTCTGAGAACTGTTAATTGTTTAAATCTATGTATGATCACTGTCTATGGCAATGTAATTAATTTTATGTCACTTAAAATAACAGCTAATTCTATGGCATCATATTTTGAGAACACACACACGCATAGACACTGATTTTTCTCCTCAAAATCAGCAGAGGCATGAAGAAAAATCAGAAATTTGTAGGAAAAAATCTCACGTGTGATGATCCCTATATATTGTTACGTGACAAAGGCTCGAACTCAGTAACAAGGAAAAGAGTGAAAGCCAACAAGCTTTGTAAATATTAACAAAACAAGTTATTTCCCTAAAAACAATGTAAAAATTGGTGAATAGGACTTACAGTTGATGAATATATTCCAAATATGAGTCTAAGAATACAAACACAAGTTATATCACTAAATAGTCTTATAAAAATCCAGGTTCGGGTCCCGACGACGTACAAATATGAGGGCGATGACGTCAGATCTAGTCCAATATATGAATGACAATAATACTTGACTTGAATCATACATAGTCTTTTTGTTCCGAATAATTCCAGAATTAATTTCCTTGAATATCTTTCAGAATGTTTTTTCTTTTTATTTAAGAAAGTCAACTTGTTGAATGTCCAGGAAAATAAATTACTGAATACAAAAATCAGACGAAGAATAAAATATTCTGGCAACAAGTTTAAAATAAATACATAGATGCGCCTTGTTCCTTCAAGGTTTTGAATTACTCTGCGTAAACAAATACTAAGAATGCGTATTTAACTTCAAAAACATCACTTCAAATCTTGCGAGATTAGTCATGTAGTTACTTAGTACGTTAGTTGTGTCACGTCGTCCAGAGAAGACCGACTTAAAAACCAATCATCAAATAGGTTGTCTACAAACAGTAAAAAAATATGTCCATGATGCTGACCAATCATTTTAACTTCCTGTTTATTTGTTACCAAGGTAAGTCGAACTAAATGCCAACCCTCACGTATTACTATTTCGTAATAAAATAAACAAAGTTTGGGCTAAAATTATCTCACTACTAGACTAGAATCCCGAATCTGAGAAAAATATTCATTGCAATTAAATACAATGAAACAAAAATGAAATAATAATAATTTGAACCTAAAAACGCAATTTAATCACATATACGTGTGTATGTGTGTATATATATATATATATATATATATATATATATATATATATATATATATATATATATATATATATATATATATATATATATATATATATATATATATATATATATATGTGTGTGTGTGTGTGTGTGTGTGTGTGTTTGTGTGTGTGTGTGCAATACACCGACGACGAACAGTGCGAAACTAGTAACTAACCAGCCTAAGCGCTTTCGACTCTTAATGAAGTCTTTTTCAAAGGCAAATACAAACCATATACAAAACAAACAAACACAAAAACGTCGTGTTTGTAAAATGGCTGTCTCTATATGAGTTAAACCTATAGATAGA
>JAEAOA010000856.1:2087500-2417624 GCA_016746295.1 Potamilus streckersoni | reverse complement strand
CAATTAAAACCCCTGTTCATATTGGATTTGGACGGGAGCCAGGCAAATGCGTCACAGAATATGTCCGAATTTTTTTAACGATGAATTCATAAACATTTAAATCAAAACATCCGTGTACATAACATTTTGTAAACCTTTACAAACTGCAAACAAGGCCGAAGAAAGCGATCACGGGCCCTAGGGAAAGAAACATTTCTTGATAGCTATAATCTGGCCAGACACCCACTAATACCCATGTACAAACTCACCCCACCCCACCCCAATTTTTAAACCTACTCTTCGGAAGAATTCCTGCGGACGTACAAGGTCTGTATAATGAGCCAGTTCCATCGCATATATCTTCATCATGACCCTGATTCTCCCAGAACGTGACCAAAAACTTCATTTCTATTGACAAACGCTTCATATTTTTCTTTGAAAACAATTTTTGATTTTCCACAAAAACTATCACCCTTTATCAAAGTTATCAGCAGTTTAAATATAGCTGCTAATGGGAACGATGATATCTACGATGTCAAAATGTAGTTGCCCTTCAGCCGTCCATTATTAGACTGGTTGCCGTGGCTCTCCATTATTTTCAGTCAATGAGCGTATCTCAGCAAATGTTGGCTGACAGTGCTTTTCTTGTCTCAGCATAAAATATTTAAATGTTTATTTGTGTCATTTATTCGAAATATTTCATTGTATACCACATGAACGTGTCATAATCCACAGACCCTAGATTAATTCGTTTTCAAAAGAAACTTAGGCGAAGGGGAAATACCTGTCTACAGAATTTAATTTGCGTGTTAATTCATGTATATAAGAAAACAACAAAGAAAACGGACGGTCTCACTTGTTTGGAAAATACATTTTTATTACACATTTTTACACATCAAGATGACACTTGGAAATGTAAAACGTCAGTGTAGACAATTAAAACCACGTTTGTATCATGAGTTACAAGTGACCTGTTTCGAGCTGTCGCCGAAATGTCAGGAGATGAATTTATTAGCATTTAGTCGAAAAACATTTTAGTACGAAATCTTAATTGAGTTTTGGTGACATTTAGGCACATATACGATTTATTGTTTTGCTGACATCAATTTTGGTTTGGATAGATCTGACTATCAATATTATGACGTGAATGGTTCAGATTTGATCTTGGTTTGTGATTAATATCTGAAATACTAAACTGCACATTTGGCGCGTCATGTTTCATGCCTATAACATATGAGACAGAAAGATCATGCTTTCTATTAGAAGCCCCCCCCCCTACCATGCCCAAAATGTCTATAAAAATAAACACCATTCAAATCTTCAAATCACATGACAAAAAATTTGCCAACCCATAAGATTATGTTTTCCTATTTCATCTAATTTTCCTTTCCAATTTCTTCCGACGTCTTATAGAAACGTTACGTAGGATAAAAAAAAAAACGAAATGGTAGTAACGTTTCAAAAATCATTTTTGTTTGGTTTCAATTTATGGTACAAAATTATGGACTACCGTAAATTATATCACCAACCGACACTTATTTAATAATCCACGTTTTTATTCACCACCTTCCAGGTACATATTAACTAAAAGTACACACAATTCATTATACCATTGTTACATTAACCCTGAAGCGCATTGATTATAAAATTGGTAATGGAAGATTTAAAACACAATATTAAGACTCAAGGTCTAAACCTAGGTAATACGAAAGAGAGAAACCAACAATTTAAGTAAAATGAACAAGAAATTTATTTCTATATAATACAAAATGAAAATTCAATAGACGTTTACAGTGTTGTTAATAAAATTCCCCAAAAAATCATAAATGACTTATCACAAGACCAAAAATATAGAATGTACCTGATGAATTTAAAATGTATCGAATGTCTTGATATAGCACAATGACTCAATCGGGAATGTCTTTGAATGAGTTCACTCTAAACCAAATAATTCATTAATCCAAAAGTGAATAATCACTTTTTTAATGAATAATTTAAATAAATAAAATCTTTCGAATTACATCTGATTTCAACAGCACAGCAGTAAATTCTGATCATAAATAGATTCCCACCGATTGATCTAAAACGTAAACGAACTACTTGCTTATTAAATCCCTGTTGATACATGTTTTCCCTTTATTTATAACGTAATAGAATGTAAGCATTGCAACGGATAACGAGAATAATAGCAAACAAGACTGGTCTTGGACCCACATGCCACGTAAACATTCTGTTTACAACTTAAAATCAAAGAGAAAAGATAAGCACACAATATAGATTAGATATACATAACACACTGGTTGCTGTTGTTGTGGGGCTTAACGTCATTTTTTCAGCACACGATAGGCTATACATTGAGGCCAGTATTAATGGTGGAGAAAGTAAACGGGAAATCCGCGGAAATAACTACCAACGCACGAGAAGCTACTGGCAAGCTTTCTCACATATCCACATTCGCCGAATTTTTGACTCAAACCCACGCAGACAGAGGTGAGATGGCAGTGATCCATATCGGAGAGCGCTGTAGACCACTCGGAAAATCGTGCCCCCCCCCCATAACACACTGGACAGGGAAGGTGTCAGGTGGACCTAAATCAAATAACCTGTCGTGAGTTGTCATTTAATCTTTAACGTAAGACAATACGTATGAACCATTAATATTGCTCGCGAAGGTGTGAGACTTCATGTCAAAACCGCCATTTAATAAGTTTACCGGATATTCCAGTCCAATGTACACCACATTGATAACTAACGCTTTATCAAATATACAAATCTGTAGAGTTGTAATTTCTACAATTTTCAAACTATTTTTAAATGAAACTTTTATTTTATATTCGATATTAACACATATATGTATTTATCGAGCTATATAAATATAAGATGTTTTCTAACGTCTCGGCAGTTCTGCCTTTGTGCTATCGTATATCCTTGTTATAAGTCCGCTCCAACTGCAAACTTCATTGACACAGATCTCCGGCTGTATCATGAGCCTGTAAAATATGGGCATTTGCAGTTTTTTTGTTGACTCATCAACAGAGCAAACAGTAAAGACCCTGATCTGATGGCATATTGTGCTATGGCTGATTGGAGTCTATATTGTTTGCAGTTGAACTACACTTAAATACGAGTATGGACGGTTCGTCTGCTTATTTCCAAATCGTGGGAATATACGTGTCAGACGGCTGCATTTACCTGTCTGAGACACTGCGACCATAATAAAAGCAGACATTAGGTTTTAAGAAGGGGAGCATTAAATATGGATGAGTGGGTGCTTTCTTTTTTGCTGTCACGTGACCGTCGCGCGAACAACTTATAAATGCGCGTCACGTAAGGTATCGAGGTATTAGTATTAATTTCGTCCCTCTCGTTTCGTTATGGATTATTACATAATGCAGGACCTATTTCAAACAAATAACCACTACGGTAATTCCTGAGTGAATTCAAGCGGAAAGAATGCAACTATAGAAAAGGCAAGACCTTATTTCTCTATAAATTGTTACTTACGGGCAAACGAAGTACTTACAGATTAAAGGTTACCCAAGTATGTGTTTTATCCCTAAAGCAAATCGTGATGTAGGGAATGAAATGAAACTTAATTAATTCATTTTGCGTGAGCAATGAAACTTTATTAATTCATTTTGCGTGAGCAATATTTTCGGGCTCATTTACACTCGTCGTTGTGTGTGTAGTGATGTATCGATTCGTTGCATGACTTTGGCAGGATTTTCATTTCAATGTTTTTGTATCTCATTTTATATCTCAGTTAGCATATGTAATTAATAAAAACAAAATAATGCAGTGGGAATAACTAAAGAATCTTTTATCCTTTATTTCCCCCAACTACATAGTATTTGAACTTCATATCTGAGATTTTTTAGTGTACCAATGTGAGTAAAGACAATGAGATCTTTTTTCTCTGATGTCATCCGCGTAAATATATAAGAAACGCAAAAGAAACTGTGTATCATTATGACTAAGACTGTATTGTTATACTTTATCTTTAAGTATACTTAAAGCGCATTTTGTCGGCATTATAAAAATGATTGCAAACAATGGTCATTTGTTTCGACTTCGAGTTTTAGCATCACAAGCCAATCACATTAACAGAAGCATACTTAAAAATAAAATCATAGTAAAACTCTTCGCATAGAAATTGGTATTCTGTGAGGAACTGAGCTCGAGGAGTGAAAAGATAAAGTCAAAGATTCTGACATATTTCCTCACTCAAAGATATATCACTGACACATACAAGAAAGTTATTCTGTCACATATACACCAGAATAGTCAATGTTGATTATATATATATATATATATATATATATATATATATATATATATATATATATATATATATATATATATATATATATATATATATATATATATGCTCAAAATCATTCAGTATTTACCGTTATTGCACACCTTCATACTGACTCCTCGCGCTTAATTCATACTTAATGAACGTGAAGAAAACAATTATTTTCCAACGTAAATAGTTTTATACTAATGAACTAAAGCAAATATTTCATGGACTGCCACATACCAGCAAATGCTTCATAAACTGACACATACAAACTGCTCTGGCATATTCCTCGTTAACTTTTTTGATATAATTTTTCAGATTTAGGCTAGTTATAGACGCCATACAGGGTCTTCACAATAACACTCAAATTATAACACACAAACAGTCTTTTTTATCTGGTAATAAAAATGGCAAGACATACTTACTATTTTACATACTGAATTTCCTCAAAAATATACTTTCGTAGTTCTGCAAATCCGAATTACATGAGCCATGTCATGGGTTCTCAAGGTTGATTGCACATTTGGAAATTGTACTGTAATTTCTAGTTTTATATTCCAAGTGCAGTTACATCCTCCATAATTCACTCAAAAGGAAATAAACATTAAACTCCACAGCATCTTTTCGATAATTGCAACTGAAAGGCTTCATAGTTTTCCCACATTTTATTCTGAATCTTTTAATGACAGAACAGAAACACGAATGCCGATGTGAGCACACTTCCATACAATTAAATTGGCGCTGCTGGAATCCGATGCAAGTTACTTCATATAGATAAAATCAGACCATAATCAGAAGATTGCGTTGAATCGACAAAAATACTAAAACGCATTCATTCCAGATAAAATGGAAAAGTGGTTACAATGCGTATTCATTGACAATATTACTTCAAATTTCAATTTTAAGTAGACCAAACGCCATTTTCTTTCGATCTTAGTCTAGCGCGCGACCAATTTTAGTTAATTTGTGTTTTTTTTTGTACTGTATTTT
This sequence comes from Potamilus streckersoni, assembly GCA_016746295.1. Taxonomy (NCBI): domain Eukaryota; kingdom Metazoa; phylum Mollusca; class Bivalvia; order Unionida; family Unionidae; genus Potamilus; species Potamilus streckersoni. Next base: position 2,412,352 of record JAEAOA010000856.1, on the reverse strand, counting down.
TGTTTATATATTTAAGCCTTAGGATGAATTTAAAAAACGAGCATATAATAAAAGGGTTACTGCATTTGTATGGGAAAATATTAACTCGCTTTGTCGAATGGTAAAACTGCTACTGCACTCCCAGGTCGTGCAGCATAGCCATCCGAAAAACTCGTTCATATATTCCCGTACAAATGCATTATATATATATATATATATATATATATATATATATATATATATATATATATATATATATATATATATATATATATATATATATATATATATATATATGATTGAAAATTTGAAAATTACGTAATATAAATGACAAAGATAATGTTTAAAATGTTATGGAATAAAAAATAACCTTCCGAATAAAGAGAAGCGTTTACTACTGTAGGCTTAAAGACAATGATAAAAATGTGTGTTAAATAAAAGATTGTTGTGGACCCTGACATGGAGAGGAAAACCAGAAAAATGACATTCAGGTACTGTTATCATTCTAATCCTTGCACATCAGAAGCTAAAGCAGGTCTAGCAGTCCAAATTCAGGAAAAATACGCAAACTCAACATTTTAGAGAAAATAGACAAGTACACCAAGACAGTGAGACAGAACTGTAAAAACAGTTCTAAATTAGTCAACATTATTCACATTTATCTGTAAAATATCTATAGGTGTCATTACTACTTCTGAGAACTGTTAATTGTTTAAATCTATGTATGATCACTGTCTATGGCAATGTAATTAATTTTATGTCACTTAAAATAACAGCTAATTCTATGGCATCATATTTTGAGAACACACACACGCACAGACACTGATTTTTCTCCTCAAAATCAGCAGAGGCATGAAGAAAAATCAGAAATTTGTAGGAAAAAATCTCACGTGTGATGATCCCTATATATTGTTACGTGACAAAGGCTCGAACTCAGTAACAAGGAAAAGAGTGAAAGCCAACAAGCTTTGTAAATATTAACAAAACAAGTTATTTCCCTAAAAACAATGTAAAAATTGGTGAATAGGACTTACAGTTGATGAATATATTCCAAATATGAGTCTAAGAATACAAACACAAGTTATATCACTAAATAGTCTTATAAAAATCCAGGTTCGGGTCCCGACGACGTACAAATATGAGGGCGATGACGTCAGATCTAGTCCAATATATGAATGACAATAATACTTGACTTGAATCATACATAGTCTTTTTGTTCCGAATAATTCCAGAATTAATTTCCTTGAATATCTTTCAGAATGTTTTTTCTTTTTATTTAAGAAAGTCAACTTGTTGAATGTCCAGGAAAATAAATTACTGAATACAAAAATCAGACGAAGAATAAAATATTCTGGCAACAAGTTTAAAATAAATACATAGATACGCCTTGTTCCTTCAAGGTTTTGAATTACTCTGCGTAAACAAATACTAAGAATGCGTATTTAACTTCAAAAACATCACTTCAAATCTTGCGAGATTAGTCATGTGGTTACTTAGTACGTTAGTTGTGTAACGTCGTCCAGAGAAGACCGACTTAAAAACCAATCATCAAATAGGTTGTCTACAAACAGTGAAAAAGTATGTCCATGATGCTGACCAATCATTTTAACTTCCTGTTGATTTGTTACCAAGGTAAGTCGAACTAAATGCCAACCCTCACGTATTACTATTTCGTAATAAAATAAACAAAGTTTGGGCTAAAATTATCTCACTATTAGACTAGAATCCCGAATCTGAGAAAAATATTCATTGCAATTAAATACAATGAAACAAAAATGAAATAATAATAATTTGAACCTAAAAACGCAATTTAATCACATATACGTGTGTATGTGTGTATATCTATATATATATATATATATATATATATATATATATATATATATCTATATATATATATATATATATATATATATATATATATATATATATATATATATATATGTATGTATGTATGTATGTATGTGTGTGTGTGTGTGTGCAATAAACCGACGACGAACAGTGCGAAACTAGTAACTAACCAGCCTAAGCGCTTTCGACTCTTAATGAAGTCTTTTTCAAAGGCAAATACAAACCATATACAAAACAAACAAACACAAAAACGTCGTGTTTGTAAAATGGCTGTCTCTATATGAGTTAAACCTATAGATAGATTGTCTCAACCAGTCTATATAGACTTGTTGCGAATACTGAAAAATGTTTATAATTCCCTAAGTCTACGAGCCAATGCGACATCTATTACTTTGAGCACATTTATGTAACGCTGAATATATCTTGGATATCTGATTCTATACGGATATTTTACTCTTGTTGTAATAATTAAAGGATACAATGAAGATATAGAAAAGTTTTAAATGAAATGAAACTGTCTGCTACAAAGACTAATTCTACTAGTGCATAGTTTCTTTTTCTTGTCTTCTTGGTTTAGACCGCTTGGTTTCAATGTTCTAAGGCTGCGTCTACAGTAAGAGGCACACATTACTAAGAATGATGTTGTTATATATACATACCTTTAATAACATGTAACTTTTTAAGTAAATAGTAAGGTCAGAAAGTTATTTGAAATTTTCAATACATGTTTATATTTCCCCACTCTCATTTAGGTGATGATACAAGACCTTGATTTCAACATTCATGGTATTCATTTAAAGATGTATCTTCTTTAGAACTGGAGCATTAAGGCGTGGCTGTCCGTCTGTATTTTAGTGTCAATGATTAATGAGCATTGATGATGATCACGAAGTGGAATTTTTAACCTATTGCACGATGTCTTGTTTACAGTCCTGACTCTCAAAACAATTACAAATAACCTAAGTCAAGAATGTGACCAAGAGTTCATCTTTGGAGGTATTTACAATTAGCATCAGATTGATTAGGGTTTGGAAACTGCAAAGTTCAGTAAACAATTGTAGAGACTGTATAGGAAAAGTATTTATGATCTGAGTCGACCTGACGCAACACAGGTAGAACAAGCAACAAAGGCAATAATAGGCAGGCGCATTATGATGCGGCAGATCAGGATCATTGGTATATGCAGTTTGAATCGACTTATAAGCGAGTACAGACTGTACTGTCCAGTTTCACAAAGCGACAAATTGTCAAACGCAAGCTGCATAAAAAGCTATGACGTTTTGATTATTGATGCACCTGCATCAACTCTCAACTCTGGCATATCCGTATTTTATTATCAGGTTGATAAAATAAGTGGATACTGCTAAGAGGCAAGTTTCGAATTTAATTTGTTGTTACAAAGGATGCACTCTACAGATAAAATGACCTTCTGAGAGATAAGTGTAAAGTGAAATTTGTTTGCATTTGTAACACACATAATGGTGTGTGTATGTGTGTGTATGTGTGTGTGTCTGTGTGTGTGCTTGGACTTTTAACGAAGTTTAAAAGGTTTTCGAAAAGTCTTCAGTAATATCGCTACGCTGTCTGTGGTTTGGAAGTTTATAGTAATATCTTGCTCTGAGACATTATGCCGCAGACATGTAGCATCATGTCCCACCTAGTCACATTACTTGACACCAGGCCGACAAGTCCTAACACTAACCTCTTAATGCTGAGCGCCAAGCAAGGCAGATGTTAATACCATTTTTATAGGTCTTTGGTTGTTTCTGTAGTTGTAGTTGTTGTTAATTTTGTTGTTGTTGGGCTTAACGCCATTTTGCAGCACACAATAGGCTTTACATGGAGGCCAGTATTAATGATGGAGGAAGAAACCGGGAAAGCCCAGGAAAGAACCACCGACCCACGAGAAGCTACTGACCAGCTTTCTCACATATCCACATTCGCCGAATCCTAGACTCGAATTCACGCAGACAAAGGTGAGTATAAGTCTTAGGTATGACTCGTCCGGAATCGAACCCATAGAAAGAGTAAGGGGCACAAATTACTTAGAATCATATATATATATATATATATATATATATATATATATATATATATATATATATATATATATATATATATATATATATATATATATACCTTTAATAACATGCAGCTTTTTAAGTAAAGAGTAAGGTCAGTTTTTCAGTTTTAAGTAAAGAGTAAGGTCAGAAGGTTAGATGAAATTTTGTTTATGCATAGTATAGTTTCCAGCAAGGTTCGAACCCGCGACCTCCGCATGTAAGATGCATGATCTAACTACTAGACCACCGGAGAGGTACCATAATGAAAAGAAAGTTAGCATACAGCTATATTACTTTCATGTAATGTGCAGAAATTCTTTTAGATATTGAAAATGTGGAAACTGTATACGATCTGATCACTCAGCTAACTTAAATAACTGGTCCCATGTGTTGAAAAAAAAATCAGCCTGAATTGACCTCAGTACACTAAGTACAGTATCTTTAGCAGTTATGAAAATAGGGAAAAATAATTTAGCTAGACTAGACAATACTAGCTTCTGAAAACGCAAGCAGTGAATTACACTATGTAGCAAATGCATATAAAAAATAAAACATTCTGGCTTTTTGTTTAAAAATAATTTGCCTATAGTTCTAGAATTGATAATGACCATGCAGAGCTAGTAGTTTTCTTTTCTTTTTGGTGGGAGGAGGGGACATCTGAAGAAATGTCATTTGTATTCTCTATAACCTATATACCCATCAATCATAAAACAAAATGAAGGGAAACGTTCTTATTAAATAACTAGCACTGCCAGTGTGGAAAATCTGGGAAATTATTTTTCTTAACAATATCTCTCTGTGCAAAATGAAAAACTGTAGAGCTCAAACAAATATAAAGATTTAATTTACCCACAATACCTAGCGTGTTCCGCCATATTGTTTTCTGACAATCAACACAACATTGGAATGCTCGCAATGCAGGGCATAAGTTAAACTACGTCTTGTATTCTGTGAATTATGTTGATGTGCCCATATCAGTGTGTACATAGAACAAACAAAAATAACGTAAATACTAGGTTTAGTAGATTAAACAAATAACAATTATTTTATTGTCTTGAAGTCCTATAATTAGGAGAGATTAGTGATTCATCGGATAAGAAAAATTATTTTGATTGCTCGGTCCAATGGAAACAGCAGTAAACTTTCGTTCCGTTATTGTCGTAATTTGCCTCATGGATTTCCTTCTGGTTCGGGTAAAATTTTAATGTCCAGTTGCATTTTTCTATTGTTCATTCCTATTCCTGTGACTAATTTCTCTATCTTGTTTAAGATTCGTTTATTTTTCGTTCATTCCTTTCTTCTTTCTTCCATTCATTTTATTCTTACGTGTACTCTTTTACTAGTATATGTACTGAAAAATGGCGTTTAGCCCCAAAACAACAGCAACTCTTTTACTTACCAACTTGTGTGAACTTTTCATTGTGCATTCCTTTTTTTCATAAGACTGACTGGTGAAAACTACAACTTAATTATATTATCAATTGCAGAAACGATGCAGTTAGTAATAATTTATTATTTAGAAGAACAGAAAGTAGGAAATATCTTAAGGTACGTGGTAATAATTAAATATATATTGACATGGTGCAGGAATTGATAAAGATTATTTAAATCTATTCGACGGGAAAATAGGCAGTAAAAAGATTATATAAAACATGGCTTAAAAATGTAATTCGGTCAAAAAAAATCTATGTATGATCAACAAAACAACCTATTACTGTAGGTTAATAAATATACATGTTTATGATACCCTTGTCATATTGTCATGGACCTTTCGATATCTAAACTTTCGTGCAACAATCTTAATGCAGCGGTAGTTAGTTATTTATCTGTAATTCTTTTAAATGGGTTTTGAAAAGTTTGGTAAAGGGTCATTTCTATACAGCATATTATATAATTAATTTTAGTCCATGGCTGTGAGTTGTACTTTAACCCATTAACCACTAGTGGTTTTTGTCGTTTTCGCCTTAAATGCGAGTAGAAACCCATTTTGGGAGCTATTTCTAAATATGTCATAATATATTGACCTTCAAGACATTTTCTGTTAAGCTAATGCCTATTTGTTAGAAAGATGATTTTTCATTGGCTCTTTCGCCTGAGCATGAGCAGAAGGATAAAATTTAGGCTTGTTTGTTTTTTGTTTGTTTGTTGTTTTTTTGTGTATTTGTTGCTTAAGTGATCCATCATTTTAACGTCGAGACCACTCTTTTTTCTTAAATGCCCAACTTATCCTACTTTTTGCTCAGGTTCACCTGTCTGTGTGCAGTTCTGACCAGTCTGTCTTAGATCTGAATCCCAAAAGTGTAAAATCCGGACACAAAACCGGATTCCGTCCTCGGGCGAATTTCGACGGGAAAATAAACTCGGGTCCAAAATGTGACATTTTCTCCTCTGTATTTTTTAGTGCAACTAGAACATCCATATTATTTGGTATCGTCGTAAAGATACGCCTGTCTACCTTTCTATAATACCACCCACGTTATTGTGTCGTACATGACCTTGACGCTACAGAGTTCAGAAGCAGGTTACCACCCTTGCCTCGTAAACGCGGCGCCAAGGGTTAATGAGTTAAAATAATATTTGTAAATATGTTGAAATTGCATTTGGACTGTGGAAAGTTCGAACTTACAACCATTATCCTTGTCATCGTATTATGTTTTATGCTTGTATATAAGGTTTTAATATTTAAAATTATTTACTGGGGTTTTTTTATATTTGTGTGGAATGACTTTTGTTTGTGTCAAGTTATATTTTGAGAGGAAAATTAATTTATTAGAACTACTAAATGATCATTGACACTTTGGACTAAAATATTAGTTTAGGATTATTGTGAAATTCATTCAAAGACATTTTGGATTATATAATTGTAATACATTAAACACATTGACACATCAGCGTTTTCAATATTATTGGTATATCAGCACATTCAAAATGGAATTCATTCGAAACACCACCGCATTTATTCAGAACACTTTAAAGTTTTGGACTTGTACAATTAGGATTATGTAGGATTCAATTCACAGTACTGTAAGCCCCTTTTAAATTTTAACTTTCTATTCCAGGGAAATACATTTTAATATATTATTTTCAATTTATCAGACTTGTTGGTTTTACGTTTTTTTTTTTTGTGGCTTAATTTAACATAATTATAGAGTCGTAGCAGGATATAAAGATAACGTAGGTTTTTCAGTCCATCTATTGAAAACTTATGTAGTTTGGTGTCACATAAATGTCCATAATTTATCTACAATTTATTAGCTACACTAACGTATGTACCTAATGTCTGACAATTATGTCATAAAAAGTGTTATGTGCAACAATATATTTTCCTTTAATGTCTTGTTTGTAGGACGGTAACCAAAATTGTTAAAGTACAGAATAAAAATTTATTTTGGTTATCACTTGAAAGGAAATGAATTGTCACAACCCATTAAGTTATACAACAAGGTAATATTCTTCCAGACAGAAAGATAATTCAGCTCACAGAACATTGTCTACTTTCAGTTTGTCCGTATGAGCCAAGCCTTTACCCACACGGGTTAATAAAAGTGTAGTTAAGTACGCTTTGTCACACCCTCGAAATCCGTAACCAACCCTGTATAAAATTAAAATGTACGTGCCGTTCTGTCATTACACCTTACAGCTGAAACATGCATCCGAAACACATTAGTTCTTTTATTAAGCATTGTGTGTCCTTCCATGATATTACACTGTATGTCTGGACCATACGATTTCCTAGGAGCTTAACAGACTATACGTTGTGATTCATTTTAACTTCTTCATAGATTACATTATTTTAGTTGTTGAAATGAAACATTTTAATCAACTGCCACTATATCAATCAGTTTTTTTTGTAGCTTCTAAAAGTAGATAAAAAAAGCTGCACAGCCGAAAACATGTAAAAATAATGTTTATTTAATCCCTATAAATGGACATGAATCACATGTACAAGTGTCTTTACAGTTTTGTTCATCCATTCAAGCCAGAGTGGTAACTGATACTAGAGATGAATAAAAGTGACTTTAGAACTACATGCTTAGAGAGTTAGCGCCAAACGAAATCTGGATCTATTGGACTTACAGAAAAAAATTCAGTTTTTTTTAGGAGACTTTAATTTGGGAAACTCATTACTGAAATTAGTAACTGCTGTACCTGGCTCTTTAGTGCCGAACTTTACAAGCAGTTGTTTGAAACATATAGATCAAGTAAATGCAGCGCCTTATATGGTTTTATTTGCAAAAAAGCTGTCATCAAGGATTTGTATGTAGTGATAGAAATAGTTTTGATCGTGAGCATACAGAAATGTAAAATTATTGAATTTTTAATATCATGGTGTAGGCGGAGGTTTACCATGGAAACGGAGTTAGTACTACGAGTCATAAGTTATGTGGCCAAAATATAAGGATTAATGACCAAGAAGGGAACATAATCCTTCGAGATCAAACGATAGGACACGCTACGCACTCTTGTTAGCGGCCGATGCCCAAAAGAAGTAAAATAAATAAATAACCCAAACATAGGAATGTCTTATCCTCAGCAACACGCAGCCCAAAATGATCTGACCTCTGGTAAAGGCATACACATTCGAAAATATAATATTTTGAGGGTAAAATAAATCTTCACATAATTAAATGCATGTTATCGCGGAGGGGTGGACATGAAAATGACTGAACAATTATATTTCAATTCCATGTTGGTACTAACAGCTGCCTCGCTTGACGCTCAGTATTAAGAGGTTAGTGTTATGACTGGTCGGCCTGGTGTCAGGATAATGTGACATCATGCAACATGTCTGCGGCATGATGTCCCAGTGCTAGGCATCACTATAAACTGCCACACTGCAGACATCTTAGCGATATTGCTGAAAAATTGTTAAAGCTACGTTAAAAATCATGATCACACCACATCACATCACATCAATTCCATGTGACTTGAATTTTCAGCGTGGACTAGTGATGTGTACCTGACACAACGTGAGTGAATCTTCACGGTGAATGAATGCAACCTTGGATTTCGATCGTGACTAAGGTATGTACTACCTGGTACACTGCACGAATCTTCGACGGTATATAGAGATTTATCAAAATGTATTTAATTTATATACAGAAACAATGCGGACATAGCAAAAATTTAGTAATTCCTTCAAGAAAAAATCTTTAATGTTCATTTTCGTTATTCAAATACTGAATGTGTCATCATTTAGGAATCACAAAATATACAATGGGGAAGTGCCATTACTTTATAATAATTATAATAGTCACCGGTGTACCAGAGTTGTAGGCATACTTAATACCTTTAAGCAAACAACAACATTAATAAACAAAGAAGAAATATTAGGACCCGACCTTTGCCCAGACAAGGCTGGGTCAGCCACCTTGGCATGTCGCTGAATAAGACACTTTACTCTAATTGAACTTTCAACAAACTAGTGATTGACCAATCAGCGTGGAGTGCGCTTGAGTCACAATAGCGTATGTAACATAAATAATACTTGGCGACTCGGGGATACGTGGAGTATGAAGCAAAAATCCATAAACAATATCTTTTGACCGAGACATTCACCCCTAACCTGCATATGGGGCAATGAATGATCGTGATAGGAGACGCAGACACATTAGCCAGCAACTCAGATTTTGTTGTCCCGATTTTCTTGAGAAAAATATAATTTTTCTGTCATGTCTAATACAAGCTTTTATTTAAATTTTAAAATGAAATGCAATTTTAAAAAAATCCAGAATGATCAAAACATGTCTAGAGGTGAAGTTGGGGGCGGAGAGGGGAGAGAGGACAAATGCCCCTCTCCCTATGTGCGTGCGTATACGTCCGTTATTTTCTCTACCAGTCTGCACCATAATCCAGTAATACACGTCGACTTATTATGTAATGTATTCTATAATATTTATTTCTTTCTTTTGAGGTCGACTTGAGAGTATAGTTACAGTGCAGAGTAGTGTAAAATGAGTGGTAGATTGCAAAGCATGAGTCTGATTAGTAGTATGGGTATTCTAGTGTGACGATATATTAAATTAAACATCAAATTATATCTAAAGATTTATTTCAACAATCATGCGTTGAAATGTATAATTTGATTGCACTATAACATCGTCACGATAACATCGTTGAATCTTATTTATACATTTGAAAGTGTTGATCGTTCTTTGGTTTTAAAAGAACTCAAAAAGCATAACACAAAATCATGTTTCCATGCATCCGATATATGTTGAAATTGTGGCATCGTCGCTAGGAAAAGGTCACGTGAATATGTGGGAGTGTTGCTAACAAATTCGGTAGAATAAGGACTTAAAGATCAATAATACAGTCTTGTGCGGCTTACATCAGTACGTCATATAAAGGTCTTAATTCATCTTAATTTAAAACTTGTTTGGATGCTTAAAAGAAATGACCCTCGTTTCCAAAAATATATTTTAAAAATTTATGTTTAGAACTGCAAATCATAGGTTCCTAACTGGTAGATGGACTAATGTTCCGTATACCGAAAGGTATTGAATACTTTGTCAGCTTTAATACTGCATGCATATCACAATCTTTTGTCATGATCTTGTTTCCATGACGACAGACAAACGTTAATACCTCATTTGCACACTTTCAGGACTAACTTTCTAAATATTACCGGTTACTGAATGTAGGTAAAATCCGTAAAAATATTTGTAGGATTGTATATTGTGGTTTCAGAATCTTGTAAACCCTGTCAACTATTATGTAATAACATCACACGCTACGTTCATGTTCTTTTTGTTATATACTCCATATGTCGTACACTGTACAACCTGGTGTAATAAAGTCGTCCTTTTTTCTTGTCCTGCGGTTATTTCTTGTTTACCAAAGGTTCATCTAACCCATCACTACAGCAGAGACAGCTGCGCATAATACTTATATAAAAATCATAATAATGACACATACACCCCCACCCCCTGTGAATTAGTGTTAAGGTTTTATTTGGTGCATGCTGTGTCGTAAGTTGTGCCGATTTCAATGCGTGTATTATACACAGTAACATCCGGTTTGATGGCTGCCATTGCTGGCCTTAGAACAATTAATTTCACTATATTGTCTCTACATTTGTTTCTCAATACAAATCATATGTTAATCTAAAATACCATCAAAGATGACTTTACGGTTTAGTTCTTGTCAAGGGTTGACCTGCATTTTTTTTGAGAGGTTGAATTGTAAACAAAACACCAGGCAACGGAACACAGATTTCACTTCCGGATCATCACCATGACCTTATTACTCAATGTGCACTGTCGCCGAAATACACACAGACAACCACACCATAAGCTCACATTTTAAAGAATAAACAATTGCCTTTAAATCCTTACCAAGAATGCCAAAATCTAACTCTAGTATCACCACCAAACTTAGACAGGAAAAAGTGATCTAAAAATAGACTGGGACTACATTCGTGGGTACTGAACCGGATTTTATTAATTGTGTACTGATTCCTGCTCTGGATGGTTAGTCTGATTAAAATCAGATCTCCACTGTCCTATCCACCCAGGAAACTGGAGATCAGATTTTAATCTGATTGGCTTGCTAGTACGATAAGCTGCTGTCGTCGGAACTCGCTTATGCTCCTAACTTGGCCAGCGATAATATTATTCGGCTGTCCGTAGGTACCAGCAGGTGACATAAGGTGATTCGTTAATTGCCGCAGTATCGTATTCATATATTTCGTGTGTTTAGGTGCTGTTAAACTGCAACCAATCATAATAGTTAAAAGGGATGGCAATTCTCCAATAAGTATTGGTCAGTTCTAAAAGAATTCCACACCGTAGAGAAACGCTTGTCACAAAATTGTTCAGCTTGGTATTGTGTGTCTAAAGCAAATTACAAAAATAATCGTTATTCTCAGCACATTGTGATATCAATTACATAATTATAAATTTGAAATGTCCTTAAAGCAATAGTACCTAGCTTGGACAAAGGTCTTCCAAAACCAAGCAGGGATATGAATTCATAAACATTTGAATAAAAGTATCCTCATGTACTAACTCAGTGGGTCATTTAATTTTATAATTTTCTTTTCATTGATTTTGGATGGTCAAGAGCTGATTCAGAATTTAAACATAGGTATGGTCTATTAGGAAAAAATATTGCAGTACCAATATAGCATCACAGAGATAAGTTTTTATATTTCAGCAAGTGCATGTTAATGACGCAAATTGTTAGCAGCTGTTATGTTAAGTTGGACATGATCCACGAATCCTGCTTTACAAGAAATGGCATGAACAAGAGGACTGCTACATAGGCTTGTTGCAAAGGTAAATCATTTTCCCTATAAACATTGTACGTTTAACAAATAAATTCATATCTCTTGTTAACCTGCATTCAACCCTCTCTCCCTTTCCCACCACAATACAAATAGAAGGCCGCATGTCCAGCAATAAAAACAACATATACCTTCTTGTAGAAAATGACCTTAGGAGTTAGTATTGCCTGTTGAGACTGTTGAATATTATGTTTAAATTTAATTTGTGTTTCAAAATAACTAATATCAACGTTTAACGTCTCTATTTGCAGACAAAATAGATATTGTTAAGAATAACGGTAGAGGCCATGTTAAAATGCAGTTTTAAAAGTTATTTTAGTAATTGTGACCTTCATTCAACATGTTAGGCCTCATATATATATATATATATATATATATATATATATATATATATATATATATATATATATATATATATACACACACACACACACAGAGATAGTTAGACATAGCATACCGTATATTCTGGCTTATAAGTCCAATCAAACTGCAACAACAAAAAATCATGATCTACCGTTGCCTGATTCGCCAAAGGATCATTGTCTATGTTGTTTGTTCTGCTGATAACTGCTAACAAACTGCATAGACCCAGATCGATCGGCCCATATCTGGGACTGTGCAATTTACAATTGGACCTGTCCTGTAAGCGAGTAAAGACGGTATATGACACGTTTCATGAAATATCAAGGTATATAAAGTAACAAGCACTCCTAAAATACAACAAACATGACCTAAATTGGCCTCCATACATTTATAGATGAAAAGAAAACCCACAAGACAGGGAAATAAATGTCAGTAGAATGAATGCACATATATCTTTTGACGAAACAACAAAAAAGAAATGACAATATTTGCACTTGGGAGCATAAAATAACATAAGTCTGAATTTGTCGGTATGAAACAGTGTCAGTGTCGATGATTCCAAACCACTTTCCTATCCCACAAACTCGCGACATGGAAATAAGTTTCACTGGAAACATGTATGTATGTATGTATGTATGTATGTATGTATGTATGTATGTATGTATGTATGTATGTATGTATGTATGTATGTATGTATGTATGTATGTATGTATGTATGTATGTATGTATGTATGTATGTATGTATGTATGTATGTATGTATGTATGTATGACTTTTATTTATTTTGTTTATTTCTGGATTTAAATGGGATTTTTTTGTCTTTTCATCCTTCAAAATCAGAAAATGATTAGAAGTAGCTCTGAAGACATATAAGATGCACAATGGCGAATACGTTTCCTAAATGAGATAGGATAGTAGTTCCAACATTGTTATTGCCACTGTAAAAAGAAATATTCGACACTCGACAAATATCATCTAATAGCTATGTACAGTAGATTACAGAAAATGATGTGCCCCAACCACTAGAATAATTTTACTTAGAAAATAACCAGATATTACATTAACTCACAGTATACTGATTATTTTTTATTAAATGGCTAGATGTAGGAATTGCGAAGTTCCCACTGATGAAGGGAAGGAAAGCTGTCCGAAATAAATAAATAAATAAATAAATAAATAAATAAATAAATAAATACGATAGAACTAATATGTTCGGAAAAGTGACAATTGCCCAACTTACTAACCACAGACTAGGATTAATACATACTGATAAAAGCATATGAAAGAAAAGATAGGTGGTTTCTTCGACAGTTATATCAAAACATCCTCACGCAACTTAACGCAAAAGAGCGGAATGTAATCCAGGTATTTCTTGAAGCCAATTGGTATACATGGTGTGAGATATACAGGGTAAGAAGCCTAAATATACACCGGCATAGACTATTGTAAATATATTATAATCTAACAGAAAGGTGTAGTAATCAACAGAATAGTACGCTTAGGATCAACACTATTAGAACGCGTAGGATTAACAATATCCGTACGGTCGGTTTACTTTTCACTTTATATTGTAGAGAAATAAATAACTTGGTGACTTTACTTAGACTGTTGGTTTCACTTCTTGATACATATTTAACACCTGGAATCGCAATAATATTAAAAAATAGAAGGAAATACTTGTCCATAACATCTAAATTTGAGTAAAGACATGTTCAAACAGGGAGTAAAAACTGCTGACATTCGTGCATATATTGGGACACAAATGACATGTTGTAGGTGTGAAGTTGTCGGGTTTTCAAATGTAACATTTCAGTGTAGACTATTAAAGCCTTTGTTCATTCCGTAAGTACACATGATTCGAATATAAGTGTCATTCAGAATGTCAACACTGAGAAATTGGAGTTCTATGTGAACTAAATACACTCTTTCACCAGTCTGTAAGACGTGTCATGGGACTAAAACAAAAGAAATAATGCCTTGAAGGATTGTAATGCTGGGACATCAAATATGATTGATATATTTAAGTTTGTGAATGATATATTTTAGCTTGTGAATACTTTGAAAATTATATGGCTTGGGGGAAAATGTATAAGGAAGTTTTTACAGTTTTCAGTATGAAAATTTAATAATTTATTTTTTATTGGGGCATATTTTCTGAACTAAGTCTAAACTGATCCTAATCCTTCTAGGATAGACGTCCTTGAAGCATATTTAGAACTAGGTCAGGGTGGTTGAACATATTTATCACGTTGGGCCACATTGACCACAAATGTACCGTATTATGCTTACAGCAATAGTCATTAAAAATTAGTATCGATTAATTCTAATTTGGAACAACCTTTTATAAATAGTGTCATATATACCATTATAAGAAATACAAAGGAAGTGGAGGCGTATAACTAATGTCTACAACAAAATGGACTTTAGAATTTGGCAGTTTATAATTTATAAGATAACGACATGTAGGAATGTTTCTTGCTACCATATAAAACTTCGAAGTTGTAAAATCTTAGATGGTTGTACCTGAAAATATTACATAGAACGTTTACTACGAATGTATTTCTTATTTAAAAAATGCTGATTTTATGTTACTTGCAGGGACAAAATCTCACATCTTTTGGGATTGTCACATGGCTAAGATTCCTTTCTCAATTCATAAAGATCGTTGCTTTTAGTGTAGAAAACATTAGGTCTTATAGAAACTGATAATAGGAAATCTTTGACAACAGATGGCATTTTACAAAGACTTAGTAGAGTCAAAAAGTATTTCATTGGAAAGATGTATGTATGTATGTATGTATGTATGTATGTATGTATGTATGTATGTATGTATGTATGTATGTATGTATGTATGTATGTATGTATGTATGTATGTATGTATGTATGTATGTATGTATGTATGTATGTATGTATGTATGTATGCATGCATGCATGCATGCATGCATGCATGCATGCATGCATGCATGCATGCATGCATGTATGTATGTATGTATGTATGTATGTATGTATGTTGTCCCTTTGGGTGAGCGCAGATCCAGATATCTATGTCTTCTTGCAGCTTTTCTTTGACAGATTTCTATCTAAAACTGAGTCAAGTTTGACGACAATTCGCATCCGTACGTAATAGCAGGCAAATCTATTTTTGACCAGATTTTAACCTTGTTAACTGGATTCATATAATCCTTTTCAATACCAATTCCATCAAGGGAATAAAATACAGATCTTCCACTATCATCAGCAATATTCACTGTAGCAGTATTAGAAAGGCCAGAGGAGAGACTAACCCCAGCATATTTTCTTGACGAAACTATAGGAATATGCCTATTGCATGAAATATCATAATACAGTATAAAGTGAAACTTGTCTTGAAAGACCACTGCTATGTCTTGAGAAACCTTATTGTCAGTGTACAAACTTAATGATTATATAGCACTGCGACCTGTTATGAGGGACTACCTGTATAGAAAGTCTATAATTTTCTGGCAGAAAGGGTGGTCTTTCAAGATAGGTTTTTGCTTTTATCCGCTTTGTATAGCAGTTTCCACTTGGATGCATAGTCATGGAGGTAGCGAAGCGCAATACATACGTCATTAAATGATGAGGATACTAGGGTTGCGTCATCAACTAGTATAACACATTGGATGCTTGAAGTACCAACTCGTATTCCACATGTTGTTGATTCCAATAAAGATAGGTCATTTATCATTACTAAGAACAGCCACGTTGAAAGCGTTCTTCCTTGTCCTACACCATAGTTGACTGAGTATGGTTTAGAATGTTTGTTGTTGAGGAGGACACGGGTCCCAACATCTCGAAAAGAATTACGAAATAATCCTAACAGTTTTCTTTAAATTACAAGAGAGAATGGCTTAGAGAAAAGGCCATCGTGCCCTACTGTATTGAAGGCTTTCGCATTATCCAAGAACGTAACATTTGCTTTTCAGTGACTTTAAAAATGTTGGGTTATTTGTTCTTTTGTAATAAAGGCTGCAGTAATGCCAATACAATGATTTCGAAATTCCAGATGTCAAAGGTGTGGAAAATTAGTATATTCACTAAATTAAGTAGGTATTTTTAAGAGCATTTTGTTCTAATAATTTTTCAAAAACTGGAACAATGACAGGTATAAAAATTACACTTTTAAAATAGAATACGTTTCCAAAGAGACGATGAGATTGTATATGTGGAACAAAATAGAACTAACTGATTAATAAGGAAAGATGATATGTTCTGCATATATTTTATCATTTATATATATTTATTTTTCTTCGACACTCTCACGGCCTCTTCAAATGTCATTTTACATTATGATAACACAATTTATTGGCTGTTTCTTCTTCAATATTCGAATCCACAACGTTCTTCAAGGTGATCCTACTTTCATCCGGAAATGACTAGTTGAAATGATTATAGATGTTTCAATTCATAGTGATCTAAAATGTTGACCTAACGCGTCACTAATCAAGCGAGAGTCCCGAATAATGTCTCCTTCTACTTTTAGTTCATCAATATACTAATTCTTTCCCTTCTTATGCAGTCCTACCATTCCAAAGAACTTCCCTACATCCAATTCTGCAACTTTTTCTGATTACGCGAACTATTCCTGTTCATATTATTCTTACACCTTGTTCAAATGGTTTCTGAACTTTCTCTTCGCACTTTGTATTCTGCCTATGTCTTATATTGCATACAAAGGGAACGTTCGTCTTTTATCCATAATGCACATTTTCTTCTCATTTCTTTATGCGGTACAGCTATATCAAGGAATTTCCAGTAGGGTTTTATATGCAGTTAAAAGGTTTTCTTGGGAGATTTGTTTCGGCTGGATTGCGTAAAAAATTCGCAACGGACAAAAGGTCGTACTGTATATCTGTGATGTCATGTATAAGCTGTTTTACCGAATTTAATTGTTAGTTGATTTCAATTTTGTACCTCTTTGTAACTTTTGGTTGATTATAAAAAGCATTTGCCCGTATAAATAGGAACTTACATAATCATAAATTATAAATGAAATATTAGCAGTAAAATGCTAACGATACTAAAAGCCATATATAGTAATGTCAAAGCTTTGTCAAAACGCCGAATGGCGTGACAGAAAGTTTCAATTTCCCGACTTAGGAAAGGGCTTGGTTGTGTTTTATCCCTATTTTATTTTTATTTTTTGCCACATAATTTAAAGACACATTTCTAACCAGAATAACAGAGAAACATTCGAATTTGCTACTTTTTTTACACTGTTTTATGCGAAAGACAAGGTTGCAGTTGCTAAAACTGCTACTCAACTTGAAATAATTCTAAATACACTACAATAACACTGCAACAGCTGGAAAATAAATATTAACCTGGAATAAAACTAAAGATGATATCTGAGAGGATAGGTAAGTTGGTATTGTGGTCATTGCATGATAGAGACATTATTTTATTATTAGATATAATGGCTGTATATTCTCTTCCAAAACTTCGTTATATATGTGGCAAAAAAAACTCCGCTAGCAGCACAGGCAACAAAATACTTTAGAATTTGAAGATTAGACGTAATCAGCTTGAAACTGTCTAAAAAAAACTATCCCAAATATTTGATGCTAAAAATGATCAATTTTGAATAATGAATCGCAATTTTGGAATTTCTACAAAGCAAATGACATTGAAGCTGTACATACGTCATTTTATAGATATATCGTTGTTATTACAAAACACACTCCAAACGGTATTATCTATATTAAGTTAGGTAGAATGCGAAGCAAGTAGTAAGATATAGCAGAATTCTTATATAGATTCCCAAAACAAAGTTATAACCTACAATTGACTTGGGGCAAACACTGCGACTGTTGGACAAATAAAGTTAAAAATCTACTGCTTCATACGGAATGGGAAAAGTTTGGGTTAATCAATAGATGTATGATAAGAAACTCTTTTTTATCATATTTAAACAACGCTGTCAAGATATTTTCAACAAGAACTAAATGGACAGTTAAATTCAACGGATATATTACAATTTATAATAAAATAAGAAACAATCTGAGTTGTCAGTCCTACATAGATTGTTTGAATTCTTCTTCATACAATGTTAACTTATTATGCATGTTCAGAAAAGGAACCTGTCCCACAACGGCAAATATAGGAAGTATGCAAATACCCCTTATGTTGCAAGACTGCGACATATTTTATGCAAATATAAAAGAAGAGTTTCACTTTGCTGTCCAATGTCCCATGCATGATAACCCGAGAATGCTTATATACATTTATGCGTTCATTGTAATGCAAAGCACATAACATTTTATAACTTTATCCGAAGAATCGATAAACTTATAATAATATCAGAGAATGATATCCTTGCCAAAACAGAGTATATGCTACACAAGTTGGATAACTTGTAATTGTGTAACATATATTACACAAGACTGATATCCTTGCTAAAAGTAGAACACATACTATACAAAATTGACATCCTTGCCATAATGTATATACTACAAAATAATATACCTTTCCAACACCAGTGAAACATATATTAAATCAGCCATAATGGAACATAACTACACATTGGGCATATCAAATTGTCATTATAAAGAATAATACGTCGTGTAGACAATGCTACACACAAATCGTAATATAGTTTAATGTTACCCTTATATTTAGCCACCAAACATGTAAGGAGAGAATTCCTAAGAATTTGAATACAAAGTCTTCATACCAAATTTAATGAATCGTTTGATGGTGTGAGATCATAGTGAAGACTTGTTAGTTAACATTCCTTTTTTGGTATGGAATTGCATAATGAATCGTGATTACGGTGCGATTTGCATCTGATCATAGATAAATTATATCCGAGACTTGTTTGTAGCATCAGCCTGGCAATCTATACATTTTCTTCATTCTTCAGGCAATTCTATTTTATGAATTTTGCTTGTAGCTGTTCGTAATTTTTAAAAAGAGAATGCGTTCTGAAAAGCAGTGATAGTTTACATAAACAAGCATTTTCCAACGCTATCATAATATCACAATACTGGCAGAGAACTGACATGGCTTCCAAGGACAATTGTATGCTTGGTAATGCATTCCTGACTATGTCCCAATATATAAAAGGACATTTTTTTCTCTTATTTATGTCGATGTGAAAGAGTTTACATAATATTATTCAAATCGAAATCGGTTTCTTCTTAATTTAACAACTGAACACAAAGCAAACTTAAAGTGAGTTCTCAATAAACAGGCGTTTGCTATTATTCTCTCTCTCTCTCTCTCTCTCTCTCTATATATATATATATATATATATATATATATATATATATATATAAATATATATATATATATATATATATATATATATTAACTTAGCCCTGTCATTTCCTTGTGTTCCAAGATATTCAAAGAATAGCTCGCAAAGCAGTTTTCCAAATTTATCATATATGTTGCCCGACTTTAAGTATTTTTTGGTTTGGAAACCTACTTTGTGCTTACAATTATACTAATTTAACCACAAATCTCATAATTCTCATTCTTAAAATGACTACTGTATGAATCACAAAAAATGTCAGCACTGTTTTTTGCGTTTAACATTTGCAAGGTGCTTAAGACAGGAATAATAAGCTATTTATCGGTATACGTATTTGAAACATTTAATATAATGCTACAATACATAGAACAGCTAACAAGACTATAATATAAACAGCAATATGTCGTAAACTGATCTAAATATTTTGACAGTTTGTAAGAATCGTCTAGAACATTTAGATTTTAGGATAAACATAATCGTTATTAGATGAAACAAAAGCAAGACTGGCATGTTTGCCACATTGGAACATAAAGTGCACATTCATGAATAGTGAGTTGTCGGTTGAAACATAAGGCATTATATATAGGCAATTAAAACACATATTCGTATCGCAATTGCATGTGAATGAGACAGAGACGTTACTAAAAGGTCATGCTGGACAAAAACATCTTAATGGGACATTTGACGGCGTAAGGCATATTTTAATTTTGCAAGCTTTCGGTATTGTCTTCATGTTTAGCTTTTTCATTAAACATGTGGGTAAGTTAGGAGAGGAACAAATTAGTAAAATTAGACCATGGAAAATTAAAGTCAGACAAATGTCAACTCAAAATATAGGGATATATTTTCTTTTTACATGTTATGCCTTGCATGTTACATATTATTCACAGCTGCGTAAGTTTTTGTCGAAGATAGTACAAAGTGAACTGGTAGCATCATGTTCTCTTGTTGGCAAAGCCTAAAATAGGAAATAAATTCATGGAAACTACTTCGTATGTTTGTAAAAAGATAATTTAATTTTAATGTGAAACTTGCAGCTTGTAAGGTAAATAAACAAACTCCTGTTACCAATTTGCTTTTCTACTCTATTCTCTCTCTCTCCTACTCCTCCTCCTCCTCCTCCTCCTCCATCCGTACCTTCAAGCCTCGTGGCTAGCTAACTACCTTGATATAATTTGTTGATAAAGAGAATGTATGTACCTTCAGCCACACCATCGGATAAGATGACCTAAAACTTCATAACGTCTTTTGACCATCCGCAGCATATTTTTGTTTGCAAAATCAACCTTTAATATCATTATTCCCAGATTAATAATTGGTTCCTGTAAAATCATGATATTTGCTATGTCGAAATGTACTTGCCTTTAATTGTTTTATATTAGAAGTTGTTAATTGGCTCTGCATTACTTCAGCAAATTAGTGTGTTGCCACAGAGACAAACTGAATATACTTCCCGAAAGCACGGCTTAAACGTTTGTGGGAGATATCGCAAACAACATTGCATTGTTTACCTGTTTAACTTTTTCGAAACTAATAATCTTTTGCCACGAAAATATGTACTAATCAACAATATGACATTTTTAATGAAAGAATGATGTAAATTAACCACTAAGGATTTATCAGTTTCAATGAAATTCACTTGAAACGGAAATACCTGTCTACATAATTTCAATTTGAGCTTGCACGTGTTCATTTTTAAACAAGACAGCAAAGAAGATTGACTTTCTCGACAGATTGGAAGATAAATTGTACAAACTTTACACAGGAGGTCACGCAATGAAGTGTAAGACGTTAGCATAAAATATATACAATTAAAACCGATGTACTTGCTGATACTTACAGGTGTCCCGATCTGAAATGTCAGCGATCAATCTGGGAGATAAATTCATATCCATCGAATTCAAACTATCTTAATGAGTTTGGCGGTGTTAAGGTATAGTTAAGACTTTTTGAATGCTTTTGCGGTTTTGTTTCAGACAGATATCGACAGTCAAACATGTCGTGGAATGATTCTGATTATCTATATCAATGAAGTTTATATTGTCAATATTGTCAACGATTATTTATTCTGGTACGCTTAACATTGAAAATATGAAAATTGATATTTGTTGCTGCATGCTACATGTTATTAGCCAATCGGAGAGAGAGAGAGAGAGAGAGAGAGAGAGAGAGAGAGAGAGAGAGAGAGAGAGAGAGAGAGAGAGAGAGAGACTTGAATTTAGAACGGCTCGTCCTTTCCAACAATGGATGTGATTCGACGACATTAGGAACTACTTTCTTTCATTCCACATAAAGTGACGGCGCTTGTAGAAGCAGTGACAAAGGAGCATTGTCGACATTTTTCACTGCATCTTTTGTCATGCACTCCGCTCTGTGTGTGGGGGGCATGATCTGAACCCATCAAAAGGTGTAATTTGTTTTCAACGACTACGAACTACTTAGAACTAAGTAGAGCTTAGAACTAAGTACATTAAGAACTATTTTCTTTCACTCGACATAAAGTGGCGGCGCTTGGAGAAGCAGTTACAAAGCAGCATCGTAGACTTTTTCCACTGCATCTTTTGTCATGCACTCCGCTCTGTGCGTGTGTGTGTGTGTGTGTGTGTGTGTGTGTGTGTGTGTGTGTGTGTGTGTGAGAGAGAGAGAGAGAGAGAGAGAGAGAGAGAGAGAGAGTGGGGTATGATCTGAACCCATCAAAAGGTGTAATCTGTTTTCAACAACTAGTATTTCCTGATTCCTCTCTCCGCCAAAAAAGACTGAGTGATATTCTGCACGCAGTGCTTTTGTAGAAAGAGTTACTAAGCGAAACTGTGGCAAAATTTTAGATTGAAAGATAACAATAACACGTTTCTCTTTAAAATATCACGAATGAGTCAACAAATGCCGCTCTAAAAGAAAAAAGATGTTCCTCTTACTGATCTATGTATGTTTGAGATATTATTGATTTGTTTTGTATTGTTGTTTTGATTCAGTACCTTCATTTCTGCAACATATATAAGTACATTTTGTATTGTAATATTTAAAAATCCTGTCTGCTATATGATTTGTATTTTGTGTTTACATATTCTTGTAACGTTTATATGAAGTTTTAATCTATCTGGTAATGTTTGTATGGAGTATTAACCATTTTTTAAAAAATATTTTGCAAGACGTTGTAACTAATCTGGTAATGATTGTTCGATGTTTTAGACACCCTTGTAATGTTTGCATGAAGTTTAATGTATATGAAGTATCAACCATTCTGGTAATGTTTGTACTGAATGAATTTTTAACCAATCTGGTAATTTTTGTATACATTTTCAATCATGCTGGATATATTTGTATAAATTTCTGACCATGCTGGCAATGTTTGTATACATCTTTAACCTTGCTGGTAATGTTTGTATACATCTTTAACTATGCTGGTAATGTTTGTATACATCTTTAACCATGCTGGTAATGTTTGTATACATTTTGAACCATGCTGGTAATGTTTGTATGACTTTTTAACCATGCTGGTTATATTTGAATAAATTTCTAACCATGCTGGTAATGTTTGTATACATTTTTAACCATGCTAGTAATGTTTATATGCTTTTTAACCATGCCGGAAATGTTTGTATGAATCTTTGACCATTCTGGTAATGTTTGTACTGTATGAAGTTTTGGCCATGCTTGTTCGTATGAATTTTAATCATGCTGGTAATGTCGTCAGCATTAATTTTGTAGACACACTAATGGTGGAGCATATTCTGTCCGTAGCTCATATCTTTTTATGCCGTATTGTATTCTTCGAAGTAATAATGACACGCTAAAGACAAACAATTTTGTAAATAAAAAACCTTCGCTTTGATCCTTTTTGTTGCTGTTATTGTCTTTTAATTTTTATTAAATTCTTAATGTACTCTTAAACATCCAACCTAAGAAGAACATTTTTGAGTATTAATTCACAGAAATCTCACAGCCACACAACATTTTTACAGCAGTTTTTAGTTCTTTGGGTTTTACATATTGAACACAAAGTTTTGTTTTGATCAGACACTCACTATTTATATTTTATGCATATATCTGAAGTAAAAAGACATCCAGCTTGAAATAGTCCCATAAACCACATGTGATTTTGTTTGCTGAGATCAACATAATTTTAGTGACGTCATCTACATTGATATCATTGCAAGATTTCTGCCAAAACGAACACAAAACTTTTGAAGGTTCACTCGGTCATCGGCTGTACGAGTTACATGCAAATCTGCCGATGAGAAAATTCAGAACAAGTACTAATCTATGAGATAACAACACTCTATAATTCAGGTCTGATCATTTGGTGTTCAACTGATTGCAAGCGACTTTATTTTTGTATACCTGCATTTATAGGCTGACAACAGAACTCACAAAAGTGTCCATAACCCTTTAAAAGCAAACAAAATGTTTTGTCTCGGTAGTAACAGGATCAAATTATTTACCACATGCTGTTAAACTCTCAATTTCTTTAAATTAACTTTTTCCTGTTTATAACTCGTGTGTCCATCAATTTTTGTACTTTACAATGGTATTATTTACTCTCTCTCTCTCTCTCTCTCTCTCTCTATATATATATATATATATATATATATATATATATATATATATATATATATATATATATATATATATATATATATATATATATATATATGTATATATATATATATGTATATATATATATATATATATATATATATATATATATATATATATATATATATATATATATATATATATATATATATATATATATATGACTGTATTTATGTTCAGATAAGGACTGGAATTTACACGAATGTCACAGTAAGTAAAATCATTCGACTTGTTTAGAAATTTAAAATGAACTATGCATATTTTGCTGACTTTAAATATATTTGCGTGACTTAGTTATGTATTAATATGTGTCCGATTGAAAATGTCATTATATATGCCAAAGGTCTGAGAGAACAGAATATACCTTATCTACATAACAAAGTGGACACATATGAGTTCAAATGATGTTTATAAAATAAACGCTATGAGCAGAACTGAAGAGGATGACAATGCTTACAGTTTTTGTTTCCTTGCAATGCATTTGATCCTACAAAGGAGAAATAACCATTGTCAGTCGTATGAGAACTCACATGAGTAAACTGAGGGATGATTAGTCTTGTCTTTATTGTATAACGAAACCTTTGCACTCTATATGCAATTTTCCCCAAGTAAGCTTAAAAGTGCTTGATGAAATTCTCTTTCACCAAATGATGTAGTTTCTGCTGCAAAAACTTTATATTTCATCAAACTGTATATTTTAAAGCATTCTTTATTTATTTGTGAGCCAACGCGTATTTTGGGAAAATGTAGACCACCACTGTTATGATGTACTAATTCATTCATTTGACGTATTTTGAATTTAACTATTGTTCTGTCTTGCAAACAATTTTCAGTGAGCAATTTTTCTTTTTTCTGCTTAACAACAATTACTTTATATTTTATTTAAGTCGTTAGTCTGCAACAATTTTATTAACGATTTCATAAATATTTTTTTTTGTCTAGTTCTCTAACGTCAGTCACTTGCGACCTTAATAGAAACATTTCCAAAACAGTGCTTTACGACAATCAGGTACATTTATTTTCAACAATCTGCAATGTATATTCAGTCATTTAAAAAGTTTGAATGATTTTGGATTTATCTTTGATTATTCCATTCACATGACTGATTGCAACAATAACATGTATTAAGGAACACATGTACAACATGCATTAAGTACGAATGTGATGTTTTAACTAAACTTTTCGTGCTGTAAAGTTATCCGAACACAAATATGTGTATTTAATAATATCAAATATCATTTATTCATTCTTTTTTCTGCACTGGTTTGATTATACACCTTATTGTCATCATTTAATATAATGCGTAAATCCACACTTTTAATGAAACGTTGCCAGCTTTTTCATTTTTGATGTTTGAAAATGTCAATAGAAACATTGTTATTATCTTGAATGTTTATATATATATATATATATATATATATATATATATATATATATATATATAACCTTAGTTTACTTATCAAATTTAAGATGATCACTCTCGCTCTCCTTAGATGTTGTTAAATACAATCTTGGAAAGTTCCTCTAACTCTTAATATTGTTAAAGGTTTTGCAATTCTTTTCGACATAGGCGATATATATTACAAGCCAATCGCTCATTCCAGGTTGATAACTTATCTCGTGTCTGTTTTACATTAACACTTAGACATGACCACATAGCTTACTGTTAGCAACTTAATTAACTGTTTGGCATCGAGTTAATGAGGGCATGAGATGTCATTCACACTATAAAAGACCCGTTCCAAAATACAGGAAAAAAAACCCCCCAAAGACTTTGACATCAACAGCAACCGTGCTTTATCAATGAGTGCATGAAATGTCATTCAACCTCCACAAACAGCCTGTTCATAAGAACAAATAATTCACCGACTCACCAACAGGTCTTAGTTACGTTTTTGTCAACTGTACATCCTTACAGACCGCTTCCCATTTTCATGCAGGACACTGTTACATTTATTTAGTGATAAAAACTTGTGTACTAAACTTAGATTTCAAGCAACATATTATGAATCGAAAGCATAATGTAAATAGGTCTTAATATATTTTAAAAACATATTTGTAAATTAGTAAACGCGATTATTTTTGATATACTGAATTTTCCGTTTGGCAAGCTTTCTCAAATACCCATACTAGTCGGGCCGAGACTAGAACCCACGTGTACAGATTTGAAGTGTGATCTGGATATGCGATCGCCTTGGACTACTCGACCATCTGGGACCACCAATTTCTGGATTGAAATCAAGATATTCTGTTGATTACTGTTTTGTAAGCCTAAACAGTGCTCTTTGACATTATTTGTTTCTAACATAAAAGACGAATAGTATTTGTATATTTTATGATTCAGACGTTAAAATTATTACACACATACACACACACAGCACAACAAAACACAACATAACATATTTTTTTCATTGCCCAAAACATAAAATATTGACCTATATGATATTTGGGTTCAATGTTTTGTCAAACGCTTTCAAAAGGTTGGGCTATTTGAAAGATGGATAAATGATTGATGGAGCTTTAAGAAGATTGACACCTTTAATAGTACTAAGGGTCATGGAGAAAGCTAAAAGGTTGAAGACCGATAGAAAGTCAGCCGAAAAGGAACCAGTTGGGTAATAAACACAATTTTATATGACAAACATGAGAGTAAATATACATTTCAAAGATAATTTGTTTAAAAAATTTTAATTATTTTGTGCACAAAAAATGTTCCGTTCTGGATCTTGCTCTTTTTTATTTAGAACTGACCCCATTATCTACCAGTTTTTTAAACATGTCCTTCTCCTCTTCTTCCCTCTCGGCACGTTTATTTTTTTTTAAATTAAAAACTTGCACGTGTTCAATTTTTGTACTTACGACTAAAATATGCCTTTCTTAAAGTTATTTACTGGAGAAATTAAGTAACACTCATGATCAATGCAGCATCAAAAATAAGTTTGACTAATATTCGTCAGTGATTTTCCATGGTGGAAAGTTCAAAATCTGCAGAGAATAAAGAAGTATTTATGTTTACTAATGACAAATATTTTGTCTCTAAGCAAAATGCTATCATTAAATTTGATTTTGCGTTTTTAACGATTGTAATGACTCTCTCTAAAATCGACTAAGATTATTTGCTGCCCAGCAAATAACTGTCCTCGTTAGACAGTTACGCTTCAAATTATGTTTTCAAGAAATGATTGCTACAAAACACCTTTATTCGTAACTAATTTTTACATACAACGTTCACGCGACGAAGATCAGGAATAAAGATAGAATTTTGTTTATTTTTCGCAGAACTAGTTAATGATGAATAAATTCTACCGCAGCCAGTGACTAATGCTTTTTCAAAACGGTATCGGAGGTCAAGTTGTTTATAAATATGATAAATATACTCGACATAGTTTGAACCTGACGAAAGACAAATCTGAGTCAATCCCAATCAACGATAAAACAATAAGATTTCAACAGATGGTCAAAGTAAAATATAGGATCAAATCGACGCAGAGAATAATTTTTGATAATTGTTAAGACGTTATAATTCCTTAAAGTGGTTTTATCCACTTACTTCTTAGAGCCAATCTAAGTTACAATTTATTAACCGTTGTCTGGATTGCACAGGATTATCATTGACAGTTTCACGCCTTATTTAGAGCAACCCAATCCCAAAGTTACAAAGTAGCTGTTGCCTATAAATTGTCCCAGTTATTCTTTCACTCTGATCCTATGCTTTTAACGTCATATATCATTCGCGGGATATCCATAGTTACGTATATGTATAAATTTAATTACATACAGTATGAATATAAAATAATAGTCAATATACATATGCATACGTCCATATTCACATAGAGTACCTATGTTTGAAGACTGTCTTCCACTAGGCAAATAAAATTTGATGGAAATTCTCTACAGATTTTATATTATTGTATTCCCAAGTCTCTGATGAACAGAGGAGAATGGGCTTAATAAGAACATCATTGATAATTTGAACGAAATGTTCGGTGATGGAGGTCCGAGTTTTCTTATTAATTTCTTAAATGGAATTAAATCTTTATTGGCTCCGATAACAAGTCTTTTAATTGCTTTTGACCGTTTAACAACTGATTTAATATCTGAATATAAATTCTTAAAAATAACAAGCATCCTAACATGCCTACCATTTTGTAATAATGCGTACAACTCTATCCGGTGAATTAAGTGCCTTTTAAAAATCTGCATATAAGCAATATAATTTTCCTTGTTTCAGAAGGATATATCAGTACTACAAATTGCGATATAAAACCATTATCTGCTGTCAAATAACCAAACCTGAATCCCGCCTATTTTTCAGGTTATAATAATATTAGAGAAACAAATACCATTGTAACAGAATTATTTTTAAAAAAAAAGTTATAAAAAATATTCTAGCAGCCACAAACCGTAACTGGATGTAGATTAATAAATCGTAAGCTAATGGAATAGTGTGGAACCATAAGCTTGGGAGATAAACAGTTTAAAGAAAATTAATCACTGGATTAGGAAGCGTAAATATAATTCTAAAATTAATTAATCGAGATTTTGGATTAGTTAGCCGATATATCGAATTAGTGAAAAGTACAATGTGTTTCCCATCACTGACTCTTTGGTAACCGACAGAAAATACCTGCAGAAATGATACGTTTATATGGTTAAAATTCTCCATAAATTCTGGATTATTAATCTAATTTTGTTCACTTTACTTTGCGCCCGATTGTCTTGGTAGCTATGGTCAATAACAGGGATATCAGCTTTTAAATGCCTATAAAATTTTACATAAGTGAGTTTGTATGAACAAAATAAATTGATAGGATGCATACAGTTATTTAGAACTTTGATAATGAAAACATCACAATATTTACTTCAAATATATAAAGATAGCTCGTGTTCAGTTTGAGCAATAAGCGTGGAAATTGTATGCATATTTCCTTAGGTAGTTGAGGTATACAGGACTTGAAAAAAAATAGTGGAACTATTATTTACAAGTGATCATTAAGACATAAAAGTATCTACATTATACTTCAGTTGATGTTGAAACCTTAAGCAAATATGCGAGGTGCTTCCGTCCAATGGAAAGGATCATTAGATCCGTTTAGTTGGCTGATTATGCAGCGTGGAGGTTAGAAAGGAATAATGATGCTGTCATTATTGTATCGAATATTCTGAGTACAATAAAATCGCTGTATAAATAGTGTTAGCTATAGCTGATATCACACGAAGATATATTATGTATCAGTGAATCATAAACATATTAATCACACACACTATGCTTTACCTTTTTTTTACGTAAGCTCGACACGTTTTGACTGATAGCTGTTTAGTGCATGAACTAGTGGAAATAAAACATTATATACATAACTACGATGGGACAGGATCAAAAATGACAGGCAGAATTATATTGGGATATAATATTTTATTCTTTATATATTTTACTTGGCAGTGTTATAATTTATGTGTTATTCAATCTGCATAAATCTTTTCTTATATGCTATACAGTGGCTGACTTGATTGATAAAGTATATAGTAATTGTAGAAAAGTAGATAATAGGTAAAATACATTGTATTCTTTTTCTCTATTGGACCTTAGCTTGTTATTGCCAATATCCCTGTCCCTGAATACACTGTATTCTTTTTTCACCAGATGTGGCCAATATCCCTGTCCCTGAATACATTGTATTCTTTTTCACCAGATGTTACCAATATCCCTGTCCCTGAATACATTGTATTCTTTTTCAACAGATGCTACCAATATCCCGGTCCCTGAATACATTGTATTCTTTTTCAACAGATGTGGCCAATATCCCTGTCCTTGAATACATTGTATTCTTTTTCACCAGATGTTGCCAATATTCCTGTCCTTGAATACATTGTATTCTTTTTCACCAGATGTGGCCAATATCCCTGTCCTTGAATACATTGTATTCTTTTTCACCAGATGTGGCCAATATCCCTGTCCCTGAATACATTGTATTCTTTTTCAACAGATGTGGCCAATATCCCTGTCCTTGAATACATTGTATTCTTTTTCACCAGATGTTGCCAATATCCCTGTCCCTGAATACATTGAATTCTTTTTCACCAGATGTTGCCAATATCCCTGTCCTTGAATACATTGTATTCTTTTTCACCAGATGTGGCCAATATCCCTGTCCCTGAATACATTGTATTCTTTTTCAACAGATGTGGCCAATATCCCTGTCCCTGAATACATTGAATTCTTTTTCACCAGATGTTGCCAATATTCCTGTCCCTGAATACACTGTATTCTTTTTCACCAGATGTGGCCAATATCCCTGTCCTTGAATACATTGTATTCTTTTTCACCAGATGTTGCCAATATCCCTGTCCCTGAATACATTGAATTCTTTTTCAACAGATGTGGCCAATATCCCTGTCCTTGAATACATTGTATTCTTTTTCACCAGATGTTGCCAATATCCCTGTCCTTGAATACATTGTATTCTTTTTCACCAGATGTGGCCAATATCCCTGTCCCTGAATACACTGTATTCTTTTTCACCAGATGTGGCCAATATCCCTGTCCTTGAATACATTGTATTCTTTTTCACCAGATGTTGCCAATATTCCTGTCCCTGAATACATTGTATTCTTTTTCAACAGATATGGCCAATATCCCTGTCCCTGAATACACTGTATTCTTTTTCACCAGATGTGGCCAATATCCCTGTCCTTGAATACATTGTATTCTTTTTCACCAGATGTTGCCAATATCCCTGTCCCTGAATACATTGAATTCTTTTTCACCAGATGTTGCCAATATCCCTGTCCTTGAATACATTGTATTCTTTTTCACCAGATGTGGCCAATATCCCTGTCCCTGAATACATTGTATTCTTTTTCAACAGATGTGGCCAATATCCCTGTCCCTGAATACATTGAATTCTTTTTCACCAGATGTTGCCAATATTCCTGTCCCTGAATACACTGTATTCTTTTTCACCAGATGTGGCCAATATCCCTGTCCTTGAATACATTGTATTCTTTTTCACCAGATGTTGCCAATATCCCTGTCCCTGAATACATTGAATTCTTTTTCAACAGATGTGGCCAATATCCCTGTCCTTGAATACATTGTATTCTTTTTCACCAGATGTTGCCAATATCCCTGTCCTTGAATACATTGTATTCTTTTTCACCAGATGTGGCCAATATCCCTGTCCCTGAATACACTGTATTCTTTTTCACCAGATGTGGCCAATATCCCTGTCCTTGAATACATTGTATTCTTTTTCACCAGATGTTGCCAATATTCCTGTCCCTGAATACATTGTATTCTTTTTCAACAGATATGGCCAATATCCCTGTCCCTGAATACACTGTATTCTTTTTCACCAGATGTGGCCAATATCCCTGTCCTTGAATACATTGTATTCTTTTTCACCAGATGTTGCCAATATCCCTGTCCCTGAATACATTGAATTCTTTTTCACCAGATGTTGCCAATATCCCTGTCTCTAAATACATTGTATTCTTTTTCAACAGATGTGGCCAATATCCCTGTCTCTAAATACATTGTATTCTTTTTCTCTGTTGATCCTTTACCAGATGTTGCCAATATCCCTGTCCCTGAATACATTGTATTCTTTTTCAACAGATATGGCCAATATCCCTGTCCCTGAATACATTGTATTCTTTTTCAACAGATGTTGCCAATATCCCTGTCCCTGAATACATTGTATTCTTTTTCACCAGATGTTACCAATATCCCGGTCCCTGAATACATTGTATTCTTTTTCAACAGATATGGCCAATATCCCTGTCCCTGAATACACTGTATTCTTTTTCACCAGATGTGGCCAATATCCCTATCCCTGAATACAGTGTATTCTTTTTTCTCTATTGGTCTTTTAGAAAATGTTCTCAGTCTCACTCTTCCTGACTACATTGTATTCTTTTTCACCGGATGTTACCAATATACCTGTCCCTGAATACATTGCATTCTTTTTTACGAGATGTTGCCAATATCCCTGTCCTTGAATACATTATATTGTATTCTTTGTCACCAGATGTTGCCATTATCCTTGACCCTGAATACACTGTAATTTTTTTCTCTATTGGTCCTCCACCAGCTGTTGTCAATATCACTGTCTCTGTCATACTTTATTCGGTATTTTTAAACAATATATAATAAAAAATACGCTTGTTTGAGGTAGATTGTGAATATTGTTTGACCCTCATCAAGTCATGGACTGCTCTGGGTACGCAGATTTTTATATATCATCCAGACAAATGTAATGCATATATTATATGAGAGAGAGAGAGAGAGAGAGAGAGAGAGAGAGAGAGAGAGAGAGAGAGAGAGAGAGAGAGAGAGAGAGAGAGAGAGAGAGATTATTTTATCCGTTTTAAGAAAAGTACAATCCGTTACACAAATGCATCAAGAATTCAGTCAGAAAGCTAGTGGTTTCATGGGAACAAAAATCAACTATCAAAATCCAAAATGTCTCTAACAACAATTAGTGGACGATGCATACCAAGCATGAAAATAAAATGCAAAACTTTAGGTTAATATTGACACTATGTTCATTATTTCACAACCTGATTATATAGAATACATCTACAAGACAAAAGTATACAAACTGGCATAAGAACGCTAAGAGCATACATTATATTAAGTAAAAGAGGTATATATATATATATATATATATATATATATATATATATATATATATATATATATATATATATATATATATATATATATATATATATATATATATATATATATATATATATATAAAGAATACAAATCATATGGCGAATAACAACCCTCTCAAGCGTACTGGATCCACCAAGGGATCACGTCTGTCAGGGATTAATTAAAATAGATGCAATAAACTGACGACGAACAGTACGAAACTAGTAACTAACTAGCCTAAGCGCTTTCGACTCTTAATGACTACATACATACATACAACTACAACATACATACATATATATATATATATATATATATATATATATATATATATATATATATATATATATATATATATATGTGTGTGTGGGTGTGTGTGTGTGTACATACATACATATATGTGTGTGTGTGTGTGTGTGTGTGTGTGTGTGTAGCCATGAAAAGGTTTTTGTTTAATTCTATTTTCTCTTTCCACACTTGCATTTTGGTAGCCATATATCCCAGAGGCTGGGATCTCGAGTGACCAAATGATTTAGAACGGTTTTAACATATCTTCCAAACTATGTCCTCATTGTGGAACTACTCCTCGCTAAGACAGTATACACGAGTTGCAATTCAGTCAAGAACATTTTGTCCAAGATTTCCGTTTTTACTAATATTCTCACTGTCGTACTACAAATAACATGTTTCTACCATAATCGTAACAAGTTAGTGCAGAATACACTTTGAAAGTAATAACTCTCAGCAACAGGGGCTGTGTTTCCTCACTTCTTTAAATTCGACGATAACAGAGTACACAAAGATCAAATTCAATCTTTCAATTCAATGAGGTATATCAAATATTTAAAGAATCGGTTGTTGATGTTGATGTCTTTTTTGTCTTTTTTGGGAAGGTGAGCTATATTTCAGCCCAGAACAGCAAGCAAGACGAGGAGAATGGTGATTTCACTGCTTTTTGCTGTCGAAAAAATTCCTATCTGAAATTATGAGCAGATGGATGGTACTCTAACAGTACACATCGGTTGTTTTCAACGAGTACTTTGACAAACTGATTGTGAAAGTTGCTTGTGCTGGTGTTCTGATTCTTGTTTTGTAATAACACGAATAATTTGGTTCTTGGACTTGTTCGTTGAGTATTTCATCCACAAAAATGGTTCGATTCTTTAAAATTGTCCAGACTTTAGTTGGATGAATGATTTCTACCTAAAAGCTACTTTCCAATCAATTTCACCATGCTATTGAATTGGCAGACGCAATATGGTCCTGTAATATAATTTGTTGCAGGAAAAAGTATCAATAAATCTGTCGCTAGGTAAGTTTAATCTAAATGAAATTTATTATTCATAGTTCATGGGTTCCTGTCTCCGCATTGTCACTTAATGACAGAGGAGATTTTCCAAGGATTTTAGAGGATTGTTGTGACTGCAGACTTCAGACCTTCATTTTCTTGAATACCGTTGTTCAGTGGTATTCTTATACACGAGAATATACCAAAATCCTAAATGTATCCATATCTTGATTTATTTTTTTAAAGTATTGACAAGATATTCAAACATACGCAAACACAAACTCACATTTCATAATGGATTGATTTTATTTTGTTTCATTTTGCAACCAGTTAAATTGTTTCTCTTTTCTGAGAGATCTGAGAGGACCGTGCCTTTCATTAAAAATTACAGATTTGACTACGTCAGCGTTGACTGCCTTAAAACGTTTTCACGTCGAACTCCTACAGTTGATATAATAGTAGCAGTGCCTGGTGCCGCTGCTGGAGTTTCAAAGGTGACCTTCGATGTATTCTTGAAGATTTAGAACTCTTGGGTTGCGAAGGTTTCATAATCTTAGGTTTCCCCAAGGATCTTTCATACATTTCTCTCAGGTGTATTAAATTTGTCAACTTGTAATAAATTGAAAGTTTTAATTTCATGTCTCTCTCTCTTTTCTTATTGTTGTAGCTGATTATAACAAATGTATTTTCTACTTTTTTCTTTGCGTTGTAAAAGGTCTTTAAATCTTCATTTTGTTTCTTATGCAAATTATGATTGGCTTGCAATGATGGAGAAGAAGATGAAACTGAAGGTGATACCGGCAAAACACTTGTCTAAAAAACAAAATCTTCAAGAGCCAGATCTAAATTTAAGTCATTCTCCTCTCTAACTAGATTCGTTACAGCAGCAGTTATTGCGTTATCACTCCAGGTAAAGCGGTATCCCTGAAAACATACTTCAGAAAAATACGTCATCATTTCAGCCATCATATACTCTATTCTGGTTGGAAGATAGAAAACACAACTTGAATTAATTATGTCACGCGTATTCTAATTGGTGGAACCTACAAATCAGCTTCGTTCCATCCTTAGACTAGAAAGAGGTGCGTTCCCAAGACAAGTCAAGCTGTGAACCAATGTGAAATCATTAACTATCATTTCAAGCAGGATGTTTGACTTTGACTTTCACGTATATTTTATGTCAGCATGGGCCATCACAAAGTGCACAGACACTGCTATCTGGAGGAGGGGAAGTAGACTGAAAGGCAACAAGTAGTATTGAACCTACTGTGCAGAGAGAATTAGGAAAAATAAGAGTGAAGTCAAACCACCAGCGTTAACAACCGTTTACAGAGATATCCAGTCCTATCGGAGACAGAGATACTACTCAAGTTGTTTGATTGTATGTCTTTGTCTTTCACAATTTAAACCAGTCCTCATAAGATATATATATATATATATATATATATATATATATATATATATATATATATATATATATATATATATATGTGTGTGTGTGTGTGTGTGTGTATGTCTCTGTGTGATCTCTTATTATTTTGTGAGAGATATTATATTGGTATATATGTGTGCGTTTATGAACACTCTTACCCTTTTAATGGATGTGTGTGTATGTGTTAGCACTTATCCTTTCTGAGGTGATATTATGTCTGTTTATGTGTTATTATTCCTAATGGTTGCGCTAGTAAGTGTAGTTGTTCATCAATAAATGACTGAATGTTGTGTGGGTTAAAACGGCATAATCGTTAGTACGTTTAGGCATTGGTCAATTTGAACGTCGTGTGGGATAGTTATGGTAGTTTTAACACTACGTTTGGCCCTTATTCCCAGAGTGTCAGTTTTGTAAACTAATTAAATGTACAAAAAGGAATACTGATATTAACTTTTAACATTAATTTTCCACTTGTTACCGTAGGAAAAGTTTTGTACCTAAAATAACTGAAAAAGGAAAATATTAATAGCGAAAAAGGAAAATGCATAAATTTTCCTTTTCACCATAGGGTCAGATTGGTACCTAAAACAAAACCTAGGGACAATTGGAAATTTCATCCTATAAACCAATTTTAATTTCCGCTTGTCTCCAGAGTGTAACAAGAATGTTAATTAACAGGGATTTTTTTTTACATGGAATTCCTAAAGCCCCCAGTGTGTCAAC
This sequence comes from Potamilus streckersoni, assembly GCA_016746295.1. Taxonomy (NCBI): domain Eukaryota; kingdom Metazoa; phylum Mollusca; class Bivalvia; order Unionida; family Unionidae; genus Potamilus; species Potamilus streckersoni. Next base: position 2,375,839 of record JAEAOA010000856.1, on the reverse strand, counting down.
TTTCATAATGCCGTTGTGATGGTAATTATCGTTGTCCCTAGAGTGACAACTAATATTACTACAGAGAGTTTTTAAAATCGTTTGCATATAAAACAAGTGTCGAGTGAAGTTTTGAAATCTCCAGGCATTTTCATTCAGACGTGTGTTGCTACGATTGGTGACCTAAAAAATGGCTCTATGACGGCATATGAGCTTTGAAGCCGCCTAAACTTTCATTCATTGTTTGGAAATATGAACGAGCAATTTATTCTACAAAAGTAATACTTCCATCAATATTCTGGAGCGGGGCCTTGAGAAATCAGATGGACTTTGAAGGTATTTGACTTTAAGTTTCTCTTTCAGTGAAAAAATGTGGATCTGTATAAAACTTTCTTTACGATGAATCAAAATATTTAACGTTCATAAATATTATCAAAATTAAATATGTTTCATCTTTATTTCCAAAGACAAATTCAAAAGAAAATGTTTTGAAGTGATGTAGATGCTGCAATTTAAAAGTTGTTGTCACGGATTTTACTTGTTAGGTAATACTGTTCGCAATTTTTACAATCGGCCATTTTAACTGATTAGTATCTGGCTTATGGTTGTCAGGCATACAGAGGTCATTTTCTTTCACTCAAATTTTCTCACGAGACCGAACGCAGTCATCTTAAATGACGACGTGTCCTCATTTGAGGATGTCCAGAAAAAGAGAGTTTCCTTCACCAATCAAGTCAACCGGATTTTTTAAAAAAATCTATGTGACAAAAGTTCTACAGGTTTTCACGGGTCTTTCTCGGCGAACATAAATGGACATAAACCAGAACTGGTCATGTGGTTCTCCTCCTAAATTTGGCAATTTTATCCTAAACAGTTTTATGAACTGTAATGAGTGTAATCTGTTCCAAAATCATTCTATATTTTCTTTAGTGAGTGTCATCTGTTCCAGAAAATCATTCTATATTGGCTGTAATGAGTGTTATCTGTTCTAGAAAATCATTCTATATTGGCTGTAATGAGTGTCATCTGTTCCAGAAAATCATTCTATATTTTCTTTAGTGAGTGTCATCTGTTCCAGAAAATCATTCTATATTGGCTGTAGTGAGTGTTATCTGTTCTAGAAAATCATTCTATATTGGCTGTAATGAGTGTCATCTGTTCCAGAAAATCATTCTATATTTTCTTTAGTGAGTGTTATCTGTTCCAGAAAATCATTCTATATTGGCTGTAGTGAGTGTCATCTGTTCCAGAAAATCATTCTATATTGGCTGTAGTGAGTGTCATCTGTTCCAGAAAATCATTCTATATTTTCTTTAGTGAGTGTTATCTGTTCCAGAAAATCATTCTATATTGGCTGTAGTGAGTGTCATCTGTTCCAGAAAATCATTCTATATTTTCTTTAGTGAGTGTTATCTGTTCCAGTAATCATTCTATATTGGCTGTAGTGAATGTCATCTGTTCCAGAATAATTCTATATTGGCTATAGTGAGTGTTATCTGCTCCAGAAAATCATTATGTATTGGCTGTAGTAAGTGTCATCTGTTCAAGAGAATCATTCTAAATTGGCTGTAGTGAGTGTCATCTGTTCTAGAAAATCAGTCTATATTGACTGTAGTGTCATCTATTCCAGAAAATCATCCTATATTGGTTGTAGTGAGTGTCATCTGTTCTATATTGGCTGTAGTGTCATCTGTTCCAGAAAATCATCCTATATTGGGTGTAGTGAGTGTCATCTGTTCCAGAAAATAATCCTATATTGGCTGTAGTGAATGCCATCTGTTCCCGAAAATCATCTTATATTCACTGTAGTAAGTGTCATCTGTTCCAGAAATCATTCTATATTGGCTGTAGTGAGTGTTATCTGTTCCAGAAAATCATCCTCCTATATTGGCTGTAATAAGTGCCATCTGTTTCAGAAAATCATTATATATTGGCTATAGTGAGTGCCATCTTTTCTAGAAAATCATTCTATATTGGCTGTAGTGAGTGTCATCTGTTCCAGAAAATCATTCTATATTTTCTTTAGTGAGTGTTATCTGTTCCAGAAATCATTCTATATTGGCTGTAGTGAGTGTCATCTGTTCCAGTAAATCATTCTAAATTGGCTGTAATGAGTGTCATCTGTTCCAGAAAATCATTCTATATTTTCTTTAGTGAGTGTTATCTGTTCTAGAAAATCATTCTATATTATCTGTAGTGAGTGTCATCTGTTCCAGAAAATCATTCTAAATTGGCTGTAGTGAGTGTCATCTTTTCCAGAAAATCATTTTATATTGGCTGTAGTGAGTGTCATCTTTTCCAGAAAATCATTCTATATTGGCTGAAGTGAGTGTCATCTGTTGCAGAAAATCATCCTCCTATATTTGCTGTAGTAAATGCCATCTTTTCCAAAAAATCATTCTATATTGGCTGTCGTGAGTGTCATCTGTTCCAGAATAATTCTATATTGGCTATAGTGAGTGCCATCTGTTCTAGAAAATCATTCTATATTGGCTGTAGTGAGTGGTATCTGTTCCAGAAAATCATCCTCCTATATTGGCTGTAATAAGTGCCATCTGTTCCAGAAAATCATTTCAATATTGGCTGTAGTGAGTGTCATCTATTCCAGAATAATTCTATATTGGCTATAGTGAGTGCCATCTGTTCTAGAAAATCATTCTATATTGGCTGTAGTGAGTGTCATCTGTTCTAGAAAATCATTCTATATTGGCTGTAGTGAGTGTCATCTGTTCCAATAAATCATCTATATTTTCATTTCAATATTGGCTGTAGTGAGTGTCATCTATTCCAGAATAATTCTATATTGGCTATAGTGAGTGCCATCTGTTCTAGAAAATCATTCTATATTGGCTGTAGTGAGTGTCATCTGTTCTAGAAAATCATTCTATATTGGCTGTAGTGAGTGTCATCTGTTCCAATAAAATCATCTATATTTTCTTTAGTGAGTGTTATCTGTTCCAGAAAATCATTCTATATTGGCTGTAGTGAGTGTCATCTTTTCCAGAAAATCATTCTAAATTGGCTGTAGTGAGTGTCATCTTTTCCAGAAAATCATTTTATATTGGCTGTAGTGAGTGTCATCTGTTCCAGAATAATTCTATATTGGCTATAGTGAGTGCCATCTGTTCTAGAAAATCTTTCTATATTGGCTGTAGTGAGTGTTATCTGTTCCAGAAAAATCATTCCATATTTTCTTTAGTGAGTGTTATCTGTTCCAGAAATCATTCTATATTGGCTGTAGTGAGTGTCATCTGTTCCAGAAAATCATTCTATATTGACTGTAGTGAGTGTCATCTGTTCTAGTAAATCAATTTATATTATCTGTAGTGAGTGTTATCTGTTCCAGAAAATCATTCTATATTGGCTGTAGTGAGTGTCATCTGTTCCAGAAAATCATTCTATATTTTCTTTAGTGAGTGTCATCTGTTCCAGAAAAATCATTCTATATTTTCTTTAGTGAGTGTTATCAATTCCAGAAATCATTCTATATTGGCTGTAGTGAGTGTCATCTGTTCCAGAAAATCATTCTATATTGACTGTAGTGAGTGTCATCTGTTCTAGTAAATCATTCTATATTTTCTTTAGTGAGTGTTATCAATTCCAGAAAATCATTCTATATTATCTGTAGTGAGTGTTATCTGTTCCAGAAAAGCATTCTATATTGGCTGTAGTGTCATATTTTCCAGAAAATCATCTTATATTGGCTGTAGTGAGTGTCATCTGTTCCAGAAAATCATTCTATATTGGCTGTAGTGTCATCTATTCCAGAAAATCATCCTATATTGGCTGTAGTGAGTGTCATCTGTTCCAGAAAATCATTCTATATTGGTTGTAGTGAGTGTCATCTGTTCTATATTGGCTGTAGTGTCATCTGTTCCAGAAGTCAGTCTATATTGGCTATAAAGAGTATCATCTGTTCCAGAAAATAATCCTATATTGGCTGTAGTGATTGTGATCTGTTCCCGAAAATCATCCTATATTGACTGTAGTGAGCGTCATCTGTTCCAGAAAATAATCCTATATTGGCTTTAGTGAGTGTCATCTGTTATAGAAAAAAGTAGTCTTATTGGATGTGCTTAGTGTTCTCTGTACTTGGAAGCATATTCCTTTATTTGCTGTACTGAGTGTCATCTGTTCTAGAAAAAAAAATATACATTTTCTAAAGATAGACTTGCTATGGTAAAGTAAATTAGGAGTAGAAAAATAACACGACTACTGTTCAATGTAATATCTTAGCTGTGTTTTAATTACATTTTACATTCCCCGCCGCTAATAAATCGTGTATTTTCGACAAAATGAACAGTGTATATTAAGGTCGGTCTTTCTTCTCTAATGCTTATACGCTTTAAAACTAATACAGATTTTTTTTCACACATTATAAGCAGAGAAAGAGTTCTTATTCTGTAAATTATCACCAGTTTAGAGAACTAGAGGATGAAAAACGGGAAGAAGGTGAATATCCGAAGATATAAATATGTGCTTAATTTGAAGGAAAGAAAGCTTGACCAGACACGGGACTAAGATCAGCAAGGTTTACATAGCTTTATAGAGAGATTGCCTAGCAAATTGACAGGTACTCGAGGACGTCATAGAAACCAGCTAAACATCGTTCCTTTCTGCGTTTTTGTTGACTAGAGAAAACCGAACTTTTTAAATCCAGAGCAAAGCAAAACTGCAATGCAGGTGAGGTCATCCAAATTGCTAAGTATCGGCAATTGCGTACACTGTCAGCATCTTAGTTTGTTTAAGAATTAGTTCAGCGATAAATATAAATTTTGGAAACTTTATATAAATTATCGGTGCCTAGAATTTTTTTTAAAAAAACACTGGCGTTAATTTCATGAATAAAGGAAATACCAAGTACACAGATAAGGAAATATGGACAATAAACAAGATATCAAACCTCAAATGCTCAGCTAGTTTTTGACAAAAAAGAATTTTCAGTCACAAGATACAATGGCCACAAACATAGAAATATATCAAATAAGAACGGAAATAACATCATAATTACAAAGATCATGGCGTATTGGTGATATAAGACGTTTGGAAAGCAATTGAGCGTGGAAACATGAAAATGACTCCGACATGTTAAAATAAATGAGCGGGGGGAAAAGAGGAATTCATTCAGTAATAACTAAGAAAGCATATTGCTTTAAAGCCCGTTGCCAAACGGTAATATGTATTTCAAGACACAAAGATCATGTGATCACTAACGTCATCGGTGAGTGCACACTTGAGTGATTGCTAACGCAAAATTGCCATCATGGAATCATTCAACAACAACGATTTTCTTCAGGATGTTGTCTGGTTACATGCAAAACATTTTTAAATTGCAATCCTACTATATTTATTATTTTTGTTACATATGTGGCGATGCAAAATGATGCAAAGATGTTACGAATTCGAAAATCATGTGCTCTAGGAAGCATGAAATTAATTGGCATCAAATCCTGATAAATAATTAAATAAAAAAATAGCTATGCCTTAGACATTGTTATAAACGTTTTGTTTGATCTTGTCAGATAGGAGATAACAAGGTAGAAATTTTTACTTGTCAGTAATAAAGGCCAAGATGTATGATAGATGGTACTCTTCGCCATGCGGATGAAATCAATCAATCAATGAGTCAATCCAACCATTAATCATAATGCTACAGTCGTTGCTAAGTTGAAATCAGTACAAACTGCTAGAAAACTACGAACAATGCAATTGGTACGATTGAACATAAGAATCGACTTGCAACCTTTTTCATTATTAAACATTTATACAGAATGGGTTTAGCTGTCTCATTTTATCTTGTTTTGCTATAATTTTTCTTTCATTTATTCCTTTTCTTTTGTTTATTGCCCAACCAACAGCCATATTTTACACACGAAGTAGGGTGGGTTGGTGAAAGGAGAATATGTACATGAGACAAAATTAAAACTGAGCTGGGAATTAAATGTTATATTTTCTAACAAAGCCTTACTTTTCTTTTTTTTACCTCGGTCAGCAAAGTTCATCCATGAACACTGTAAGGCACTCGCCTTTACTGATGAGTGATATCTCACCTTAGCATGAGTTCGTGCTTCGACCGACTTGGGTAAGTGAAACAAAATCACTTGCCAGTAGCTTCTCGTGTGTCGGTGGTTCATAGGGTTTTTCCCAGATTGTTCCTCCACCAAATATACTGGCCCCTACGTCTAGCCTATCATGTACGGAAAGTGGCGTTATATCCACAAAACCAATATGTTTGTACTGCACAATAAGAAATAGCAATACATTTCCGCTTAAGCGTGTGTCGGCCTGTACTTAAAGATTGTCGGTAGGTAGGAGGGTAACTTTTAAGAAGGGTTTGGGCAAAATAAAACGGATTATAGCAAAAATATAATTAAGAGAAAGGTGGCAGCAAACTCGAACGGATAAGTATGCTCTGAAAAAACAAAACCAAAATAGACTCGGGTAGTTTCGAGGCTAGATAACGAACAATAATTTTAGTTACTTAATATGGAAAAGAAAGAAGATGCATGGACAGTTTGCGTGTGTGTGTGATTTTGATTTTTAACGTGCTTTAACAATATTCCCAGTCACATCGCTACGATGTCTGCAGTAAGGCAGTTTATAATGATGTATATCACTAGGGTATTATGCCGCAGACATGTAACAAGATATCACACTCAATTACATTATCCTGACAAAAGGCCGACCTGTGCTAACACTAAGCTCTTAATCATGAGTGTCAAACAAAGCATCTGTTAAGTACCATTTTAATGTCTTTCGTATGACTCGGCCAGGATTAGAACCAGCGACCTCCTGCATCCGAGGCGGACGCTCTAACCACTAGGCCACCGGAGCGGTCTAACACTATCAAAAACGTATCTGCAAATGCGATATACTGGCATTTAATTTAATTATATTTCAATATATCTATCTGTAAATGCGATATACTGGTACATACCAAATTGAAGCATTAAATATATGAAAACAATTATATATACTAGCATGTTTTCCTATTTTCCTATTCGTAAGTGTCATATGTCATATTTTTAAAACACTACCATATTTTCCTGTTCACGTGCGTGACATTATGCACATTAATGACGTTTTATGTGTCATTTTTATGTTAAAATTATGGCGAGAAAATACATCCTTAAGACATAGCATACATAGAACCGAAATAAAATTTGAACAAAGGACATTAAAGTCACTATGAAACTTGCAGTCGTTTCAGAATCAAGGTTTCATTTTAAAGTTTTGCAATAGAATCCAATTTTATCCTGAGAAAACATATGATATTCCAATAGTATTTGAAAATAATGTAATAAAATTTGGAGATGCTCATTTGGTTATAGCGCCCCGTTTAAGCAATTCTTAAATTTGTGTGATTACTTGTTTGATTAATATTCCTTAGCCGGAAAAAAATTGTCAATTACTAGGAGCAAACGTCACGGAGAGAAAGTGTTAGTGTGTTTCCATGATGCAATGGTCAATGAGTAGCGAATTCATATTCAAACCGCATGACTGTCTCTGTCATAATGTAGTCCCTATTAAAATCTAGTGGTGTACATTGGTGTTGTGACTGCAGTGGCAGTATTTACGGTATAAAACCGGTAAATTACACAATGGAATAAACAAGAAGGGACTCGGCAGATACCGTTTATGTCGCCATGGTGGCAAATGTGGTGCAGTGTACTGGCGTGATGTGTCTTGACACGATTGATTGACTAGTCTAAGGTGGTGTAGTTAAAAGAGTTTCTTGTGTTAGGGGATAGTTGTAGAGTTTCTACGGCGTTAACTGCTGACGGTACGGAAAGTTGATGAGGAGAAACTATGCAGATGTGCGGCTGATATATATTTGACAATTTTGTGAATTATGTGGTCTTGCATTGTTTAGAGTAAAATTTATGTATAGAATAGACATATCTTTGAAAATTTGGGGTAAACGTATGATTTCTAGCGGGAATCGCACCAGGGTTTTGACACTGATCGGTCAAGCAATGACCCCTGGCTTGTAACAAGAAAATTTAGTTACACAGTTGGTTCCTCTAATTGTAATGTCTCAAAGATTTTCTTTTACTGTCCTGTGCCAAACCGTTTTATTCCTTTGTTTCTTTTTCTAATGGAATATATTATTAAACATGCACCTATTGATAAATCTCTCGAAAGGGATTAATGAGGGGGGGATTCTTTAGCAAAACCGATATTTTAATGAGTTTTCTATTAAACATTTTTTTACCTATAAAAATGCCCTTATTTAACTTAAATCATATTAGTATAAAATGGGGGGGATCGTTTTTCGGTAAAAGTTATAAACTTAATGTGTGCACAAAGCTTATTTAAAGATTTCTCAAGAAAACTTCGTCAGTGTCTGCATTATGCATATGGTAAGAGTTAACACTATGCATATCGTTAGTCAGCATTATGTATATGGCAAGTGTCAGCATTATGCATACGTATATACTGGAATTATTTATTATTTGTGTGAGATGACTGCTGTCATTTTTTTGGAAGACGTTCACATATGCATGGTTAAATATTTATATGTTTCCGCCATCATCTGTGAAGGGACGTATTTTGTTGGTCTTGTTTAAATGTCTGTCCAGCCGTAGGCATGTTCATACCGTGCTTCATTTCCATACACTAAGTCTAACAGATTTAGGTCAGGCATATGTATGTACATACCGTGCTTCCTTTCCTTACACATAAATCTAACCGAATTAGACAGCATCTAGGAAAAAGAGTGGAAAGAAAGTGAACAGAGGACCACAGTTTTAAAACTCCTGCTCTAATCCTCCACTATATAATTCAACATATAAAATCTCGATCTAGAAAATAAAACTTTAAGGAAATGTGATTTGATCCAACATGTAATATTGGTTTTCTCGACTTACAACATCACATCGAAATTTCAACTGAAACTTTCTCATTGAACAAGAACCGCTCCGGTGACCTAGTGGTTAGAGCGTCTGCCTCAAATGCGAGAGGTGGCGGGTTTGATCCCCGGTCGAGTCATACCAAAGACTTACAAAAATGGTACTAACAGATGCCTCGCTAGATGCTCAGCATTAAGAGGTTAGTGTTAGGATTGGTCGGCTTGGTGTCAGGATAATGTGTCTGGGTGGGACATCATGCTACATGTATGTAGCATGATAATTGGTCATACCTAGCTGGAAATTTAATGGAATACCTATCTGAAAGATGTTACTCCCACTCATGTTTTCTTATTTTCGCTGTATGCAGAATAATATGATGTAAATGAGTAAACACTAAAGAAGTTGTGTTCAAAACAAAATGTCATCGGCTTGAAGAGCATAAAATAGTTTGCCTTCCGTTTCCGTGCATGTCAGAAAGTACATTTTTCCTCACTGGAAAGAGATGGGGATGTTCCAAATGGTGGTCTTTAAAGGATGTATCGGGAATTAAGTTTTGTAAAACTATTTCTTATTGGCTGATATTAAAAACTCGAAGATCAGATTGAAAGTTAAATTTTTTAATTTTTTAAATAGATGTTTAGTACATGTTAGACTTTTACTATAACAGACTTATTTTCCATTTTCGCTAAGGAATATTTCAATAATTAAAAACACTTATATGAATCTGAGTCAACATACTCGTATTAAATCGTTATACATAAAAACCGCAGAGTGCCGCCTACATACAGTGTGAGATGTCGGTAGGGGTATTTTAGGTATAAAAAACTATTGTTGGAATTTGCTTTATCAGCCAGTTATATATTACCGAACCGCAAATATGTCACCTGCTGATTAATCCTTCAAATATCGGTCAAAAATCGTTTCACATTTGAATAACTAATCAACGTGTATGCGATACAATTATTTCATTATTACTATGGATGACTTGAAAATATCTTCTAAAAGCATTGTTCCAAGAAGTCATCTTTATTTAACGTAGTAGATCAAACAAAACTGTGTAACGTACATTGTATGAACAATTATAATGTCATATATTTCTCCAGAATACAATTTTTTTTAAAAAAAATTAAAAATGTGTACCGTATATCATCCTTCTGTGGTGCTCTGTGTTGTTTTGTAAAAATTAGCGAACTGTGTTTTATCTTCTGTTTGCAGAGTTAAGTGCTTATCATTGTTGTTATTATTATTATTATTATTATTATTATTATTATTATTATTATTATTATTATTATTATTATTATTATTATTATCTATAATGTACACGTTTATTCCATTCCATATATGGTTGTATAGTAAGGTGCTATTCGTCATACCTATCTACTTACAATGCCTACTTACCAACCTATCTACCTTACAGCCTATCTGTCTTGATCCCTGAATAAGCAGCATATAGTATGAAATGTGGCGGACCCTAAATCAGACTAAACTTAGTTTGATTTTCACTTAGTAACTACAAGGTCTTTATCGTTTACTTCATATAGACTTTGGTATCGTTTTAAATATTTAAAACAAAATCTCCGTACACCAAATTTGCAATTTGACTCTTCGCATTGCAAAGATTTGAATGCAATCTGGTCCTCTGTAAACATTTAATATCTCTTTTTTATAAAACTGCATTGAGGTAAAAAGGAAACCGTTATATAATCTGTTCGGTTGTTTTGATTAACCAATTATTTAATTTTACTGATTTTACATTTGTGCCTGTTGTACAGGCATATGTGTTAAGATGTAATTTAATAATTTTTCTAGAGTTTGAAAACAAAATTCATGAATTAATAACAGATGGTATATTTATCGTTTTTTGTTTATTTGTAATTACACCAATCCTAAAATTGATATTTTATTTCAACATGAAGTTATATCCCATTGTTGTAGTTTTTAGGAACTCGTTTTATATGTATATATATATATATATATATATATATATATATATATATATATATATATATAGATATATATATATATATATATATATATATATATTTTATACATACATACATACATACATACATACATACATACATACATACATACATACATACATACATACATACATACATACATACATACATACATACATACATACATACATACATACATACATACATACATACATACATACATACATACATATATATATATATATATATATATATATATATATATATATATATATATATATATATATATATATATATTCATAAAGATATTTGAAATATAAAGTTCCACGTTGAATTTTGTGTATAACGAAGGAATTTTATGAATCACAAAAGAATATTCCGGCTTTAGCACTCTGTATAACTTCTACTGAAAGTCTTTGTCCGAAGCTTTGATGGCGAGGTATTTTTTTTTCAGAGAATACAAATTATTCTTAAATTACAAATAACTCAAAATTGTCCACAACAAAATATACTTCTGATCTCTTGATGGTACTCTTATGACTCAACTAGAAAAGTGATACTGAGTATTAAACCCCATTAAAACGTCATTCCGACGCTTATGATAGATCACATGATCACTCACTACAAGGCACTTGACACGTTCACCAGGATAGCTTTTTTTAAGAACCAATAATTAAAGAAAACGTTGATGACACAAGGTGACCACGCGAGTGAGGTATTATCACCTTCATACTGACCAATCATTTAAACTTTAGGTTTACCAAGCGTCTGAACGAGGTCAGCTAAAAATAATCATAATGAAACACTTCTAAGTTCTGTTGTTGTTGTTGTTGTTGTTGGGCTTAATGCCATTTTTCAGCACACGATAGGCTATTCGTGGAGGAAGAAACCGGGAAATCACCGGAAAGAACCACCGACCCACACGAACCTACTGGCAAGCTTTTTCACATATCCACATTCGCCGAATCCTAGACTCGAACTCACGCAGACAGAGGTGAGATGGCCGTAATCCGTAACGGACAGCGCTTTAGACCACTCGCCCACTCGGAGCCTCTTCTAAGTTCTGTACAAACAGAATGTACTTTATAAAAAAAATATCGAATTATGTGAAACTGATCATTACAATAAAATGTAATGAAACAAAATTAAAATAAAAAATGAATGTAATACTAATATATATATATATATATATATATATATATATATATATATATATATATATATATATATATATATATATATATATATATATATATATATATATATATATATATATTGGATTTATTTTAATATACATGTTCACTGGGCAGAGGATCATAAGGCATTTGTCGACGCTGAGAATGGTATTAGGCAAAATACGACTACAACTGATAATATTTTTATTTCATCATATGGATTAATAACTCGATATATTGATTCAGGTAGAAATTTCTGTTATGGTTTTGTTGATTTTACTAACGCATTTATGTATGTTGTAAGGGATACGTTATGGTATACATTGCTTAAGTTTAAGTTAGTAGTAAGCTGAAAAATACTTTATACTTTACTTTCAGGGAATGAAAATGTCCAAAAGGTGAGATTTAATAGTTCATTCTTGGAAGAATGTGTGTGTGTGTGTGTGTGTGTGTGTGTGTGTGTGTGTGTGTGTGTGTGTGTGTAATTGGCATGTGTCAAGGATAGCACTTGTTGCACCTTTTGTTTTCAATGTTTATTAATGACATTTTTACCGCATTATATGAAAGTACTTGTATTTTTGTAATGTACTAGAAGTCGAGAACCTTTTTCATTACAATGCAAATATCATCTGCCGCCTATGCAAGCTTTCATTTTTTTTTAAAAATACCCGAGAATGATGAAGTTTGTTAATTACTCGATTCCACAAATTCTGATATGGTTAGAAATCTTTGAATTTATATCCATAGAGCAACAATTGACCTTAAAAACAGTATGAATGCTGCTTAAAATGACGTAATATAATTGATTTGTTATTATTCATTATAATTTTTTGTTCATAAGGTCGCTTTTACTTTCATCTCATCTAAATTTAATTGTTTAATGCAATGTTTAATTACGATCAATCACCTCACCTATCATGTATAATGTTCTTATGATGCTAGTAAGAAAAACATTCTGAATACTTCTTATATATATATATATATATATATATATATATATATATATATAAATATATATATCTATATATATATATATATATATATATATATATATATATATATTTATATATTTATATATTTATATATACAAACAAACACACACACACACTCACTGACCACACTTTTAGCGTCTTCTCCCGAAAAAGCTTGTACATACAAATATATTCTGTTGTATTTTGCACGCCATACGTTTAATGTTGCAGGTCAGGAAAATGTTGGTCATATGGTGATGATTAACTGTTGAAGTTCTAAAAATATATTTAAGGTATGAATTAAATAGCATTATCTGTACACGCCATACATTATCATGTTATATAGATATATGAAACTCCATTTATATATGCATGCGTGCGTGCGTGCGTGTGTGCGTATGTATGTATGTATGTATGTATGTATGTATGTATGTATGTATGTATGTATGTATGTATGTATGTATGTATGTATGTATGTATGTATGTATGTATGTATGCACGTACGTGTGTGTGCGTGCGTGTGTGCGTGCGTATGTATGTATGCACGTACGTGTGTGTGCGTGCGTGCGTGCGTGCGTGCGTATGTATGTATGTATGTATGTATGTATGTATGTATGTATGTATGTATGTATGTATGTATGTATGTATGTATGTATGTATGTATGTATGTATGTATGTATGTAATTCGATTTGGTGTTTGAGTAGTTACCAAGAGAATCGGACACATGCTGATGACTTTACTGTGGTCAACATTGTTTTCATGTTTACAATTAAAACAACTTATTAATGTAATTCAATAGTGAAAATTTCTTTATTGTTCGTTTCTTTGAAGAAAAAAAAACCAGTGAAAATGATTATCATTCTATTATCTGGTACACAAAATTCCAGTTGATGACTTCTTTATGTTTTCATTTGCTATGCAAAAATCTATTTTGATTAAGACAAATAAAAAGAAACCCTAAGATAGAATTTCCGTGTATTAGCATCAGCTCCAAAATTATGTTATTCAAATCCAAGCATCAGCATTCTTACAAACAAGAAATGTTTAAAGAATTTTTTTTTATATTTAAATATTGGATTCGTTGCGGTGTGTGTATGTGTGTGTGTGTGTGTGTGTGTGTGTGTGTGTGTTTTCAAAGCCGTATTGTCATTATACAAGAATAAACTGTTGTTTAATGTGACGTTTAGGGCGATTTTGTAAAGCCCAAAATTTAAAGTTGAGTACGTACTCATTTTGAGCCCAGGCCATGTGTTCTTGAAACGTTTTGAGTTAGTACGAAACATAAGATTAGGCTCAAAGTCCCAACGTTTTGACATTCTGTACAATTTGAAGTTAGAATCACTGAATATTCAGAATCCTTTTTATTAAAATACGGTCTTCTTACAAAATTGTCCCGGTTCCAATGAAGTTGACTCACTGTGCTATACGTTTTATGATTAATTGACCTTGGACTTTCTTTTGAATCTATGGTCTCACTGGATAGTTTCGTATTTTGCCCCTCCCCCCCATTTTAAGATAGAAGGCACGAGCCTAATTGACCTATCGCCACTTGTCAATCACGCTGGATCATTTAACCAATCAGAGAGCGTAAATTAGACACACCTCCCGGCATTGCGTAGGTCCGCTATTTTTCTCCGACAAACTGCTCGTAGCAACAATAAAATGATCATATGTATTAACAATTTTGAAATGATTTGTTAATTTCTCGATCGATAACGGTGCAAACTAGTCTTGCAATTCTGACAGTCAATATCCAGATCGTCTAAATGGAGGAATTAGAAGTATTTCTTTCCTGAAACACAGGCGAAACTTTGATGGACAAAGATTTGTAGCGTGTACGATTAAATGAACAAAGACAAAATTGATGGCAATTACGTGTTTATATAAAAGTTGACAGCTTGCAAATAAAACAAGAAATTGAAATTGAAAAATATGTATGTAAAAATTAACTTTTCAAGCAAATAGGTGGAGAAAACAATAACTTTTTGACTTTGATATATATTATTTATTATTGTAAAGGAAACACTGAATCCAAGGCTGCATTATTTTAAAGTTTTAAAATTTACAGTTTAATGTTGGCTTGTCCCAGAATAAATTATTTATCGTCTCGATCTTTTACACACTTGAGTGACGCTTTACGTTCTTATTGGGTTGAAGGAGGGATGGCGATACAAAAAATATAATTAGTAATAAAGAAATACGAAATAAAGATTTCAAATAATTATCTTCCGATATGTTAAACATGCATATACATGTTTACATCAGTAAACATCATTGATAAAAAAAAAATCCATCTTACTAACATAGCAGATCTTAAGATTATTATATACAACAGTATACTTTTCTAAACAGTAATTATCAACGCTTTTGTTATTAATGTTTAATTTATATACTTCCAAGGCAGCATAAACATAGGTCAGATAAAATTAACAAGGATAACATTATATGCTAAATACATCAGCATTTTTTGGAGCAAATTTCCTTTCAGATGAATAATTCTTAAAAAGCATTACAATTGATTGTTTTTATGTTCTGAAATTACACAATTAGGTTTTAATGTACGAGCTTCAACTACACACAAAAATATTGTCTACTGCAGTATAATTAATGCAACTTTGTAAGTTTATATTTGTAAGAAAACAAATCATATTAAATAAACATATCACGTAAACTAAAACATAATTCTTTGCCAAATATTTCATGTTTGTCGGAGGTCGAGTCACGTGATTTGGTAGGCGTAAGGTCAATTATCACAAACCTAGCATTTATAAATTTACAGGCAATCTAAATCTGTAATGTGGTTTGCATTTACATTGAGTTAGGCTTGAAAATGGGTTGGCTTGTTGGTGACTACCTGTCACATTTAGACTAGCACTGAAGATCAAATGCGTAACTTAGACTGCCAATGAGCCGCCGACTTGGCTTACGTATTTACATGTGTCTGCTACAGAGGTAAATATCTAAAAATCTACATGGTTGAGGGGTGATGAAAGGTATGGTAATTTATTATAGTACTAGCGAATTTTAATGATGAATAATGTACATACTGATTCTTTTAACCGCCTTGTATCATGAAAATGTTAAACATAGCTCTTTTCTGTCAAAAATGAATATAAAAAGAGTGGTTGGTGGTAATATTGGTTCAGTATAAAAGCCAACAGTTGTATAAGGAATTAACCCTAATACATCAGTCAGAATCTCATAGGTATCCTTTCAACAAAATTATTAATTAGTTTTATATGCATCTTTAATGTAATAATATTATCATTTTTCTGCAAAAGGTCATCGTCGGATGAAAATTTGCCAAAAAAATCTGTCCAGTGAGATCTATGATCAACAAAAGTTTCCAGAATACATGCCCAGATAATGAACACTGTCCTGAGGGCCGTAATGACTCCGTGGTTCAGAGTGCCGGACTGGATCGAATATTGCATAGACCACTATTCGTGCATGAGAAGAAAATTAAATCTCGCAAATTCATATGTTGAAATCTTTGGTTTTACTGCTATATAACGAAGAGACCTTCCGTCTTGTGCACGAATAATGTTACTATGGCAAGCAAAACGTTTAACGTTTGTTGGGAAGAAATTAAAAATCCGTATTACCCGCTCCCCAAATGACGAACAAACCTATATGCAGATCTAGCACAGATGGCAGAAAACGTCTTATCTTCAGAGCATACTCAAAATAGAATTGTTTCCCTTTGTAAACGTTGTGTATGTATATATATATATATATATATATATATATATATATAT
The DNA here is from genome assembly GCA_016746295.1 of Potamilus streckersoni. Taxonomy (NCBI): domain Eukaryota; kingdom Metazoa; phylum Mollusca; class Bivalvia; order Unionida; family Unionidae; genus Potamilus; species Potamilus streckersoni. The sequence continues at coordinate 2,359,142 of JAEAOA010000856.1, read as the reverse complement.
ATATATATATATATATATATATATATATATATATATAAATCCGATTTAAGTTTTGTATCTCAAAATTAAGGCCTAAAATAAATTCTTTCTTTCAAAACGTACGAAGTCTACAACGTAACAATCCTAGTTTACAACAAGAAAAAGTACGAAAATAAAAAATTAGCTGCGTTGTTTGCTCAAAGTTTATACTTTTTATGAAATCAGTACCTGCTGTCGCTAAATGCACCAACAGTTCTAAGTTATACTAATTGGATTTGTGGTGTATTCAATGCTCTATATTGATATGATAAAATGATATCACGTCTACACATTGCAAGGAGATTTAGATCTTATGCAAAGTTATCACTTAAAAGCTCGTATAGTATTGAAACGGATAACAGGTGTATCATTTATCAGTATTCATACGGCTAACAGGTGTATCATGCATTAGGATTCATACGGCTAACAGGTGTATCATGCCTTAGGATTCATATGGCTAACAGGAGTATCATGCATTATGATTCATACGGCTAACAGGTGTATCATGCATTAGGATTCATACGGCTAGCATGTGTATCATGCATTAGGATTAATACGGCTAACAGGTGTATCATGCATTAGGATTCATATGGCTAACAGGTGTATCATGCATTAGGATTCATACGGATAACAGGTGTATCATGCATTAGGATTCATACGGATAACAGGTGTAGCATGCATTAGGATTCATTCATACGGCTAACAGGTGTATCATGCATTAGGATTCATACGGCTAACAGGTGTATCATTTATCAGTATTCAAAATGGTTAACAGGTGTATCATGCATTAGGATTCATACGGCTAACAGGTATATCATGCATTAGGATTCATACGGCTAATAGGTGTATCATGCATTAGGATTCATACGGCTAACAGGTGTATCATGCATTAGGATTCATACGGCTGACAGGTGTATCATGCATTAGGATTCATACGGCTAACAGGTGTATCATGCATTAGGATTCATACGGCTAACAGGTGTAGCTTGTACCAGCATTCAAATGGATAAAATGTGCAATATATATCAATATTTAAATGGATAACAGAAGCAATATGTATTAAAATTAAAATGTATAACAGGTGGTTAATCTTTGTCGTACATTAAATGTAACACATTAAGTTTGTAACGAACGTCATGAGACATTTTCAGCACTCTAGTACATATTTGTGTAGACAGGAGATTAATTTCATCATGTATCGTAATTAAAGTATACCTGTCAAAGGTAATGTTTTATACAGGCCTTTCTACACTGCTTTTTTTCTATTGGGCTTAGGATCTTGTTAAGATAAGTTGTTCTGCGAACTCTGACACACTTACTAATGTTTTTGGCTAATAAGTTAAACCAGTATAAATGTAAACTTTACATCAGTAGAACGCGTGTATTCTTTTTTTTTCTTACATAACATATAGCCCGATTTCACCTAATTTTTAGAGTCATCTATTGTCTTGAACAGATTACATGTGTAACAACAATATTATTTATTAAAAACAGCATCAACTCTTGCCATTTAATAAATATCTTGATTCCATTTAAATGTTAAACAAAACTGATGCAACTCGTGAAAAAAAGTTTTATGTTCCGTACATCGAATCGTCCGTGCAAACATGGTACCAATATAGGGATGGTTAGTGGCGTGTACAATGTTTGGGGCGCGCAAGTGCTTGTGGGTGTAAACTAAATAAGTCACTATGTTAACTCCTTAGTATTAATATGGAAGTCTAGATTATCTATGCAACCCAGGTATGTAATGTGACCTAGGTCACAACACTGCTGTCATCATAAATATAAATCATTTGTCACCCGCGCCTATGGATCAGTAATAAATTAACACCTCATGCAAAATTGTACAGGTGTCAGCAATGCACAATTTAAAATGCATATCAATTTACACATCCTTTACAGTGTGAGATGACTGTAAGTATACAAGCCATGTGAGAAACAAAATGGAAACGTCTGCGTTCTTAAAGAAAATCATAGATGGATGGATGGATGGATGGATGGATGGATGGATGGATGGATGGATGGATCCATCCATCCATCCATCCATCCATCCATCCATCCATACATACATACATACATACATACATACATACATACATACATACATACATACATACATGCATGCATGCATGCATGCATGCATACATACATACATACATACATACATACATACATACATACATACATACATACATGCACACACACATACATACATACATACATACATACATACATACATACATACATACATACATACATACATACATACATACATACGTACGTACGTACGTACGTACGTACGTACGTACGTACATACATACATACATACATACATACATACATACATACATACATACATACATACATACATACATATTATCTTTTGTAGCATTTAAAAGGTTTAAGTTGAAGTTGGAAAGTAATGAAATTTTGAGAAAAATATACTAAAAGAATTTTTTTTATTGCTTTGGAAAAAGTTTAAAATCTTAAATAAAAAAGAACAGTTTGAGAAAGAAAAAATATTTAACTTCTATAACAGAGCAGGTATTATATGTTACGTCTTGTTAAGGAAAACAAATAATGAACATGTTTGAAAAACGTGATCTGTGCTTGTCTTTGTAGAATGACTTACGTATGGCAAGGCTACCATGAACTAAGTAATCGTCGTGACTTAGTCGTCAAGCTTTACTAATTATGGTCAGTCATGATTTGGCACCGAAGATAACAGATTCCCACTGATCTGGTGGTCTTAATTCCATACAGGAAATACTGACCACACAAGAAGTAAGATATAATTTCCCTTTAATAATCTCGTCACGAGTAATCTTAACATTTTTTATATTTACTTCTATATTTGCAATTCATATAAGACAACAAAATGGGCAAATTACTTACTGTAACTCCAACTTCATGATGCATCTTTTTGACTGCGCTCTTTCACCGGTTAGTCTACAACAATTTCGTCTGGAATTAGAGAACAAAAACAGGGAGCTATTGGCATAATAAAAAAACCTACTATGGCATTTGGGCATAATGGAACACCATTTACGGTCTTTAAGCATAATGGAACACCATCTACGGTCTTTAAGCATAATGGAACACCATCTACGGTCTTTAAGCATAATGGAAAACCTACTATGGTCAATCTATATTTCTTGTGTTTCTGAATTTGAACGTCCAGTTCAAGACGTGAAAAAAACACAATTCATAAATTGAATAATGCGTCATCGCTAGCAAGAAACCATTAAAAACCACTGCTTCAGTTCCTTACTCATTCGAAGAGATAGTTTACTCGGTTCTAATCCCTTAAGATCCTTTAGTTTGACGGTGGTTAAGATTCTTCTTGGCTTATATTTTGTTTTAAACTTAAATATGTATCACAAAACATTAACATATATTCCCAACAGTTTAAAAAGATAATGTTATTGATGAGCCGTGCAGTAATGGAATTTAAGAATATTTGTATACCGGGATGGGCTCAAGACCATGTGTCAAAATCATGAACATCCCGAACTTTTTACCGTAACTGAAGATAGACTAAACTATTTTCTAAATAGCTTTTTCTTTCTTTATCACGTATTATCATTAAGTGTATCTCAAACGGACCTATCTTACGATCAGCATGCAAAATATTATCACATAACGTCCGGTTCAGAGCTGTGAAATGCACCTGAGGAAAAGAGGCTAACACTTCAGGATATATCACTTTCTACTGCACAAAGTTTTAAATAAAAAATGGGTGAACAAAAACAAAGGACAGAATATTTTTAAAAGAAAATATAATACTGATAATTTTATGCTGCATACATATGTGCAAGAAAATGTTAATTATGGTCTTAGTTTAAAGAATAGTCGAAACTCACACAGTTTTTGCAACTGCCGGACTTATCCCAATTAAAGTAATTACACAGCAACGTAGTTTAGGCAACCGAGAAGATCCGAATTCTGAAAGTAGTCGAATGGACTTTCAAATGTAAATATGTTGGATAGCTGAGATAACTGGAATTTTATTAGATTTAATGGGACTAGCAATTGTCAATGACGTTGGGGGATCAAACAATATATATCGTAACAAGAAACTAAGGAATAATGATATATTTTTATAGCATGAAGTTATAAGCACCAGCAAATTCATCTGCAGCTGTACAGCACAAATAAATCGATTGGCAGTTGTATATAGAAACAAAAATCGATCTGCACATAATAAATAGTGCTCATAGCCGGTAAGAATTTACAATATATTTCCATGCGTAGAAAAAGTGCTCTTCCTCGGTGTATCTAATAAACTCTTCATGAAGAAAAATCATCTTGACAGTAATTAAGGCGAATAAATAAATAAATAAATAAATAAATAAATAAATAAATAAATAAATAAATAAATAAATAAAAAGTATTTAATAACCATACAAATAATTTGATTTTTGTTTAATTATAACATTTCATGGTAGAAAATTCCCGATTTATCAGACTTCCGCTCTTTTCATATAGATGCCATTTTTATTACCATGTTTGATTACTATGTTTGATTACCATGTTTATACCATAATAGATAACATAATTTTGCTGTTGTGAGAATATAGCATAAACAAAAGACAAGAAGATAGAAAGAATTCATTTAATACCCAAGCTAAGCGAAATATTATCAAATGACCTTCTTCTAAAATATTGTTTTGTCTGGTAGTTTGCTCTCGCTCTTGCTGTTTGTATATCCTTTTCAGTATGTTTCTACCCTCCCAACCCAAGTTACGTGTATATAATATCAAATTTGTTAACCGAGTTGACATTAGTAACACGCCGTCCCCCCCCCATTCCTACCTACTGGGTACATTCGGTGCGTCTTGCTAGCTGATGTTACGCCTTTTCTTAAGTTAGATATTTTTGTATTCTCTATGTAGAGTCAACCTTTCTTATTCATTCCCAATCTACATACAGTGGAACCTGCGTAATCCGGCCATCAAGGTCATTAAAAGAATGCAGACCAAATTATTCAGTGAGCTGGCATATTCAGTGTCAGACCAATCCGGCTAGATAGACCACATTTTTCAGATCCAGGAATCCCGAATATTTAGGTATCTAATTATACCGTCCATTGAATTTTATTAATCAATCCAATCCAAAAGAAAGTAAACAACATTAAAACGAAATATTATGTCAACTAACTTAAATTTGCAGTCGATATTCCCCACTTTCAAAATAATCGCATGAAAATATTTTATTATTTTTAAAAATAATTTTGGATGGTGAAACATTGAAATTCTCGAAAACTGAGTTCATTTGATTAAAAAATAGAACGAGTCAATATGTACAATATCTATAAATACTTTCTGTGACGAATTATATGGTTGGGGTTTGGATGCTCTCAATATTTTGTTAAAACTATTATAGAAGTCCCACCCTGGATGTATTTGGTTGGAAGTTAAATTTAGGAAAGACAGATGTAAAACTCCGATTAAATATTTAAAAAAATCAATGAATAACAATTTAATAACAAACAAGTCAATAATCAAATGACTTAAAATTTTCAATTATACTCCTTCCGCTTGACCTTTTATTGCATCACTTGATTAGCAGTGTGAGAATAATTTACACCTGTCCTTGTACTTCCACTTATCTGTTGTATCCTTTCTCTCTCTTATTTCTCCCAATTCCTTCTCCTCTTCCTACCCGACCTTTTTCCAAATTTCTTCTCCTCATAATCCTCATCGACTTTCTCTATACTCCTCCTCCTCTTCCTCCATTTTCTTCCCTACGACTAAAATTTTGCCGATTTCGACTGTCTTGGCTACCGTCTAAACTTCGTCGCCAACTCTTGAAGACTTGGAACTCAATGGAACCGGAAGTTTTCTGTCTTTTAAAAAGCTTCTTGTGAAAACACAAGGTCGGTACAATCTTTTTCCTTAGCCCTCTCATCTCACATTCCACACAGCATATTATCAGATAACGGTTATAAAATTTCTTTGGTCACGCATTTGTTCACATCGAGATACCCATACGTTCTTATATGGTTAAACAAACGTCATAATACAACACGGTATTAATTACTTCTTATGCATAAATCAAGAAATTCCGTCACATCAGTATATATTCCTGATCCAGTTATGATAAACAATATCACAATAATCATACGCATTTCTTTACTTTACAACTCATACCATATACACACATATTCAAATATCCATGCTCTGATATATGCATACGTCCATATTAACTAATCTTGCATGCTTAAACCATTTTGCCAAATTCACAATTCAAGCATGTGCAAATTGAAACACAACGCATTAATAAATGCACTGGTTTACTACGAAGTAACCTAATTACAAAATTAATTCTGACCTCAAGCTAACAATCTACATAATTGCCCCTAGCATCTAATAATTCTCTACGTAAGGCTCAAGTCCATTTCTCAAATACGTATGTACATGAAACAATACAAAGGTAAGTATACATACTAAACGATCCTAGTAATGAAGTGTACATGCTAAAACTATTTACAATTATGACGCCATAATATTCTGAAGAAACAAATCAAGCAAATAACTTACCGACCTTTCAGATGCTTTGTCTTTCCTTAGAATCTACCTCTAAGTTCTGTTGGCAGATTACGAGTGGTTTCTTTCTCGGAGTAAACCATATTGATCTGAAATCCTTCCAGGCAAATGCTAAATTACTCTTACAATTTCGGAAGGTATCATTCGGGTCTGAATTGTAATCGCGTCCTCTATCTCGATTTCTATTGGATATCGCTGTGAACCGAGATAATCAAACTTAGCGGAAAATGTCTCTCGCTGTCCGTCAATGTAGGGATGGAAAAGAACACGCGTCGTTCACCCTGTGGACTTTCTTTTTGAATCTTGAACTAACCTTTAACATATAGATATGATAACGGCAAGCCTTTGTTAAGTGACCCGACCGGTCGTATTTGCCGACTCAAGTTTCCGGTCTCTGGTTGGTCATGGTAAGATTGGGCAAGAGTTCAACTCTAATTCCGAGGCAATATTTAGAGATCAGATACAAAGCCGTGGTAATATTCCTAAGACAGGTAGATTATAGCTTATACATGACTTTAGCTGGGTGCTAAGCAACTTGATACTTTTTTTCTTAAAAAAAATGTCTCGGAAAAAAATGATATTCAAAAATATTAAATTTTTTAAAGATATTAAAAATTATGAATTGCAGCTATAGCCAAATTATTTACCTACATGAGATAAAACCTAAGCGGCACGGAGTGGCGTTCCTTTGAGGTGCAAACGTATATTCTTAAATAGAGGCAACAGTGCACGACCTTGATCAAAAATATTTATCCTACCTAGGGCAATCGTGTCATATAATTATTTAAAGAAAATGATAATTTAAAAATACGTTTCGTTTTAATTCTCTGAGTAAATATAAATTACGCTTAAAAATAATATTGAACAGAATCAAGACATGAAGGAAACATTCAAGTCCATACTGGTTCAACCTTTGAGCTCTAGGTAACCTCGAAGAAACGACATCGTTTTAGTTAACATCTGTACATACATCAGTAAAGATAAAAATGTATCCATCGTTTGGTTCAAACCAGTGTCTATGCTTCGAGATTTATCTTTTTCTATTAAAGGAAAAAAGTAATGTCTCTCCGTAGTTAATGCCCTATTGTCTTTCATTATGAGTAAGTCATTTTCTTAACTGGTAAATAAAATTAGCTGGTCCATGACTTGATAGGAATACAGTGAAAACATGAGGATTAAATAAAGGTGTTAATTAAACACCAATCATTTTTTTTTGGTCGACCTTTTTTATTAATGTCATTGATATTCCGATTTACGCAATTTCTATCAAGCATTCATGACGTTTTCGTGGTATTTTTTAATGTCTGTTTCACGATCGTGACAAAGCGCTCATCTCCCCTACCTTGTTACCAGGTTTAGTCACATCCAATGACAGATATATGCTTATGAGATTGACAAGGGGGTTTCCATAGGATGCTTAAATTGTTTGAACTGTCTAAAATTAATCTTAATTTTGCACGAAAAAAACCGAAAGAATATTTACTTTAATGGATTATACTATTTAGATGTCCGTAATTTACCTTAGTTTTATTTTTAATATTTATTTTAAAACATAGGCAGTTTTGAAAAATATCGTGCAAATATTGGTGAAGCAATATTTCTGCAATAAGATGAACAGACAAAAATCCCACTTGAGCCTCAAAAGGAACATGATGTCACATTCGAGGGCAAGAATAAAAGCCAGCCCACAAAAAGAGAAAAATACAGTTGGCTGAAATCGTAGTTACATTTAACATCTTTTTGTTAAACGGCAGACAGGATAGAGATGTTGAAGATAGTGTTACTTGTCACCCTCGTTGGCTACTCTGGTAAGTAAAACGCTCTTTCATGAACTTGCCTTCCTTTCTTTTTCTTTTCCGTTTTAACATCATTCCTTCGTGCAAATGTGCAGACTTGAACGGTCTGAATTATTCAAAAACTGATATATAAGTTTAGGGATAACAACATCAAATTGTACGTGTTCTCCATGAATGTAAAAAACTGATATAGAAGTTCAGGGATAACAACATCAAATTGTACGTGTTCTCCATGAATGTAAGAACTGATATAAAAGTTTAGGGATAACAATATCAAATCGTACGTGTTCTCCATGAATGTAAGGTCAGAAAAGAAGTTTATAGCATCCAAGTTAAATAGAAGTGCTAGTGTGCATCATTTGTGGTCATGAATGCCAAAAAAGAAAAGAAAAACAAGAAATTTGATGTCACTTTTGTGTACGAAGCAAAATATTTATAATGTTGAAAAAAGGAAACACAATGACAAATAAAAATTTAAAACACAAAAACCTTTTCTAATAAGTATTTTATTGATTATGTAGTTGTTATCCAGCGCAACAGCTTCATTCAAGTTTCAACCTCAATAATCCCTTTTTACGTATATAACGAAAAAGTAAGAATTAGAAATACAATTGGAATAAAAATGACACAAAAAATGAAATGATTTTATTTCGAATAGAGTAGACGATTTATTAAAAGCTTGTTTATTAGCAGGCAATTTCATTTAATATCAAATTCCTTAAGAGAAAGAAGCAAAATAATTAACTAGAGAAAGAAAGGTAAATATCGATTATATCGATTATATTCCAACTGGTGAGAATTCATAGTTAGAAAGATGTAACATGAGTTCTAAAACGAAATGTTAATTTTACTTATACGCAGCAAGTTATATTAGACGAGTGACTAAAGAAGCTTAGATCGCATTTTCACAAAACATGATGAACATTGTTAAACTTAAGTGTTTTTATTGTTTGATATCAAGCTAGGCATACATTTCATCCAATCATATTTCTCAGTTTTAGACTCAATTCCAAAATTAGGTTCTCTTTGTGAAATCCAAAGACAATAATCTGCCGGTTCATTATACAACGATATATAAATGTCTAGTGGGGTCAGCTGTTATCCGCGAGTCAGTAAGAGATATTTTCTAACTTTCAAGCTTAAATACATTTCAGATTTCACGTACGCTCTATTATTTATCAGTCTATACCAGTAGTGTTGCTAATTATGAATGGATTATATCTTGTTCCTAAGAATTCATTATTAAAACTAAATGTCACGAGACGAGGTTGGAGTAACAACTGGAAGAATGAGTGTCTAGACTCACCTTTATGTCTACGAATGAATGACGATTGTCACAAAGCGCTGATGTATTTCGTTCCAAATGCATAAAATATGTATACTATAGGATGCCTTCGGGTGACAAAAAAAAATGGAAAAAAAGTGATAATTCATAATGCGGACTTTGTCACATGACGGTCCGTTTAAGGGATGGCTGATCTCTAGTCTCTTTGAAGCACAGTGTCTAGATTAGGAGTCTCAAACATGCAGCCCGCCAAGACGTATTTTGTGGCCCACAAAATAATTGGCGTCACAAGGATTAATGAGAAATAACAAAGGTGGTGCGCCCCTTGGGTCATCGAAAATGCCCTCATGCGGTCCTCGGGGTGGTTTGTATTTGAGACACATGGTCTAGATCATAGCAGAGTTTTATTTAGAAAATACGGGAGCGTTATTGTGCTTCAGATCTTCTTAAGTATCAGCTTTTACATACATGCCGTCGTATGTTAATACAAAAACGTAAATCGCAGCTTTGACATAATTAAATATCAGCGATTGGTAATTTAATTTATATTGTTGTTGTTGTTGTTTTTGTTGTTAGGGTTTAAAACCATTTTTCAGCACAATATGGACGGCCAGCATGACTGGTGGAGGAAGAACCCGGGAAAACCCCGGGAGGAACCAGCAACATACTGGAAACTCTTTCTTAATGTATTTAAGTTCTTTATCTACGTCGTTCGCTTTAAAGTACAAGCAGAAATAACATAGTCAATACGGCAGAATCTACTACAGACGGTAACTTGACAAGAAAAGTCGTCTGCCTTTTGAAAAGTTAAAAGATGTCTTTATTACTCTCATAAACACCTACAATGGAAACATGTTTTTTTTTATAATAGATGGCATGAATCAGTGTAATAAAGAAATTCGGACACACTTTCACGAAATAACCGAGAATCATGTGGAAGTCAATGGCCAATATTGGCGCATCCTATATGTTTCTAAATATGAAGATATTTGTTTCATTGATGGCGTAAAAATGTCACTGCTAATCGCTTATAAATCGCAACAGCTTTCGCTACTTGACCTGCTTGTTATTGTCCCGCAATGGAATGATAGAGTGATTAGGAATCTAATTTTCATAGGCGAGGCTCATGCGCCAAGCCCAGTATATCATAACTGACATAATATCTTTCTACGTTTAAATATGATTGAAATCATAGAAGGAATACTATTTAAGTGCCTGTAGACATATATTACGGAAAATGCGCTACTATACAAGCTGTCTTCAATCAATAAATCATTTCGTGTCATTCAACAATATACTTTTTATGTTCATAAATAAATTTGTTGATTTTACGATAACATTAGCTCATGTGCATGTCTTTTTTTTGTGGAATATTTCCAAAGCCTTCAACTGACCTTTGCAATGGGGACTAGAAATGACCGCATGCTCTTTTTTACGCGACTGTCATTCTTACTAAACAAAACTTACGTTTAACAACGAAATCCTAAGTTTCGCACATTGTCTTCAGCATTGAGTTTAAACGAGGATGGTGACTAAACGTGGCCCTGATATACACCTGACCTATTTAACTCAAATTCAAAATGATTAATATTTTTTTTTTATTTCGAGGTAATAACATTTTAAGGAAGTGAAAACTCTTTAAAAGATATATCCTTCATGCAACGATGATTAAAGTATGCTGATGTTGTCTTGGATGATTCTAAAAGAAATGCCATATAAGTTGGAAAAAATAATACCATTAAAGGTAGCACGAATTGTAACGGAATGAACAAGAAGTAAGAACATAGAATATTTGTGTAAGAAAACTCACTGATTAAGTGTAAAGAAAGACAAAAATTTCATATATTGTGTACCTTTGAAAGATGATTAATGAACAATGCCATCTGTCTGTCTCTGTATATCTGTTTATTATATATATATATATATATATATATATATATATATATATATATATATATATATATATATATATATATATATATATATATATATATATATATATATGTGCGATTTCAACACCCGAAAACAAAAAATAAATTATAATTTAAGGAACATGTTTAACCTCAGAAGTCATACTTTTAGATTAGAGAAACAAGAAGGCATTTTATGATTTCGTGTATTACTCCTTGAAATAAGTACTCCCCCACAATATTATAAATATGACATGGAGAATAGTGTCTAACACGCTTGCAAAAATAAAAAAAACAGGAAAAATCTTGAATGCTGTATAAAACTTATTTGTTCAATATATTATTCAACTACCAAATTATTACTGGGGGAGATACATCACAAAAGTTTATTTCACTATTTCACTGACCAATTAAAACGTGAGTTACAAGTCACAGAGTGACAATGTTCATATCAGAAAGAAAACAACCAGACGGAACTGCTTGAAAATAAGCAATCAACTGTTAATATGTCATTAAACAGGCACACAATGAAAAATAAATGTCATACGTTATGAAGGTGTCATTTACTCGGCATGAACATGGATTTTTTTCCATGCAATCTTTCAACGTGCCATTTTGTGACCAAAACGTTCAACAAAAAGCAGGTGACAGAATATCAACCAAATTTTAACTTTTGAAAACAACATAAAAACTGAGGAAACAAAATATTGTCATATACCTGATACATTGCTCTCAACAACACAAAATGTGAAATCATTAAGTTGTCGTTTTGCGAAAAAATGTCATAACAACGACGGGAACAAATCTTCGACCCATATAAGTGAGCATTTTTAGATAAAATCTATGAAGATATGTTATGTGGAATACCGTTGTGCTGAAAATCTTCAATACAGTTAAATATTTCCTTTATAAAAAATATATGTATTTCCTTGTTGCAGCCGCACAGAACCTGGCTTCTCTGATGGCACTGTCATCTCTAGGGGGCGGTGGCCTTGGCGGAAGTGGCTCCGGAAGTAATGCTGGAGGAAGTAGTAGTACCAGCACTGGCGGTTCCGGTGGCGAAGGAATTGTCGGTCTTCTCAACAATCCCATGGTCCTTTGCCGGAGAACTGAAAACTTCCGTCCAATCCCTTGCAGACGAATGTCCGGTATTTGTAGCTTGATGTCCGTAACCCAATATGGTTTTCCAGGTCTGTTGGAGTGCTCCCCCATGGGAATCGGCTGTTGCATTAAGGACTTCACCAGTCTTATGATGGTCAACATGCTCAACTGGTAAGTTTGTAGCAGAAGAGGATTTAGTTACATTTGTCAACGGTAAAGTCATAGGATTCCTATGAATTACATCTTGGCTGGTTTTAAGATTTTTTTCCTCAGTAAATTTTCTTACTCTTTTGCAAGTAATTTGTATTTGATCTAAATAGATGTTAAATTTGTGATCAGAAAAGATTTAACTTGCCCAAGCAAGATAAATGGACAACGACGAAAACTAAATTGCTCACTTACATATATTGCACCGATTTTTTTTCTCTTCTTTCATGTCTTTATGCTCAGTGTGGAAATAATGACGCAATACTGGACAAAACAGTGCTGGCTGATAATACATTAGTCTCTGTTCGCCCCCACCATACTCCCTCGCCTCGTTGTTTTTTTTTGTTTTTTTTTTTTCTCTGTGATCGCATGGTTTTAAAACCTTGAATCACACGCTCACTATTAAAGTGCAAAATGTTTGACATTCTCTAACAGTGCTCAGTTTAATTGGAGAAGTCATAAACTTTTGACATACTCTAACGCGAGTCATTGTAAAAGAATCATATACATTTGACATTCTCTAACTTTACTCAGTGTATTTGGAGAAATCTGAAACCTTTTACATTCTCTAACATTACTCAATGTAAAAGGAGAAGTTCTACAATATTGAGAGTCGCTAACTTGACTCAGCATAAAACGAGATTCACAAAACTCGCGGAACATTCTTTATTGTTGTTATACTCGCTGTATGTTTTAATGACATTATTTGGACGCGTGTAAAACTTCATCTTCGATAGCCAAGGTTCCGATTTGTTAACCCCATCTACACTTTGGCGGTTGGTACAGATATTTCAGGGCTTTGTCCCAGTGACATCTATTGGATTTCATGAGTTGTCTCTCGTAGTATGTAATGCCAACTAATAGCGTGTACGTCGGCTGACAATGGCAGAGGCAATTGAAATACGTATCACAAAAAAAGCTTAACAGATATGTTATTCAACCATTTATCAACACGTTTCGTAATTGTGTTCACTTGATCAAGCACATAAACGAGGCGATTTAAACTGTATCTACTCCGTGTACCAAATTTTGAATTTCTTCATCCCGGCAGAGTCGAGGGTCTCTTAATGTAAACAAGTTCATTCAGTGGTTGTGCTAACAAGTGATTGGAGAACATGATCGTGGATTTTGTTATGGTACGCAATATGTTTTGCATACCAGGGCCAAGCAACGTGGAACGAATTGCCCACTGCACTTAGACAAAAAGACAGTGATCTCATTCAGGAGCGCCCTTAAAACTCGTCTATTTCAACTACAGGAACAGTCATAAAGACCTAATAATGTATCATTTTAACTTATCCATACCTTAAAAATTTACATTATGTTTTTCCGTTTCTAATGTTTGTGGTGTTTGTTTTTTTTTTTTTGGTAATCATTTCATTATATGTTTTTTATTCTTTTTAAGCGTTGTCAAATGTTGTAAAGCGCTTAGAGCTTCTAAAGATTAGGCTCGATATAAAGTCCTCCTCCTCCTCGTTATTATTATTATTATTATTATTATTATTATTATTATTATTATTATTATTATTATGTTCAAGATTCTTTCCAGTTGGAAACTCCAAAGCTTTGCAATCTTGAGAATTTTGTGAGATTAAAAAAAAAAAACTACTTAATGTACCTTAGCGGTAACGCCGAACGCCAAAATCAATAGGTTAAAGGTCGGCGTTAAGCGCTACGGCGTACTAAGCAAACCCAAGTCTTCTTTAAACGTTAATTATTTAGTCAACTAAGAACGTTACTTATTCGCGATTTCTTCCGCTTACAAAACCATAAGTAAGGATGATTATTTTACCACCATTAATCACTGCCCTTTTTAAAAATGAGTTTCTTTTTAATATATTGACAGTGCCTTCCTAATAGCGATGTTCAAAAGATGGAGTTAAGCATTATTTTAGGGGGCAGTACTTTCATGTAATATTCATTTACATGCAGACTGTATTACAGATTTCATCTAAGATCTAAGTAGCTGCATCGTGCAAAGGTGGAAAATATTTTTTTTAAATATTGATGAAAAACTCCTCTCGACGCTTTTGCTAAACCTCTCACACAAGTACACGACAAAGAAACGAATACATTAATACTTGGAGTATTGGACAAGTTTGAAACAGTGTTTAGATGCTACGATGCGACCAGTTTCAGATTTATCTGGCTTGTATCATAACAACGTCTTTTCTCTATTTCAGAGATGGTCGGTAGGCTTTCAAGCACGAACGCGAAATCTACAATCTTCATGAATGTCTGTACAATCGATGCATTATCCTGGTTGATTAGCAACAATATCGGCATGGATGAGATGAGATGGCAACGGCTATCATACGGCATTTTCCTTTTACTAATTTATTACCTTAAAGTTTCATTCTTTTTACGCGTTTTTTGTACATTTATTATTTTTACATGTGTTTATATGGGACCCACTGAACATTACATGAATTACATGTTTGTCCTATAATACAGTTTTGAATTTTATATTTTCTCTCATGTCGTTCATTATTTCAAATAAAATTAAAATACTTTGCTGCTGTGTAAATTTTCGAGAATAGTAAACACACACACACACATTTTCCTGCAGCTGAAAGGTGACTTAGTGTCAATGCTAAAAAATAAAACCGGGCAAATTAATCCTGCTTTGCTCTAAATCCAACTTACCTTCTGTACTTGAATACAAGTCGAAACTGCAACACATATCCTGATCTGTCGGCGCATTACGCAGATCTGGGTCTGTGCAGTTTGCATAAAGGCTTGTGTTATAGGAGAGTACGTACGATTAGCTGCAACAGCATCTCTGATTGACAGGAAGTAAAGCTCTTCAGTTTTTAGAAACTTGAATGTGTTTATCTTACTTCATGGGAGCGGAAATGGTAATCTCTTCAGCTAAGATGACATTATTTATTTCCCCATTGTTTGTGGGTTATAATTGAAAGAAAAGAATTACAGGGAAAGCATGACTGGTATGTAATGCAGATATAGCAATATGTATGTATGTATGTATGTATGTATGTATATATATATATATATATATATATATATATATATATATATATATATATATATATATATATATATATATATGCAATAAACTGACGATGAACAGTGCGAAACTAGTAACTAACTAGCCTGAGCGCTTTCGACTCTTAATGAGTCTTTTTCAAAGGCAAATACAAAACATATATATACGACAAACAAATAAACACAAAAACATTGTGTTTGTAAACCTCTACATGGCTGTCTCCACATGGGTTAAAACTATAAATACAACCAGCTTGTATAGACTAGTTGCGGATACTGAAACGGTGTATAATTCCCTAAAAGTCTACAAGCCAAAGCGACATCTATTTTTACTTTGTGTACATCTATGTAACGCAGATTATATCCCGGATATTTGATTCTATACCGGTTATTCTTATAGTAAAAATTGAAGGATACTAAGAAGATTCAGAAAATGTTAAATTCTACTAGTGCATAGTTTTCATTTTCTAGTCTTCTTGGTTTAGACCGCTTGGTTTCAATGTTCTAAGGCGGCGTATCCAGTATGATTCCTTTTCTTCCTGGTTTCGGAACTCCAGCTGTGGCTGTTAGCAATAGCGATAAGTATTATATCACTGAAAGTGTGGCCAGGGGAGGAGAAGTGTTCTGCGACCGGGCTTCTGTACAGCTTTTTTGTCATCCAATCAGATCTATGAAGGTTTATCCTTTTGTGTAGCTTTTCAGTTTCTCCGACGTACTGAAGGCCACAGATCTTACATGTGATGAGATAAATCACATTCTCTGTTTTGCACGTTTTGTTTGGACCATGTATGTTTAGTTTTTCTTTAGTCCCTGTGCTAGTGAATGTCTTGGTCTCTATCATATGTTGACAGGTTTTGCATCTTTTATCGCCACAGGGTCCAGATTGACTAGGTTGGTTTTGACTAGCGATTGGCGTTAGCTTTGCCCTGACTAGGATGTCCTTTAGGTTTTTGGTCTACGGTAAGCTACTACAGGTTTGTTCGGAAGTATTAGGTTTAGTATGTCTGACTATTGCACGGTGGGCCAGTGGTTTGCGATGATTTTACCTACTTTGGGATTGTCTGGGTGATAGGTCAGAATAAATGGTATCCTATCAAATTTTTCTTTCTGTCCATATCTGAGTAGGTCATCACGGTTTGTTTGTTTGGCCATTTGGATTGCCTCCGCAATCAGGTCTTTGTCGTAGCCTCGGTAAATTAAAAGTTTAGCCAGCTCTTCAGACCTTTCTAGGAATCTTTCATCGTCGGAGCAAATTCTTCGTATCCTCAGTGCCTGGCTATATGGAATGTTCCTAATGCAGTGTTTTGGATGACAGCTGGTTGGGAGGAGATACTGGTGTTTGTCGGTTGGTTTCGAGTAGATGTCTGTGTGTAATTTGTTTTCCACCAGTCTGGTTGTTGTGTCCAGGAAAACATGGTTTGAGTTGGAAATTTCTGCCGTGAATTTTATTGAAGGATGGAAGTTGTTTGCCTTTGATATGAAGTCATCCAGACTTTCTCTTCCATACTGCCACTTCATTTCTATATCATCGATAAGGCGTACCCACTGGTATGGTGTACGTTCAACCGATGCTAAGAGCTGACCCTCAAGTTTTCCCATAAAAATGTTAGCATACGAAGGGTCCATTTTAATACCCATTGCAGTTCCATTGATTTGTAGGTAGTTTTCTTCATTAAATTCAAAGTTGTTGAGTTTAAGGACAAGCTCCAGGAGTTGGACTAAGAAGTGTATGGGTGGATTGTTTATATATATATATATATATATATATATATATATATATATATATATATATATATATATATATATATATATATATATATATATATATATATATATATATATATATAAACAATATTTGCATTCTATTACGTTTCGAGTCCTTACGCAGCAACTGATTTCCAGTCAGGCCTAAAAGTTATCTGACCTTGGCTGCACAGTTCAAGGGGCGTCAGATTTTGAAGCATGAAAATCTGCCTTGCTAGCAGAGTTATTGATCATGTGAAGGAAACAAAAACAGAAAGAGAGAAAAGATTAAGGTAGATTTTTCAATTATTTAAGAGTGCAAAGCTATTGAAAGGTTTTAGTTTGACGGCTTTGTTTTGGACAGCAGAAGGGGGAGGGATGCAACTGACAGTGCCTAGGGGCGGCAAAATCATAAACCGACACTTTCCCTACGGTGACTGTATGTCAGATGAGGACTACACTAGATTTGTATAACCGTCGTATTGAATTATGAGAAAAACCACATCAGTTGCGAGTTTCTTTGGGAACTGGCCGAACGAAGCAGTGCCAGATTATCTTTGTTTGAAAAGATTTCATTATCCGAATTAATTTGAACAATTAAAAAAGCGTATTCTCCATTCTCTCCTCTTCTGCTGCAATAAACAAATTATATGTTCATTCTTTTCATGGTTCCTTTTAGGAGCCCCAAATATTTATTGATGTCAATATCCTTTCGGAAATTGATTGAGCATTCTTTTTTTTAAAAAACAAAGTTGTTCTTTTGAAATACGATTCACTTTATCAGAAATGCATTTTCGATTGATAATGAAATTTTACAGAACTTACCGAGAGATTTGAAAGTTTTGAAACTCATACAAATTTGGAATTAAAAAACGACATACATACATACATACATACATACATACATACATACATACATACATACATACATACATACATACATACATACATACATACATACATACATACATACATATATATATATATATATATTTATATTTATTTATTTATTTATTTATTATCTCCTAATACGTCAAGATCAAATCAATTCAATATCATTATGTTAGGCAGTCGAAATCTCGCCCCCTTCTCACCAATTATCTCCTAATACGTCAAGATCAAATCAATTCATTATCATTTTGATCCGTTGTCGCGAGAATCCTAAAAGGCGTGGGGCCCATGGGCCTGTGTCTCCCTGCCTATTGGGTAATCCGGCACTGTGCAGAATGCAAAATAAAAAGTATATATGGTACTATATTCAGTTTTTCATGGAAATATTAGATAAAAAATATTTTATGTAAACCTGCTTTCAAAAAAAATATTTGTTAATGAATTGGGTCAAAACAATTCTCATGCAGGTAGGCATTTATAAAGAATATATGTCTTGTTACATTGTCGTTATATATATATATATATATATATATATATATATATTATATATATATATATATATATATATATATATGGAGGTATATGTTACCAGTCCCTTTTGTTTTTCACATTCACATGAATAAAACACAAATAAAGAAAAGCTTTTTACATATTTTAGCTTTAGATTGGACATACACTCATCATTGTAAATTCTGAGTACTTAAAGCTGCTAATTCCGTATTACCAGACGGACATTTACCCAAAATTGCCTTTCATATACCATATATATTTGCAAATTATACTTCAAAAACATCCTGCTTATATTCTCTAGTGTCTACTATAATAAGCATTCCTTTACCGGATTTGTATTCAATATATACACCGTACAAAAATGCTCAGTTTGTGGAGAATTTTTTAGCAGGTAATAAAATATGCTGTTTGCACTTGCCATGAGCAAAATTCTTGAAAAGGATAATATTTTATTTGCTAATTTGTTATTTCTTATGCTGTGACCTTCTTAAAAATATCATATTTATTAACCTGAGATGAAAATTTTTAAATCTGGCCTGTTTTCCCTACAATTAGCTTTGTGTATTGTCTGGCGTGCGTTTTCTTCTAACACCTCAAATAAGCATCGTATGAGGTGTTTGAAGTTATCAGCAGCGTTTGGGACAAATCTTAATAGCGATAATAATCTGAAGAAAAAAATTGCTGACTTTGGTGAACTAGGTGTTTTTCTATGAAAACTCTTCCAAATACGTATAGGATAAGAAATGTACCTCAAACTAACAGTTCATTCTAATATGTTGGCTCAAATTTACCGCACTGCATTGCATTCCGTGACGTAGGTAGTTAGCCTAGTTCCTTTATGATAAATTATATTACTATTGAAGTCATCGTACTGATCCTTAAAACAAATCTTAAAACTGCATCAAACAAGGAGAAGATAAGAAAAACCCATGTTATTAATGCTAAATTATTAGTACTTTAAGTAAACACAAAAAAAAATAAAAATATGATTTCCACTCCATCAGTCTTTGCATATGTTACAGAGTTAAAGATAGTAAACAGTTATACATCCAATTTCGGAAAGTTTAACATCGCATGCATGAATGAAACAATAAAACCGTTTTCGGAATTTTTTCTCGTTAACGCGAATGTACTACTAAAGACATTTTGTAAACAATAAGAACATGTTGCAATGTTTCGAAATTCAGTTTGAAACAGTTGCACGTGAACACCTCTTCTGTTTTTAAGACAAATTTGACAAAATAATTTTAAAAAAGTATCATTTTGGAAAATGTCTTCAACCACCGCTCCGGTGGCCTAGTGGTAGAGCGTACATCTCGGATGCAGGAGGTCGCGAGTTCAAAATCCTGCCGAGTCATACTAAAGACTTAAAAATGGTATTAACCGCTGCCTGGCTTGGCGCTCATCATTAAGATGTTAGTGCTAGGACTGGTGTCAGGATAATGGGATTTGGTGGGACATCATGCCACATGCTTCCGGCATGATGCCCCAGTGCTAGCCATCACTATAAACTATCACATTGGAAACATTAGGACACTTGTAATAGCAGCTATGTTTGATGTACGGTTGGCACTATTTTCATTTATGACCAACAAAGTACAACAAGTCTGTTGATGACAACCCATGTTGATATAACCATCCATTTGGATGAGTAATGGTATTAATATTTTCAAGATATGACTTTCCATTCAGGAGGAGTAACAATAACAAGATTTTCTAGATGGCTGCTATGGCGGCCATAGTTGATGTCAGATTTTAACCATTTTCATATGAGACAAACTGCATATAGTAAAAAGCCTTCTACTGAAATCCGTTTGTACAAGTAGAGCTGTACTAAAAAGATATTAAGATTGCTGCCATGGCGGACATACTTAATGTCAGATCGGCGACATTTAATTTAGGACCAGCTAGACATGATAAGAAGTCTTTCAGAAAAATAAACCCATGTTGACATCCTTTCAGGATTAGTAGCGCTGTCCTGTCAGCATCATTTTTATGAAGGACCAACTAGACCATGGGACAGATGCGTATGTAAGTTTCAAGGCAGTCGTTCAAGTAGTTTAGGAGAAGTAGCGACAAAAACTTGTTCTAATGGACGGGCGGGCGACAGACAACGGACAACAAACAAACAGATCATCCAATAATCTCTTCTGGTCTATAAACAGTAGGGATAAAAAGAACGAAATAAAACAACAACTTGAAACGTAACAACTACATTTACACCAACTGCTACTTCTCATCGAAAACAGTAACTACGACTATCAAAGCAACACCACCACCACCAATAACAACAACGCAAAACGTATGGCTTTAAGTCTTTTGCTTTCAACAATAGTTTTAGAATTGAAAAAAAAACTCAACCAGAGAGAAAAAGGATCATAATATTTAGCAACGAAAGGTGTAACACAATAATTTTATCTATATTTTAAAAAATCATCTGTTGTTGTTGCTTATCGCCATCTTTTGTTAGCCTTATCAATATAATATTGGAAGAGAGATGTATTTCACAAACATCATCTTTCAACTTCAGGAGACTAAATTTTAAATTTAACGAAGCTGATTATTGTTTTAAATGATCACAGATCCGTATGGATTTACCTTAGACCGTTTGATAATCAGATATCATCACATATCCGTATGGATTTACCTTAGTCCGTTTGATGATAACATTTCATCACCTATCCGTATGGATTTACATTACACATTTTGATAATCAGATTTCATCAAAGATCCGTATGGGTTTACCTTAGACCGTTTGATAATCAGATTTCACCACATATCCGTCTGGATTTACCTTAGACCATTTGATAATCATATTTCACCACATATCCGTATGGATTTACCTTAGACCATTTGATAATCATATTTCACCACATATCCGTATGGATTTACCTTAGACCGTTTGATAATCATATTTCACCACATATCCGTATGGATTTACCTTAGACCATTTGATAATCATATTTCACCACATATCCGTATGGATTTACCTTAGACCGTTTGATAATCAGATTTCATCACAGATCATTATGGATTTACCTTAGACCATTTGATAATCAGATTTCATCACAGATCAGTATGGATTTACCTTAGACCATTTGATAATCAGATTTCATCACAGATCCGTAGGGATGCGTCTTAGCCGTCTAAGAACAAATAATGACAGCTCGTCAAAGCTGTGTAGACAGACCTTGCCTCATACAGAATGAATGGATACGACCATGTAGGCAACATCTGATATATAATATATGGAAATGACCGAATATGCAATAGATAACGTAGAATTAATGTAAATGACTGTGTAGGCCATATTTAAAATAGAATGAATGGCAATGACCGTGTATGCAGTATCTGATATAGAAATAATGGAAATGCTACATATAACTGTAGGAGATATCCGATATAGAATTAATGTAAATGACTGCGTAGGCAATATTTAAAATAGAATGAATGGAAATGACCGTGTATGCAGTATCTGATATAGAATTAATGGAAATGACTGTGTAGGCAATATTTAAAATAGAATGAATGGAAATGACCGTGTATGCAGTATCTGATATAGAATTAATGGAAATGACTGTAGGAGATATCCGATATAGAATTAATGGAAATGACTGTGTAGGCAATATTTAAAATAGAATGAATGGAAATGACCGTGTATGCAGTATCTGATATAGAAATAATGGAAATGCTACATATAACTGTAGGAGATATCCGATATAGAATTAATGGAAATGACTGTGTAGGCAATATTTAAAATAGAATGAATGGAAATGACCGTGTATGCAGTATCCGATATAGAATTAATGGAAATGACTGTGTAGGCAATACCTGTTCTAACTCATTCATATTTGGAGGATGTGATAAAACATACATTTTGTCTTTGTCACACTGCCTTCTCTTCCATGTACTTTCACTTGTTAGCCCACCACAGCAAAGACATTTTCTGGCTTGGCGCAATCATCACTCAGAAAGTGGCCCATGTGGATTCCATTTCAATGTAGTCTTCTGCTCTTCATTGATGGTGAGCATTCCTTGTGTTTGTTTTTTATTTACCAGTTTTGGAATCATCTAGCCTCCAACGATACTGACTAATTCAACTGTGCAATAGCAACATATATGGTTTTACTGATATTTAAATGTGTTGTATGGGGGTAATACTAATTTAAATGATGTAATACCTGATGCTATTGCCAGATTCCCTTCTCCAACTAATGTCCCACTAAGTTGGGCTGCTTCCTCAGAAAAGAAAAGTGTGCATGATCGGTGTTTATAGGGCATCCTGTAGTACACACAAATTTTTGTCATGTATTTAGATATTGGCCATTGCAGCTAAACACATTGAGCGATGACCTTTGACCTGAAAATCCATATCAGAGTGCTTAAGATAGTCTAGTCAACACACACATACACACAAACACAGTGTGTTCATAATCTCAGTGAAATACAAAAATGCAAGAAATTATATCTGACTTAACCTACAAAAGGTTCTTTTATAAAAAATAAAATCTCTTTTCAATGGCATAATTTCATGCACATGAACTGGTAACAAGAATATTTTTTAGATGGCCACTACAAAGCAGTGTTGGAGATGGATAGATAATGAATAACATACTTGTACAAATGAATGCACAGATGATCAACAGACTTGTACAAATGAATGGACAGATGATCATTTAGAGACCTTTACAAATTAAGGACAGACTATCTAGAACAGATCTCTACAAATGAATGGGCAATCAACAACTGCAAATAAATGCATAGATGATCAGTAACAGACTTGTAAAAAATGAATGCTCAAATGATCAACAATAGACTTGTACAAATTAAAGAGACATAGATTCTGCAACAGATCTGTACAAATTAATGCACAGATGATCAACAACAGACTTGTACAAATTAATGGACAGACTATCAACAACAGGCCATAAATAAGTGACTACTATATTTCACTTTACCACTAAAGTTGGTTTCAAAAAACAATTGTGTGTGTGTGTGTGCATGCATGTGCAGCAGTGTTCCAAATGTTTGTTCCAAATGAACTTGCTATTATGGAGGAAGTATAAATTCTGTCAAGTTATGAAAACAAACATTATATATATAGCAAGTTAGCCAAGGCATGTATGTTGAGTCCACAAATCAAGCATTGCTGTGAAATGTGACCTTGACTCCAAGGTCAATTGATCTGAATGAGCCTTTTGTAGAATGGATTGTTGTTATTGTCATAATGCTGAATCCCAAATGTGAAGGAAATTCATTATAGAGTTTAGGAAATCAAAAGCAAATGGAAGAACTTTAACCAAAACATTAACACAATTCTATAGATGACCTTGACACCAAATCAAAGCAGTTAAAGCATGTGTCACAGAATGAACTGTCTTAGTGTCATAATGATCCAACAGGAGTATGAAGAAAGCCCATCATGTGGTTTATAAACAATAAGTAAATTAAAATCTTTTACCAGAACATGACACAAATTTTCTTTGTGACTCTTGACTTTCAGGTCAGTTGGACAAGGATGCATGTCACAGAGTGAATTGTCTTAGCTTCAAAATTTTTCATATAAATTCAACACCAATATCCTAAGTTACTTTGACCCAGAGATTGACCCCAATGCTAATGGTGTGAGAAAGCATGATGTACATATTCATGCCAAGTATGAGGATCTATCAAGGAAAATACATGCAAATGAGAAACTTGAACCTAAACTTGGTGTGCAAATCAGAAACTTGAATCTAAACTTTATGTGCAAATGAGAAACTTAAACCAAAACTATGTGTGCAAATGAGAAGCTTGAACCAAAATTTTATGTGTGCAAATGAGAAACTTGAACCTAAATTTTATGTGCAAATGAGAAATTTGAACCAAAACTTTATGTGCAAATCTGAAACTTGAACCAAAACTGTATGTGCAAATGAGAACTTGAGCCTAAACTTTATGTGCAAATGAGAACTTGAACCTAAACATATGTGCAAATGAGAACTTGAGCCTAAACTTTATGTGCAAATGAGAACTTAAACCAAAACTTTATGTGGAAATAAAAACTTGAAACAAAACTTTATGTGCAAATGAAAAACTTGAACCTAAACTTTATATATGACCGCTCCAGTCGCTTAGTGGTTGGAGCACCCGCCTCAGATGTGGGAGTAGTTGGTTCAATCCTCAGCCAAATCATACCAAAGACTTACAAAAATGGTACTAACAGCTACCATGTTTGGCACTCACCATTAAGAGGTTAGCATTATAACTGGTCATCCTGGTGTCAGGATAATGTGACTGGGTGAGACATGATGCTACATGTCTGGATCATTATGCCCAAATGCTAGACATCACTATAAACTGGCACACTACAGCTAAGTTACAAATCTAAATCACACACACAAACCTTATATGCAAATGAGAAACTTGAAGTAAAAGTTTTAACAAACCTTTAATGCCGGTAAGGGAAAAGTGAGTGCTAAATCTCAGTTCTTACTAATGCAGAACTGAAACAGATAACACTACCACATCTGTAGAAAAGTATATTTTATTGCATTCATTATCTGTAATTGCACTCAATTAAATTACTGGAATTACAAGTTGTACAGTCACATACATTGTCAAAGCCAGACAAAACCTTTGTAATTATCTAGCAAACATCTATATAAATAACAGGCTGCAAGTTTAGCATACAATTAT
Source organism: Potamilus streckersoni (assembly GCA_016746295.1). Classification (NCBI taxonomy): domain Eukaryota; kingdom Metazoa; phylum Mollusca; class Bivalvia; order Unionida; family Unionidae; genus Potamilus; species Potamilus streckersoni. The sequence goes on along the minus strand of JAEAOA010000856.1, from coordinate 2,333,446 downwards.
TTACATACAAGTACTTTACACAGTGAAAGAGGGAGAACTTATTTCTATCCAACAATTAAATTAGCTATAAATTATGTCAAATTTTATCAATTATAAATCTCTTGACATTTCATGAATAAAGCAAATATCAGCAAATCTGTAAACACAAAATGCTCCTCAAAACTTATCATTAATGATGCATTCAAAGTTGATGTTATTTTGAGAGTCATATTTGGTTTTACAAATCTGCACATAATTCAGTGTTGAAAATGAAACAAATAGTTATTAAATGTGAGTGGATATTTTACTGTTCTCAAAATATGTGAAGGTTAATATTTTTAGTCATGACCATCTTATACTCTGTAACATTTTATTACTGTTTTCAATATGTTCTCCCATGAAACCTTTTTCAGGATTGTAACCAATTATCGATGTCACTAATAATCACATTACCTGTGTTGTATACTATAAAAATCAAAATTCATATTTTCAACAAGGAAAACCTGGACAAAACCAAATTTCTTACATAATAGATGTTGATAATGTACTTTTCTACAATTGAATGTTCCACATTCAATCAGTATTGTAAAAGAAAAATTTGCAAGTTTTGTAAGCCAACATGGCCATTGGTGCAATCATTCTGACAAAGGTCTATACATATAGTCACACAACTTTTCCAAAAAATCCAAATAAGCAATAAAAAACAATATTTTGACATCCTGTAAGTAAACAATATTAAAATAATTTGATACCATATCTCTAAACAATAATAAACAATATTGTGAAACCATATCAATAAACAATAATAACCTATGTTGACATCATATAGGCAAAGCATTAAACTGTTATTTAATGTAATTTTAAATTTGATTAAAGAAATTTTCTTTGATGTCATACATTTTTCACATCCTGAGAAGGTAAGTCAAAATACAAAACTTAATCTAAAATTGAATTTAAGTTAGTACAATAAAAGGATTGGTGTGGTTATGTGGGGTTTAATACCATTGTCCAGAACATGATAGGTTATTCATGGTGGCTAGTGTATTTGGTGGAAGAAGAACCTGGGAAAACCCTGGGAAGAACCATTGATTTACAGGAATCTTCTGTCAAGCTTTCTCACTCACATTGGTCAAGCTGAGACTTGAGCCACCATGGACAGTGGTGACATGACATTGATTGGCAACGTGAGTGCCTTAGACAATGTGGTCATCCAGGGCCCCTTCTGTATTATATAGTGTTGTTTTATCCCAGCAAAACTTGAAGGATCTGTGATGCAGTAGCTGATGAAGCTGTGAGCCATGACTTGCAAAGAGGATTGAGTAATTGGTAAAGCTGTGAGCCATGACTTGGCAAAGTGGATTGAGTAATTGGTAAAGCTGTGAGCCATGACTTGGCAAAGTGGATTGAGTAATTGGTAAAGCTGTGAGCCATGACTTGGCAAAGTGGATTGAGTAATTGGTAAAGCTGTGAGCCATGACTTGGCAAAGTGGATTGAGTAATTGGTAAAGCTGTGAGCCATGACTTGGCAAAGTGGATTGAGTAATTGGTGAAACTGTGAGCCATGACTTGGCAAAGTGGATTGAATAATTGGTGAAGCTGTGAGCCATGACTTTTCAAAGTGGATTGAGTAATTGGTAAAGCTGTGAGCCATGACTTGGCAAAGTGGATTGAGTAATTGGTGAAACTGAGCCATGACTTGGCAAAGTGGATTAAATAATTGGTGAAGCTGTGAGCCATGACTTTTCAAAGTGGATTGAGTAATTGGTAAAGCTGTGAGCCATGACTTGAAAAGTGGATTGATTAATTGGTGAAGCTGTGAGCCACTACTTGCAAAGTGGATTGAGTAATTGGTGAAGCTGTGAGCCATGACTTGCAAAGTGGATTGAGTAATTGGTGAAATTGAGCCATGACTTGCAAAGTGGATTGACAGGTCAGTGAAATTCCAAGTCATGACTCACTAATTGGTTTGAGAGGTTGTAAGCACCAAATCTTAGAATTACAGGTTCATTATAGAATGAAACAAAGTACTGATTATTACCAAGTTTGACAAATTTGTTTGTGTTTTGTTTGTTTTGCTAACCCCTACCATAAATTGTTTTAATTTGTCTTTAAAATATATTTTTTTTGCCAAATTTAAATGTTTGTTCCTAAAATTGTATGCATCTCTTCCTAGGTCCTGCAAAGGTCCATTCATTGTAGATCTCACATTTTTGTGTTTTATGGTACTCAACAACCTGACTGGTATTAAAGCCCTTTTCTCCTGTTTCTTAGGGACAACCTGACTGGTAATTACAGCCCTTTTCTCCTGTTTCTTAGGAACAACCTGACTGGTATTACAGCCCTTTTCTCCTGTTTCTTGGGTACAACCTAACTGGCATTACAGCCCTTTTCTCCTGTTTCTTGGGAACAACCTGACTGGTATTACAGCTTTTTTCTCCTGTTTCTTGGGTACATTTTGGCATAATTTGTATTTATATTAATCTCTTGAATAAATGAGCATGTCAAGATTCTTTTAAACCCCAAGATAGCTTAGACTGCAATGAAATACAGATGATCCAGATTTAAGTCCTGTGATTACAGATATGAATTAATTACACAAATGATATATAACTGGTTAAGGTTTCATCAAAATGTGTTCATTAGTTCAATATCATATTTTGAACATGTATACCAGTCAAGTTAAATTTCCCTTGCTGTGACCTTAACCTTAAGGTAGGGTTCACAGCTATCATGATTGACACACCAAATATACATGATACATAATTTGTTTCATTTTCCCCTGCTGTGACCATAACAGTAGCACTATCTAGTTATGATACATTATTGGGAAGCATTTCATAAAAATATCTCCAACTAGTACAAAGATATGGGATAGACAAACAAATTTGAATGGACTGAAATGCAGACAAAAATATCTCCCACTAGTTCAAAGATATGGGATAGACAAACAAATTTGAATGGACTGAAATGCAGACAAAAAATATCTCCCACTAGTGCAAAGATATGGGATAGACAAATGAATTTGATTGGACTGAAATGCAGTCAGATGGAGACTGTCTTAACTTTACACACTCTGTTTAAGAGATAAGATTTTAAAAAAGAAATATGACCTTTCTTAACAAACAAAATGGCTCCACATAAGCTTTCATTTCACATGTTCTGGATAACAAATGTAAAAACCTAACATAAAAAAAAATAATGTCTGACAAAATTTGCTCCGCAAATGACTAGAAATTAAAAAAATCAAAGTGGAAATAAAAATCTTAGTTATATTTAATATTTTATGAATATCTCCAACTTCAAGAAATGTACTGAAAACAACATAAGTGACTGAAAAAAATAATTACAAGTGAGACTGTGTGAAAAAAAATCATGAAATATAAAATATAGTGCATTATTAATAAAGACTGGACTGGGAGAAAAATCTCTCATATATGAACACAAAGTATTACCTATGAAGATCAGATAGTGGTGTAGTTCTTAAAATGCATTTTTCAAAAATAAGTGTGATTGATGACATTTGTGTACAAAGTGTTCATGTAAATCACAAGAACAAATACAAAATAATAGCTGTGGACATTGCTGTAAATTCAACTCAGTTTCATACCACAATTCACAATATTTAGCATATGAGAAAAATAAAGTTTTCATGATTTACAAATTTCCAAAATTAGTTATTTTTTGTGGTTACAGTTTCAAGCTAATTAAATAAAAGTGACATGTGCTTGAATCCTATCCTTTGTAAAACAAATAAAATAAAATGTGATTCCTTTATCTCAGTACACAGGTAAACGGGTGAACAGAATCAGCCATATATAGATTTATACTGATTCTAGGCAAATATAAAAATCGATATGGGACAGTATACGGCCCAAACCTATATGGGACAGGATATGGCCCAAACCTGCTCTACACATTCTGGTGTAAACAACACATCCAATATCAAGAGTAAACAACTTTAAACACTGTGTAAATATCCTGAATGTGGTACAAAGTTGGGCCTTATATATATGTCACTTCCCATAAACATGGACTCAACAAAAACATGTCAATCTAGAGTATATATTTGCTTATATGTTGAATCCAACTGAAACTGCACTGACCCAGATATACCATCACATACTGTACCATACCCAGATATACCATCACATACTGTACCAGACCCAGATATACCATCACATACTGTACCATACCCAGATATACCATCACATACTGTACCAGACCCAGATATACCATCATGTACTATACCCAGATATACCATCACATACTATACCATACCCATATGTACCATCACATACTATACCATACCCAGATATACCATGACATACTGTACCAGACCCAGATATACCATCACGTACTATACCATACCCAGATATACCATCACATGCTATACCATACCCAGATATACCATCACATACTATACCATACCCAGATATACCATCACATACTGTACCAGACCCAGATATACCATCACATACTGTACCAGACCCAGATATACCATCATGTACTATACCCAGATATACCATCACATACTATACCATACCCATATGTACCATCACATACTATACCATACCCAGATATACCATCACATACTGTACCAGACCCAGATATACCATCACGTACTATACCATACCCAGATATACCATCACATGCTATACCATACCCAGATATACCATCACATACTATTCCATACCCAGATATACCATCACATACTATACCATACCCAGATATACCATCACATACTGTACCAGACCCAGATATACCATCACATACTGTACCAGACCCAGATATACCATCACATATTGTACCAGAAAAATTGTACATAGTCTATGCAGTTTATTAGGAGTAATCGGGAGAATATAAACTAATCTGGCAATGTATTATGCAATGGCAGATCAGAGTCAGTTGTTGTTCACAGTTGGATTTGACTTGTAAGTACATCATGTACCTATCCTCTAGGCACTTAGAAAATGTAGCAATTATTATCGAAACTATTTCTAATGATAGTCATCATTTACATATACATCCAGATCTTTTCTCAAAACAATATTTTCAGGTAAATAACATTTTTTTCCAAATTAGTTCACCTGCTATCATTGTAAAAAGAAATCTGTCTAAATACCTGTAACATAGCTTATCTTCATGTGCCAGTCTCATTAAAATGAACATTCCTCTGTACTATAAAAGTGTATTTAACACTGACCAACATATTTTAAAACTTGTATATTCCCAAATCAAATTATCTGAACAGAAACTTTGGTCCCATTGGAGTACCTTATATCTTCACTTATTAGTCAGAACCAACTTTGCCCAGATTTACTGTCACATAATGCACTGACAGACCAGGGCCTATGCTCTTTGCAGGTAAACCTGACGTATATGCTAGCATATACAGAAATCAATGGTTTATGTATGTTTTATTACATAGTAACCAGTATCTATGACATAAGTAAAAGTTATAAAGAACGCTCCTCTGTAAAATTTTTAATAACTGAAGTCAAACAGTTACTAGTATATAAAAAAGTAGTCCATGTGACTTGCTGCTTGTAGTAGTATATAAAAAGTAGTCCATATGACTGGCAAGCAGTACTCTTCAGGATACAAATATTTGGAGGATTTCATAACTGCATGCCACAGTACAGAACCTGATTCGACATGAAAAAACACACTGTGCTTAAACTGTACTTCTGAATGAACACAAACTGAGATCTGAAGATAAAGGCCAAAAATTATAAAATGTGAAAAATGTAGGTTCTATAACCTATTTTTAATGGAAGTGAGTAATGTTTCTCAAGATAATTGAACCCACAAAAAGCAATGACTTCAAAGTTAGTAGTATTCTAGAAATAAAGCTAAAGGCAAACCCTGAATGGTACATCCTATTCTATCAGAAAACTAATACCCACCATATATATATATATATATATATATATATATATATGCTTAGAAGTCAAATCCAACTGCAAACAACAAGGGTCCATCTTATACTTATTAGGCCCAGCAACTGCATAGACCAGATCTGTAGGCACATTATGTAATGGCACATCTGGGTCTGTGCAGTTTGCATTTGGACTTTACTTACAAGTGAGTATATGGTATGTCTGTAAAAAGCTGTCTCATTTGCAAAGCTAAGGCATTATCCAAAACCTTGAAAAGCTGCTAGAGCAAGAAAAACAGGTCACTGTGACTTATTTTTCCAAGCACAGAGCCTTTCTAGACAAATATAACCATCAAGTTTCATAGCTATACATACAAAAATATCTGATAAACTGAACTAAATACAGTAAGTCAAAGTTGATGTTTATGCCAGAAACAGCCATAAAAAGAGAGTGACTGATATCTCATCTAAGCTTTGCAGGCAGTGAGAAAGCTCAAACACCCTTTGCTGAATGAGACATCAGAAACTAATAAAACTGTTGTTCTTTAATTCAAAGTTCTAAAACAGAATAGACCTGAAATGTGTTATTCCAGTCAAAATTTACCCCATGTGCTGAGAGGAAGGCAAAATTAGCTAAAAAGGTAACTGGCAGGGAAACAATACAACATCTGAAATTTTAGCTTTTCTACACTGCAATCAGGTGTGAGGTTAAATTCACTTGTCTGAAAGTAGCTGCACTTGCAAGAAACTTAAAACAAGTTTGTTTTTTTTATAAATATTTATACAACTTTAAACTAAAAGCAAAGCTGAATTAATTTGCAAAAGTTTAAAATTTTGTTTTTAAAATTAGTCTACTTTTTGACACCTATGAAATCTTGAAAATTGATGGCCTAGTCCTTCAGGCATCTTCCCTAGATGGACAGATGGGATAAAATTATTACTTGTCTTATTTCAACATTACATTGGGCGAGAAGACAACACTAACATCCAGCCCAAGATATCAATCACACAAAGGATAACTCAAAATGAAAAGGGGTTTTCATTACTGGTTGTGTTCCTATATTACGTTTTATTGGTTTTCCATTTTACAGCAAAAGAAAATGGCATTCATCCAACACACATGAAATTTAAAGAATAAATCAAAATAACTTACAAATGATTGGTGTATCTACATCATCATCACATGTACATGTATTACAATCCATGTAACAGAAAAAGGACTCTTCATTAAAGAAACAAACTATTACAATCATCTGATACAAAGGAAGAAGTAAACAGGAACATTATATGGGAAGATACAGAAGGTATCTCTGTAACATTTATATATGGATTTCATTAGAAGTATGCTTTCATTTATTTAATAATACACATGTTAAAACAATAATACTTCCTATTGTATACTGACTGCACAATATCAACTGCACACTTAGCTTGAAAACTATTTTCCACTTTTGGATTAGTGAAAATGTTAAAATAAAGCAATTGTATGTTAAACATTATTGGTTCTTTCAATTAATTTATATGGAATATGCTAACACAAATTCATTTGCTTTGAAAACACGATATTCTTGAGGCTTATTTTTGAATAAATACCTTGATGGGTCTGAAAATGTATAAAGTTTTTTAAACTCTTCACAGTTGGTCAAAATTTGCTGCGCCATGACATAGGCACAAGTATGCAACAATCATCCATTCCATCACAACACGTTTTTGTTCATTTCTTGTTGAATATTTAATGCTGTGCATTGAAAACTATGCAGTGAAATTATCACACATTTACACAAGACATGCAATTCATATTGCTTGTTAATCAAAAATAATGTTATACATTGTATGAAGCAATCATCCAAATCTTCATGTAAATGTGGATTGTCACATTTGTCTCATTTACATATTTGTCATTGCCTCTTAAAAATCTCTTTCATGTAAACTTAACGATTCTGTTAAATAACACATTATTAATGTGTACACAACCTGAATGCTTAATTTGCTTGAAATATCCTTCATAGGTGAATGCCCATGTAGTATCCATGCTGTTGTGAGAATTGTGGTCACTGAAATGATTGAAATTAGCATAATTCTTTTAAGTGACCAATCAAAACATTCATCACAAGTATATTCAGTGAGAGCTGAATAACAGAATGAAGATGACATAGTCGTAAGTGAACAAATACTGCAGGTTATACATTAGTGGCTAGTTTGGTTGTACTGAGATCAGCTGGAGGTAGTCTGTAAGGTTCGTGCAAATCGTTTCTGCCGATAAAATCCGTCCGAGATCCACTTCTGAATGTTGATGGAATATAACCAGTGTTGTAGCTGGTTTCATATCTATAAAAAGAAATTGAAATGGGTCACAATTTAATTATTGTCAAGGACATTAACTCTGTTCAAAATGGAGTTGAAGACAAAACCCATAAAAGGCAAATCTATGTCTAAGTAACAATGCACACACCAAATTGCATCAGAATATGCTAAAGGTCTCCTGAGGTATACTGGATACATTGATCAACTATTGTAACGATTTTGATGGAAAAAGGGTGATAACTCTGTTAAAATAAGACCAAAAAAGACGATATACTTAGATGGAACATCTAAAAAAAATAGGAAATTCACCTACTAAAATTATGTTCAATTATATTTAAGGATTGCAGAGCTTATGTGGTAATAAGTGAATGGACTGGAGTAGGGACTAAAAAGGCAATTACTAACTACTACATAAGTCCCACATCTTGATGCAAAGTCCTAATTATGCAAGAACATATTAAAAATCTTCCAATTTCAACTTAATTTTTAAAAGCAGTAAAATGGAAATTAAGAACAGCACACTGAAAAAATACAATACGGTCTATGGAAAGTATGATAGCAGGGCTTACAGGATTTTGCTGTGGGACATAATTAAAACTTATTAATCATCTTTAAATGCATATTTCTTCTTACAAATTTGCAAACACACTTTATCTTGCCTGAACTTTTCCTTTATTTTTTAGCATTCCCTAGTCTAAGCAAGTGTCCCTTGAATGGAGTGATGCTGCACTTGGCAAAATGAATTTCCAGGAATTCAAGATAAAACCATTTCTTTCATTTAACTGTGGAATGTTTAAACCATCTCAGATATTCTTTAGCAATAACAAGATTTTTAAAACTGGTTGCTTTGATGGGCATATTAGATGTCTGAAGGGCAACATTTTCATTATAGGACAAAATAGACATCATTAGACATCTTTTGGTGTAAACCCCATGTCTAAAAGTGATCATCCATCCCATGTCTAAAAGTGATCATCCATTCAGAGGGAGGACTTAGGTGGCACTCATCAGTCATTATGTACTTTTGAGAAAGTGATGTAAGGTAAAGTTGTTTTCATTTAAAACATGTACGTACAGTGGAGAGAAGTTGGCATACCTCTATGCTACTTTCATGTAATGTGACTGACATTTCTTTGGATATTGTACTTTTGAAAATTGTAAATGATCTTAGCATACTGCTACCTAAAATGGCTGCTCCCTTGTGTTCCAAAAATCAACCTGAATTTATCTAAAGTACACTATCCTTGGCAGCTATTAAAATAGTTAAAATTAATTTTGACAGACTAGACAATACCAGCTTCCGAAAGTGCAATGAATAAATTACCAAATATATAAAATGTAAAAAGAGTTATTGGCTCTTTTGTTTTACAATTTACCTCTGATGCTTGAGAAGTGAAAATGAACAATTGGAGCTAGCACTCTTTTGTAAGGTGCACATCTAGAATAAGGCCAAGCTGTATACTCTATAATCTATATTACACCCAAAATAAAGTGAATTAAAGGTTCTTTGAATAATACCTAAGATATAAGTCTTTTTTAAATAGCCAGTATAACTAGTGAGGAAATCTGGAGAAATTCTTTTTCTTTAAAATTCTAGCCCTATGCTAAATACAAAACTGTAGAGCGGCACCTTAAAACAAAATATACTAATCAGTGGTTATGGCAGCCATATTGGCTGGATGACTGACACCATTTTCATTCAGAACCAACTTTATATCATAGGAAGTCTATTGCTGAAAACCTCATATTGATGTAGCCATCCATTTGGAAAGGAGTAAAGATAATATTTTCGAGATGAAACTTTTCAATACAATACAATACAATAATGGTGGCCATAGTGGTTGTCACTGAAGACTAACTGAACATCATCAGAAGTCTGAAATTCCAGTGTCAATATGACTTTCTGTTCAAGTCTGATAATGACAATAATGACTTTATTTTTTAAAGAGGGCAACACAATTAACTAAGCACTGATCAATACTGAGGCTCTCATACAAGGGAATTTATTTATTTTAGCATCTCTGAAGTTACTGGATATATTGGGTTTGGAAGAAGGAAACAAGTGGGTATTTCTAATCTCAACTGGAATACTATTAAAGAGCAAAGTTCCAGAGTAATGGAAACTTTTTTTGAATAATTCCTTATTTGGTTTGAGAATTTAATATGGATCATGGGGGAAGGGTATTGCCAGGTAGCCCATACTGGAATAGTGAGTTTAAATATTCAGGAGCACTATTATTGGATATCCTGTACATTAATTTAGCTCTTCTCAAATGGATTCAGTCTTTAATAGGTAATATTTTTAACTTACCAGATAAATTTTCCTTACTTCCTTTCTGGACTAATATTAGCTCAAATGCTCTTTTTAGAAAATGTGCCAGCTTTGTTATATTTTTTTTTATCATTTGAATTACCCCATACTGTAATACAGCTGTCTAAAAAGGGTTTTCTGTAACTGTTATAAAATAGTTTTCTGTGAATTTCAGGGAGAAATGTCTTATCTTACTGAGAAGCCATAAACTTGAATTGACTTTTTTTACTGATATATTCAGTCCATGATAGGTCATTATCTACCAAAACACCAAGTAGTCTATCATGACAGACCATTTGGAAATTTTTATCCTTCCTTATCAGACATAGTTCATCTCTATCAAGATTTTTCTTTTTTTACCATGTTGAGATAAGTAGTATTTACCACTATGGCATTGCATGTGCACCAGTTGTCCAGTTTGTTTAGGGCATCCTGTAATGAAATTTAGAGTATATACTTTGTGTTTTGGATGTCTGACAATGTTGTGTCATCTGCATAGAGATCTGTAGATGATATTGAGTCCCTTAGAAAATGTGGGAGGTCATTAATAAACAGTATAAACAATAATGGATCTAGAACTGAGCCATGTGGTACTCCATATATAATTGTTCCAGGTTCAGATAGGTTATTTATATAAACATGTTGTGTTCTCTAACATAAGTATGAAGTGAACCCTCTAACTGTGCTTTCATCACATTGCTAAATTTTCAGTTTCTTCAAAAGTATTACATGATCCACCATGTCAAAAGCTTACCTGAAATCTAGAAATACTGATCATATTATTATATTGGTCAAGTGCTTGAAGCAATTTATCAGTTAGGGAGATCAAAGCAGTATCACATGAATGTTTCTGACTGAAGCCTGATTTATTTGGGTGTAACAGCAAGTGTTTGGTTAAAAATGACATGAAGAGTCATGGAGATGTCTTTCAATCAATTTTGACAAGTTTGGTGATATTGAGATTGGTTGGTAGTTATCAGCATCATCCTTAGAACCAGATTTGTGAATAGGAATTACTTTTGAAGTTTTCCCTATTTTGGGGACATATGAGGTTGCAATACTTAAAAATTGATTATGAATGTTATACAGTCTAAAATAGCAGAGACAGATTTAATGAGCCATGGACCAATCTGATCAAATTCTGTAGCTTTCTTGGCATCAAGTTCACTGAGACATTTTTTAACAAAGTTTTTTTTATACTGGTGGGATAGAGAAACATACTTCCTTAGAGATTTTGCTGCTGCAGAACTTTTTCAGTTCATTAAAGTTCTTTGCTATCACAGGTACTTTTAACATTGTGGTAATGGTGAAAAAAAAATCATTGAAAACATTTGCAGTGTCAGTGTCATCAGAGACTATGGTGTCATTTACCAAAAGTGAGTGAATTTTATTTGTCTGATCTTTGTATGTTCCTCCAGTGAGTTCATTGAAGACTTTCCAAATGGAGTTTGTGTTGCTCATTTTGTTTGCAAGTAATGATTGATAATAAGTTGTTTTTTTCAGCTTTTGAAATCATACTTGTTATTTTATTTCTCCATACTTTATATTGTGCATGGTATTCCATAGCCTTGAATTGTTTTCATAGCATCAAGGATTTCAGTTGTAAGCCAATTAGGATGGATTTCATTCTTTACTCATGTACTTTCAGTGGTGCATGCTTGGAGACTACATCCATAAATAAGTCAGTCCACACCCTCAGAGCCTCATCTGTCATCCAAAGTTTGGATCATATTCCATGGAACTTTATATAGGTCATTGAAAAATTGTTCTTTATTAAAATTTTTGAAATAATCTGTGAGTCATAGTTTTGTGTGTATTTTTATTATTACTCTTGTCAAAAAAAGTAGGATAGTGATCACTAAGACCAACATTGAGTACATTAAAACAAGCCACATACAAGATTCTAAAAATGCATGTCATGGTGACCATATTAATGTCAGACTGGCATTTAGGACTAACTACATATCATAAAAAGTAAAATCCCATGCTGATATGACCATCAATTCATGAAATGTAGCAATAAAAAGGTTTTTAAGATGGGTGCTGTGTTCACTGTATCAAATTTGAGATTTAGACCATTTTTTGTTAGTACCATCAAGACATCACAAGAAGTGAGATGGTGAAAACCCAATGATATTTAGGAGTAGTAATAATAAGATGATAGTGGCAGTCATATTGAATAACGGATTGTAACCCTTTTTACTTATGACCAGTAGACATAATAAAATGTCTTTCAGTGAAATCCCAATGTTGAGATGACCATCCATGCAGGTGAAGTAGCAGTAACATGATTTTCAAGATGGCTGAATATAGCAGCCATATTGGACATTAGACAGGCACCATTTTCATTTTGACCAACTAGACCATGGGTTGAATGTGTGTATAAATTTTCATGGCAATCCTCCAAGTTGTTTAGGAGGAGTAGCAATAATAATCTTTTGCTAAGGATCAGTCTGCTGATAAAGTTTAATCTTGGTTGGACATATTTACATAAGCAGAGCCATTTCAATTATTGGATTACATTTAAACCAGTCTTACCTAGGTTCTGGAATGACTTCATCAGGTAAGGCTGTTGTATACTCAATCACATGGCCATTTGGGAAATCTTGAGAAGAATAGTGGTCTGTACTGTAGGAGGAATATCCATTGTTGCTACCCTTTTGATCCTGCAAGGTAAATTTAACATTTGTAATAACTCACTTGACATAGCTCTGCTAAATACTGTTTTACCTGAAACATTTGTATGAATTTGTCAAAGTATGGAACATTTAAAATTTTAAGGTAGTAGTAGACTTCATGTCCTATGGATGGTTTTATTTAATAGTATGTTTGTACATATCTTTGTTCTAAATGATTTCACATGAGTTACAATTATCCAGCTACTGAAAAGTAAAATTGGTAACCTGATATATAATTATAGACTTATAGCTCTCACAAGTTATTTTTAAAAAAACAAACATTTGCATGTGTTATACTACAATGATTTAAAGTTACAATTTCTGATTAATCAATTCGCTTTAAAAAGAACATTCTACAGATCTATGCATTTAAGGAAAAAGTCAACTATTATGTAGAACATGGCAGCTCTGTGTTTGCATATTTTTTAGATGTTAGTAAGGCATTTGATGGGGTCACTCTTTGCTTAACATTCAAATACCAGTCTATATAATTCATATTTTAGTTCACTGGTATGGCAAACAGTTTGTATTATGTGTTGTGAAAGTGTTGTATCTAGTGCTATCCATGTAACCAATGGGGTGAGGCAAGGAGGTGTTCTTTCACCTTTGTATTTTAATATCTACATATATGACTTAAATTGTAATCTGGATCAGTGTTACATAGGGTTACATTTGGCACCAAATGTGTCATTTATTAACCCATTAATCCCTGCTGCCCTGATAACTCATTGCACTTTTCCTCCCTCATCTCCTGAGTGCCTCACTAGCATGGCAGAGTTTACCTAGCATGTATACCGGTTGCAGAGTTTGAATGGGAAGTATTTGTTTAGGCTTATTTCCTGCATGATGTGTTAAATCGTCACAAACCATTGCTTGATTTCATGCCACTACCTAATTATGCAGGCAATTAAACAAATAAAATTTTAGCTTAGACTGAGTGCACACCGCTGAACGAAGGGAAAAAAATTTGACTTCAATAGCGACAGAAATAGTGAAAATTTTTAGATTTGAAAATGATGCAAATTGATGAGAATCAGCCAATTTGAGCAGGCTTTTGCTTGACAGACTTTGATGGAGAATTTTCAGGATTTTCATTTTTTCATCGGATGAGATTGATAGTGACATTAAAATAGCCATTGATGATAACAGTGGAAGTTATGAAAATGAGTTCAAAATTAAGTGTTTTATTAGCTTTTAAATTTTCAGTGAAGAAAGGTAATTCAGGAGCAAGGAAAATATATGCATCTTTGAATAGTATTCACAGGAGGTTAAGTAGAGATAACAAGTGGAATTTCTGTGTACATAAAATATAATTATTTCATGGATTAATTATTGTGTGTGAATTCCTAATGGATTTTATGAATTATTCATGACAAGAAAAGGAAATTGACAAGTAGATCAAGAAGGAAATTGATAAGTACATCATTTATTTTCACCTTTATGCACAAGTTTTATTTCTGGATGTAGCATAAAATTTATACCATTATGTACATAATGTTAATGTTATAAAGCATTAAATTTGAAATAAATATAATTAATATTATACTTTAAAATAACATGTCTTTATTTTAGATTGCTTTCATCATACATCTGAAGTAAAATGTAAATATAAAATAAAAGTATTTTGAACTTAAAATATAGATGTCTCATGTACAAATGTACAGAAATATTTACAGCAGTAGACTGCATCCAGTAGCATTAAGGATGAAATCATGTAAGAGATTTAAAGACATATAAGACATTTACAGACATGTAAGACATTTAAATGTAATTTGTTCCATCTCTCTATGATATGAGAATTTAAACAAATGATGTAATTCACACGGATTTCAAGATAGAATTCTTACTAATAAATATTCTTGTCATACATACTTTCTCATTACATTTTCCAAACTGTACGTGTTACAGTTTAGAGACATTGTTCCATCTTGGAAGGCTTGATAGAAAATGACAACTATGATTATAACCAAAGTTTTCTTTTCATACATTCACTAAAGTTTGTCCGCAGAGGAGCACAATACATTATTAAATAATATATTTAACCCTTTCCACTAACCCACTATGAACTATTTAACCTTCCCCATTGACCTATGACCCTAAAACCATCATGTGAAGAAGTATTGAACCATTACCACTGACCTATGACCCTTACCTCTCCAATGGATGAACTATTTAAACATGACTAACCTATGACCCCCTAACTCATCATTGGATGAAGTATTTGACCTTCACAATTTACCTATCACCCTCACCTCATCATTGGATGAAGTATTTGACCTTCACAATTTACCTATCACCCTCACCTCATCATTGGATGAAGTATTTGACCTTCACAATTGACCTATCACATTCACCTCATCATTGGATGAACTATTTACATATCATGACAGACATATGGCATTTACCTCATCATAATCAACAGAGCATCTATATTTGTAGTCTTGTCTCCACTGGTCCATTAATGTGGACTTAGTAAATTCTGTTGGGGACTCATTTTTGTCTCGCTTTTTTATTTCTGTGTTACTATCTGTCTCTGCATATGAATCTGAAAAAAAATATTCATTAGAATAATGAGATCATAGGAACTGAATGCATTCAATAGTACAGAAGTATTTAAGCAAGACAAGATCATGGGAACTGAATGCATTCAATGGTACAGTAGTATTTACCCAAGACAAAATCATGGGAACTGAATGCATTCAATAGTACAGTAGTATTTACCCAAAACAAGATCATGGAAACTGAATGCATTCAAAAATACAGAAGTATTAACCCAAGACAAGTCAAGAGTACCTGCCTTGTAATAGTGAAGGAGGTAGCTATGGTATTGGAGTTTTCTTTGAGTGAGACTTTCATATAGAAAAATTTGGAACAAATTTAGCAAATGTTAATGAGAGATTTATCACCAAGCACGAGTTTATCATCAGAGATATTCTATATTTAGAAGCATACATATTCTCCTACTAAAGTAGAACCTGTCTTGAAAGACCATTCCTTCTGCCAAAAATGTTTGGTCTACCATGACAAGTGGACTCTCATTACAGGTCATAACACTACTCGATCAATCTGTGTTTTTAAATCATGGTCTCTCAAAACAGGTGGTCTCTCATAGCAATGGCCTTTCATGACAGGTTTGACTGAGTACTGCAGATACAATGTTACACCATCAATCCTTAAAAGTATATACTTTTAGTTTTTCATACTAAACTTTTCTCTCAGTAAATATTTTTAGAAACAAATTCCAATATTTATTCATACAATGGAATAAAAACCTATTTGAACAGTTAATCAGTTCAGCATATTTTCAAAATTATCAACCAGTGTATTTCATATCATTTTGCATAAAAATGTTTAAAACTGAAAGCTCCATAAAAATATGGCTTGAATAAATTATTAATAACTTAATATTTACCTTAAATATTAAGCCAAGTGTTTGAGTCCTCTACAACAAGTATTTTAACTTACATGCTTGGCAAGTATCCCATCATATGCAGACCACATAGTTTAGTTTTCATTCAGTAGGAAAACTTTAGCTTCTGTATAAACCCAGGCTACTTTGTTGTGTATACTTTCTTTTCCAAATTTGTTTCTATTTGTCATAATGCATAAAATAAAACCCAAGCTTAACCAAGTGGAACAGAATAAGCATACATGTCATGTTAGCAATACCCTGTCTCATATTCCAAAATTACCTCCCTTGGTTTAAGTTTATGTGATGAATCATTCACCTGAGGGATCTTCCTATGGGTAATATGACATGTCTAGGTTGTCAATCTGTCATACCTCTAACATTTTTAGCATTGTCAATCTGTCATACCACAAAATGAGGTCAAGCATTACATTTTTAGGATTGTCAATCTGTCATACCAAAAAATGAGGTCAAGCATGACATTTTGAGGATTGTCAATCTGTCCTACATCTAACATTTTTAGGATTGTCACTCTGTCCTGTCATACCTCTAACATTTTTAGGATTTTCTATCATACCACAAAATGAGGTCAAGCATGACATTTTTAGGATTGTCAATATGTCATACCTCAATATGAGGACAAAAATGGCATGTCTAGGTTGATCAATTTATTGTACCTTTAAATGAGGCAATCATGGTTTTATCATACTGAATAGAAGTTCAGTTAATTGATTGGAAAAAAGGGCTCAGTCTTTGTAATTAATTCTGGCTGGTGTTTGGGAAAAAATGGCAGAATCTTGGTAATTGATTCTAGCCAGTGAAAAAACTTTTTGAACTTGTAGCAGTGCTAACAGTCAGAGTATGTGAACATCCTGGAAATGTAAGGATAATAGAATGTGACCTTTTGGGTAGAATATAACAACATTTGGAAATTGTTTGGGAAATATAATTATAACATTTATACTCTGTTATAAGACATGTCTAACTGCAAACTGCACAGACCCTGATCTGCCTTCACATAATGTGATGGCAGATTTTTATCTGCACATTTTTTTAGGAGTAATCAGTAGAACAAACAACATAGACCTTGATCTGCAGGCACATTATGTTAAATCAGCTCGGGATCTTTGTTGTTTACAATTTGACTGAACTTATGAGCAAGTACAAACAATAAATGTCTTATGTTTAAATTTCAACCAATGACAAATGGGATTCTAAAAGTGAGGGACAATAAAAAAAATATTTTCTTTGATTTGTGTTTTTCCACAACAAGATAAACTAGACAGATCTTCAACTTACCATTGCTTGAGTGCCTGCATTTGTGATAGATTATGCAGGTGATAACAATGATGAAGATAACAGCAATACCTCCCACAACACTGCCGATAATCACAGGCAAAGGTAAAACAGCTGCAAAATAAAAATTATTATAATTGTAGAATTTCATCACCTGATATAGTTCAAACCCATGACCACCTGCATCCGAAGCAGACTTTCTAACCACTAGGCCACCAGAGCGGTTTAATTAACAGTTAAAAGACTTCTTCAAAACATTAAATGGATTCCTTCAGTATGAAAAATAAATGTAAGTACTCTTTTGCTCTTATTCAGTGTGAAATTGGGACTTATGGAATTCATGTTATTGACATTTGCTATGAAATTGGGACTTATGGAATTCATGTTATTGAGATGTACTATGAAATTGGGACTTATGGAATTCATGTCATTGACATGTTCTATTATATTGGGACTTATGGAATTCATGTTATTGACATTTGCTATGAAATTGGGACTTATGGAATTCATGTTATTGAGATGTACTATGAAATTGGGACTTATGGAATTCATGTCATTGACATGTACTATTATATTGGGGCTTATGGAATTTATGTCATTGACATGTGCTATGAAATTGGGACTTATGGAATTCATGTCATTGACATGTGCTATGAAATTGGGACTTACAGAATTCATGTCATTAACATGTGCTATGCTATCAAGACCAGTGAAAACTGCATATGGACATGACTAACTTCATATAAACTGTTAAATTTCTAGTGAAGGATTTACTTTTTTATTTTAATTGGAACACATTTTCAGAACTGTAGTTTTAAAGGAAAACAATTCAAATCTGTTTTGTTTTGGTAATATAATGAATTGTCTTCAGACAGTAGTCTTTATGGATATGCTAATTTTTCAGAATCTGTAAAAGTATCTTCTCAAAAGTAATAAAGGAAATTTTAATGATTACAACACCTGAAGCTGCACACTCAAGCTACAAATATTTCTGCATGGGTTTGAACCCCAGCCGGGTCATGCCAAAGACAAATGGTATTAACAGCTCTCTCAAAGGCTACTCTGCATAAGAGGTTAATGTTAGGACTGGTTGGCCTGGTGTCAGGAGAATGTGACTGGGTGGGACATGATGCCACAGGTCTGCAGTACAATTCCCTAGTGCATGACATCACTCAGAAAAGTTATTTTCTATAACATTTTTATTGTATTGCAGTTGAGGTACACTAAATCATAGTATAAATATTTGACTTGCAGAATAATGCAATGTATTTTTGCTGGTACAAATGTTTGCTATCTATTAAAATCCCTTGCAGTATTGTTCTAACATTGGTTGTTTTCAGAATATGTTAATTTATAAAGAAGATCAAACAACTATCATAGAAAAGTAATTTATCAATGATATAATTCCCAACATAGTCATAAATTCATAAATGTATATCCCCCAGTAATGATTTGTCCATGTCCTGATTTCTCAGAGCACCTCACTAACTTGCTTATCTTCTTTTCACTATTTTCTGGGACTCGTGAGCAAATTATTGATGAAGAGGTTTACAGAGATCAGTCAGTGATCCTAAAATTTAACGTTTCACTCAGAATCTTCTTTGAAATGTATTTAAGGTGGGATTCATATGTTAAAACAAAATTCTATGGACATACCTGGTTTCGAATTGGTCAAAAGAAATGACTTAGATATAGTCTACAAATACATCTAGCTCAATAGTATATTGTATATAACAGCTTTAGAAAGCTACTTTGAGACATTTACATTCATGTGATTCTACTGGCAGCTGGACAGAACTAGCAACAGCCAACTGCCACATATACCATTGTATAACTGAAATCTTTTGAAAATGACAAGATATTTTTTAAAAATGTTGTATTTTTATGCATTCTATCAGCACATTTCAGAAGCCAGTCAACCAGTGACCAATCAGTGCAGTGAATAATGGTAAGTGTCTGATTATGAATTGTTACACAATGGCTGACATGTCTACACAACAAGTCATAAAACATCTCTACCGTAAAAGACATCTACACAATGAGCTGTAAAGCATGTTTACACAACAAACTGTAAGCTGATTACCTTATTGTTGTATATTCGGAGCTGATGGTCAAAGGGGGATATTTACTTTGGTGTTATAAACAATAAAGGGATCAAGGATAAGTCATGATGGCTCGTTTGTCTTTGAATAAAAATCAGCCAATTTTCGGTGGAGTTGATATGAAAAGGAGAAACTGGCCCATATATTATTTCAGCAAAGCACATTTGTTAGCATTTATATTTTTCATCGGGTTTTAACTAAAATTTTCATTTAATTAAAGAATCATACATAGATTTTATAACCAACTGATCTGAAACTATTCAAAATGTCTTCATGGTTTTATTTTGAGAGTAATTATCGTAATAGCTTTGGTACTTCTTATATAATTGTATTTTTTGAAAATATTCACAAGGAAATTTTTTTAACATCAAAACCTGTATTGCCATGACTATTTTTTTCCAAATGACTATGTACAATGCACTCCAGATCTATATGCCATCTTTGCTCACTTATGCAGAGTTCAACTGCAAAACTGAACAAAGCCATAACACACATAATGTACTGACAGAACGCAATGTATGCAGTTTGTCAGGACTTATCAGAAAATCAAACAACACAGATCCTGGTCTGTGGTTTCCATGAACTGATTATGCATTTTTTGACAACAGATCAGGATCCATGTTGTTAGTTGGACTTGTATGGTACCTAATCAACTGACCCGATAAAATTCTTTCGATTAAAAAGTAAAAGAATTTTTTTAAAAAATCATACCTTTTTCTACAAGATTTATTAGTACTGTATCATTTCCATAGGCATTTTTTACAGTGCAGTTATACGACCCAAAATCCTCTTCATGTACATTTAATATCTGCAGAATACTTTTTCTTCCATACGGCAGATCTTCCTCGGTAGCGGAGAATCTTCCTGATGTTGCATAATCAATAACTTCTCCTCTTTTGTTCCTCCATATCATATTTTCCGGCTTTGGGGAGGAGATCGAAAGACACTGGATCATAGCACGGTCCCCTATGGCAGCATACTGCATCTTGTCACTTACTATCTCTGGATTGCCTTAATGAGCAAATAAATAAAGATATAAATTTAGAATTTTATGAATTTTCAAAGGAAACTTATTAGTATATGTTCAAATTATAGTGAATTTTTAACTCTAAATTTACAGCCCATAAAATGTATCATAAATTATTCATGCAAAGGTTCATGAACAATATATACACTATAAGGTTGTGCCAATAAATCTGTAGTTGTAATGAAAAATTATTCCTTTTTTAAATGCATTACATATTAGCTGCTCCAGTGGCCTAGTAGTTAGTGACCATATCGGATGTGGGAGATCATGGGTTTGAACCAAGGTTGAGTCATACCAAAGACTTACAAAAATGGTACTAACAGCTGCCTAACTGTGGCGCTTGGCATTAAGAAGTTAGTGTTAGGACTGGTCAACCTGGTTTCAGGATAATGTGACTGGGTGGGACATCATGCTAAATATCTACAGCATGATGCCCAAATTCCAAACATTACTATAAACTGTAAAACTGCAGACATTGTAACAATATGACTGATAAATTGTTAAAGGTATGTTAAAAATCAAAATCACACTCACCCTTTAATGCATTATAAATACTTCAGTTCATAAAATTCAGAATGAAGTATGATGTGCATTATTACCTGTAATCAAATGGTTCTGAGAGAGGTATAGAATATGCAAATGCAGAAAATATAGATGCCAAAATGCTTTTAATTGCCTAATATGTCTGACATGTGGCCATCACACATTAGGTCATTATGTTCTTCTACTTAAAGCACAAGGCCACATTGGTTTGAAAGCTTGACTTCTGATCTTATTATACACATATAACTCATTGACTGTATTGTCATCCCCTAACACCATGTGCTTTGTATCTATATTGTATGGTGACATGTAAGCACATATCAGAAAATATGTACACATTATTTGTAGCCTAGGCACTAAATGAAAGGAAATAAAATAATAAGCAACAAGAACCATATTTTATCATCCTCTATCATTTATTTGGGGACCTAATTAAATAAAACTTTACTGTCAGGCATGACTGGTAATGCCTGTTAATTAGGGTTATCTATTTTCAAAGTTTTCAGTCTGCAAATTGTCAATGAATAATTAGATTTTAAAAGCAGTCAAATGGAATAAAATACTGTTGTTGGTTGATATTCTAGAATATAGTTTTATAAAAGAAAAAAATAATTTATCAAAACTTGTGAAACAATATTAAAGGACAATAGAAAACAAAAGCATAAAAAAATCCAGAGCCAAAAATGACATTTTTTTCCAATACATTATTTAATTAAGTATATAAATAATTTCTTTTTATTCTACAACTTTACACCTCCTTTGAATGTTCTGATATTACATTTCACAAATGTCTGGTTTCCAAGTTAACTTTCAGAAAATTTCCAGCAGGAGTCATTGAAATTTTGGGACCCCTAGGCTTTTGAGTAAGTTTAAAAAAGATTAACAATACAATTTGTACATTTTGAGTTAGGTACTATTTTATATTCAATATAACCTAAGCAAATACTTTATCAAGTGAGTAAATCATACTAATCTGAGTCATAGATAACGTAACAAAATGAGTAAATTCTGGCAGTCGTACCATTTTGAGTAATTTAAACTGAAAAACTCAGTACATTCTGGAAGTCATATCAAATTTTAGTTGTATATAAACTAAAAAATTAGGTAAATTCTTAAAGCCATACAAATCTGAGTCATAGATAAAGAAATACAATCAGTAAATTCTGGAGTCATATATAAACTAATAGAGTAAATTCTGAAAGTCATACTGAATTTCAGTTATATATAAACTCATAAAAGGAGTAAATTTGGGAAGTTATACCATTTTGAGTGAGGTAAATCTCCCTGCTGACTTCATTAAACCCCAGTACAGTGGCTGTGCAGACATAGACCCCAAAATCTCCCTTTCCAACCCTGGCAATGCGAAGGCGTGGCTTACTGCTAAGAGCCCTAAATTCCCCCTTTCTTCGCCAGATGATGCTGGGTGCAGGATTGCCATTAGCCTCGCAGTAAAGTTCTGCAGCTTCATTCACTTCAACATTTACATGGCGGGGCTCTCCTATGAATTGTGGTCCATCTGGAACAATACAAAGAAAATGAGACTGTAGGTTTTGACCTGATGACAATATCATTTAAAGTAACTGGATATAGAATTTAATATTAAACTGAATCCTGACAGCGTATTGTTAACAGTATTGTCATACAACAATGATACTTTCATATTTCAAAGGGGGATAATTCATTTTATGTAATACATAATGAAGGGGATATTGTTTAAATAAATGTTTAGTACTACAAACAAAGCAAACTATAAAAAATGCTTATAATTTGTTGATTTTCCCCTTTTTTTAAAATGTGACACAGCCTGAAGAACGTGGTAAAATTGTTGTCATGTTTATACAGATAGATCACTGCGTGAAAAATCTTACAATGTATATTAAGTTGGTACTGTTTGAGAGTATTGCCGACACTGTTGGTAGCTTCACAGCTAATAGTGTTGCTATGGTAGTCCCTGGTGATTGAAGAAATTTTCAATGTACTACTTGTTGCATCCTCAATCTCTGCTCCATCTCTGTACCATCTGAAGTAGATAAAACTTGCCTTCAAGCATTAAGTAACCCACAAACGATTTTATAGGCAAGGGAGGCAATATATGACATACTGAAATTATTTCTTTCAAATTACCTCCCTTTGTTAATGATGCTGCCATCCAACTTCCTACATATTTGTACAGCATGAAAACTAATATTTCACTATATTTTTATAAAATGAAAGATGTGTTTTAAAATTTGTTTACAGTAATGAATACTTGTCAAAATCTGAACTTTTTGTTGGTGAAAATGAAATCCAATTGCTACTTAGTTGTGTGAAATAGGAAAACAGAAATTAAATATGAACATTACTCCAGTCTGATTTTTCTTTAATTTGTTTTGTTCAAAATCAATTTCAAATAACATGTAGTTTTATGTATGGATTAAGTGATTGCAATAAGATTAATTAAAGTATATTCTTTTTCTCAGATATCATTTTATTGTAATGTAGCAACTTTAAACAGTGGTCCCCCTATTGAACAGCTCTGTTGACCAGTGGCCACCCACTTTATACAGCAAGAATCCTATGGTACAGCTGCATTTTAGTGCAAAAGTTGTCAAATGAACCCCTCTTGGGCAGACATTTAATGGTTGTTTACAGACCGAAATCTCACAAATATTGTTGAATTTTCAACTTAACACATGGGATCATATTCCAATGAACTTTCTATAATCCATACAAAGATGTAAGAAATCCAATTATACTAACAGTTATGTGTTCCTTGTATGTTAAGTGTTTTCACTTTCATTATTATTGGCTATTACTAATAAATATCAAGACAGCAAAAGCTAACCAATGAGAAACACAGAATTGTTCAGCTCAAGTCAGCATGTCATTTGATTGCCATATTGTAAAAAGATATGCAAGTCATTGTGGCTTTCCTATTATTAGGTTATGAAATGAACTTAACCAGGTATCCAACTAAAAAAAAACCCCACAGAAAACCCCAAAACAAAAGGTGATTTTGAAATGAAATTATTAAATATATAAAAATTAGTTATGCCTTTCATATGTTATTTATAGTTATTACTCATATTTATGTGATCCCCCTCTAGAAAGGACAGTCCTATTACAAGGCCATATTCTTGCTGCTAAAAAGGGTGGTCGTAAAAGAGTATCTGATGATGAGGAACCTATCTAATCAATACAAAATCTATCCTATACAATCTACGCACAATTTATCTTATACAAAATTACACAAAATCTGTCCTATGAGCTCTACACAAAATCTATTCAATAAAATAAATACAAATGTGTAAAACACAGTCAAAATCCATCCTACACAATCTATACAAAATCTGTACCATACTATCTATAAAATTGTATTTTGTAATCTAAACTAAATCTGTTCCATACAAACCAGATAAATTCTTTGTCAAGGATTCATACACATGTATTATATCTTTCATCTCATCCATATCAGAAAAAACATCTAACTTTATGGTCAGGGGATAAAAAATTTCATATAGAGACGGCATTGGCTTCATTTTTGACATGACATGAACAATTTAGGACATAGGAGATATAAAAGCTTCTAAGAATACTGGGGTATAGAAGTATCCCTTTTAAATTTATTAATACCTATTTTTAATGCATTTCTAATTAATACGTTTAAAACCCAATAAAACAATTTATATTTCATGTCTACTTTCAACACTAAATGATCCAAAGTGTCATGTTGTCAAGTGACTAAAGTAGCCACTTTTACCTTTTCCTAATCGTTTAATTTATAGTGTTCATAATAATTGCATTTTTCAAGTCCGAAGACTGTACATATAACAGTTTCAGAGAACCTAATTATCAGAGCATGAAAAGTTGGCATGGTGACCTACTTTTACTACTGGTAACTAAAAATTCTTAGAAAAAAATGTAAACATCATGTTCCATGACACCATATATACAACACTTTCTGTAAAAAAAGAAGCACAATACAGAAATATGATGGATACTTCTAAAAATAACTTCATCAACACTTGACAACAATGTGGTGTTTACACCATAGGCATAATTATTAAGGAATATTCTGACGATGAGCAAATCATATCAAGTATGTAACACTCACTTCCATGTTATTCCAAATGGATTGGCAGTCCCAGTGCAGAACATCTCTACTGATTCGTATTCACGTATCACTCGATCTTGATCCATCACCATCTGTACTTTGGGGGGATCTAAAACAGATATTTCTTTCTTAAATTCTCCTATAAATGCATTCATCTACATTATCCTCCCCAAATTAGGATCAATTCTTTGTATTCTTAAATTTTCTACATGTAGTATGAAAGAATCACTTTATTTGGAAGTCACTGAATTTCCAACAGTATGGTCTATTCAAGAACTACCATGTAAGACCAATGAATAATGATATTAAAGTTTACAAATTTATCCCGCCAACATTTATGAATCAAAATGGAAGTATATGTAAATAGGTCACCTGTAGGTGTACACCAGTTTTCTGTGCAAATTGCAAGCATTCCTGTGATTTTAGTAATACGCATGAATAACACAACTATAAATCATAAACACAAACCTACACTGCATGTGTATTTTTCCAGGTCTGATGATGGATAGGCCAAAATCTAATGAACTCTCACTGTCTTTAAAAATATCAAAATCACAAGATTCCCTCCTCCACTTTTATAAAGAACATATTTCCATTTCCTGATCTTTTTGAGTTCCTTTGCATGTCAAAATTTTGTCTGCAAATATCATGGACAAATTCAAAGAGAAATATATTTTGGGTTTAGTTATTTTTTTTAATCAAAATTGTTTTTAAAATTTTTTTTTTTTATTACCAAAAAACATATATCAATTCTGTGGTTGGAGAGTCTTCGACACACTGTTTACAATAAAACCAATCTTATTGAGAATCACTTCTACATTGTATCTTGCAAATTGAAAAACAACAAACAACAAAACAATTGTAATTACTTTAACTATTGTCTGAGAAGAAAAGACAGAAGTAAGCCAGCAAGAAAAGATTTAAGACGCAAATAGAAATTTTTATTTTTATTTTCTTTGAAACACGTGAAGCCTAGCTAAAACTGGTAGAGAAAACAATCTTCCTAGTTCAATTATTGGTGGACTCCATTGAATTGAACTAGTTCTATTGTGAGGTGAGATTTAGTTAAGTTTGTTTTTATTTATACCCATCATCATTTTAAATATTATGATAGCAGTTTGTGTGGGTTTATTTATAGCTTTTGTCATTGTTATTATCATTATTTATTACTATTTTATTCATGTAAACAATCTTCTAAGAGAATATCATTGTTTATTACTAAATTAATAATGTTAATCAGTTTTTAGTTACTCTAATTAAATATAAATTGCTTGTTAATAAAATTTGAATATCATCACAGTTACAGGAAAATACTAACACTGAATATCCAGAATGGCATATGTTTTGTATGGTTCTTTTCCTTGCAATGCTAAATTATGTGCAGCACATTCCAGCTTTTTTCCAGCATCTGACTCGGATGCTGTAATGGTTACAATACCAGTGGTGTCAACCCTCTTCCCATCAGACTGGACTGTGGTCAGCTCATGCAACTTGTCATCGATCCTAATGCCATCTTTAAACCATATGATCTTAGCTTGAGGCTTGCCGTCCCTCGCTACACAAGTGATATTAGTAGGTTGTCCCATAATAACTGCGAGCGTTGGACCACCTTCTATTTCAGGTGGGCTTGGTGGAACTGTGGATATTGAAAAATCTCATAATCATCAATATTGTTTTCCCTCAATATAACGAAAGCCATAAAGTATACTGCCTTATAATGAGACTACCTGATAATTAAGTACATGATACAGTACCCCTCATTATAACACTATCCATGGATGCTAGAGAGCATACAGCCTTACAGTGAGACTACCTTGTAATGGGGTATACTCATCATTGATAATGTGAACCATGCTATATAGGAAATGCCTTATAGCATTGGAGTGATTGACCTTTACATATTGCACATATTTCAAGTAGACAGCAATCTAACCTTAAGTAACTACCAAGCAGCAACTTTTAACTAAATAGAAAGCAGTCAAGTTAACCTTAACTAAATAGAAAGCAGTCAAGTTAAACTTAACTAAATAGACAGGAGCCCCGAGTGGCCAAGTGGTCTAAAGCACTGACCGTTATGGATCACTGCCATCTCACCTCTGTCTTCGTGAGTTTGAGTCCAGGCTCAGCTATTGTGGGTAAGTGAGAAAGCCTGCCAGTGGCTTCTTGTGGGTCGGTGGTTCTTCCCAGGGTTTTCCAGGGTTCTTCCTCCACCAATAATATGTGCCACCATGTATAGTCTATCTTGTGCTGAAAATGGCATTAAATCTTATAACAACAACAACTAAATAGATAACAGTAAATCTAGCCTTAACTAAATAGACAATAGTGAATCTAACCTTAACTAAATAAACAGCAAATTGACCTTAACTAAATAGACAGTAATGAATCTAACCTTAACTAAATAGACAGTAATGAATCTAACCTTAACTAAATAGACAGTAATGAATCTAACCTTAACTAAATAGACAGTAGTGAATCTAACCTTAACTAAATAGACAGTAGTGAATCTAACCTTAACTAAATAGAAAGTAATGAATCTAACCTTAACTAAATAGAAAATAGTGAATCTAACCTTAACTAAATAGACAGTAGTGAATCTAACCTTAACTAAATAGACAGTAATGAATCTAACCTTAACTAAATAGACAGTAGTGAATCTAACCTTAACTAAATTGACAGTAGTGAATCTAACCTTAACTAAATAGACAGTAATGAATCTAACCTTAACTAAATAGACAGTAGTGAATCTAACCTTAACTAAATAGACAGTAGTGAATCTAACCTTAACTAAGTAAATAGCACTTTGACCTTAACTAAATAGAATGTAGTGTATCTAGCCTTAACTAAATAGAATGTAGTGTATCTAACCTTAACTAAATAGACAGTAGTGAATCTAACCTTAACTAAATAGAATGTAATGTATCTAACCTTAACTAAATAGAATGTAGTGTATCTAACCTTAACTAAATAGAATGTAGTGAATCTAACCTTAACTAAATAGACAGTAGTGAATCTAACCTTAACTAAGTAAATAGCACTTTGACCTTAACTAAATAGAATGTAGTGTATCTAACCTTAACTAAATAGAATGTAGTGTATCTAACCTTAACTAAATAGAATGTAGTGTATCTAACCTTAACTAAATAGAATGTAGTGTATCTAACCTTAACTAAATAAAATGTAGTGTATCTAACCTTAACTAAATAGAATGTAGTGTATCTAACCTTAACTAAATAGAATGTAGTGTATCTAACCTTAACAGAACAGACAACAGTCAATAAAACCTTAACTAAATA
This sequence comes from Potamilus streckersoni, assembly GCA_016746295.1. Lineage (NCBI taxonomy): Eukaryota > Metazoa > Mollusca > Bivalvia > Unionida > Unionidae > Potamilus > Potamilus streckersoni. Next base: position 2,304,530 of record JAEAOA010000856.1, on the reverse strand, counting down.
CAGTAGACAGTTCTGAGTTGTTTCTCCAAGAATATTAAACAGATAGTAAATAATTCTCTGTACAATTTTGTAAAGGACACTGTCAATTTATAAGAGAGTGTATATGATATGTAATGTTTAATGAATCCAATTTACAGAATTTTATTCTTTCTCATTAGCACATTGATATCCACTGTGTGCTTTGACAAAGACACTATTTTGTATACATTAGAAATACAGGTTTTACAGAGATGTTACTATTGTATACTGTGAACTGCATGTCTGCCATTGCACAGCCAAGTCATGTGTAGTTGGTAAAATGCTGCTACTTGTATAATCAAGAACATCTAACTGCTCATCTATATAAAGCCACAAAGTAAAGCACTTCATTGATAAGCTGACTGCAAACAATGTTTTTTAGAGCTTGCATATTGCACAAACATGCATACCGGAGGAAACAAGTTCATATTATGGACCATTAAATATAAGAATAAAATACTTTGCAAATTCGGTCAGATTTACCATTTTCAAAAAATTAATTTCCAGTAATATTAATACAGTAATAAAATGTGTTCTCTCCATGGCAAAAGCATGGTTTATATGCTGAATTGCTTTTGTAGTCTAATTCTAGAATCTTCCTATATGACTCAATTATATCAAAGTCTAACTTGGGTCTAAGCCTAAATATTTACACATTTTGCTGAAATAGGAACTTGCTGCTGAAAAATTAAAGAAATCAACATCTACAGAAATTTATTTCTCTCTGAAGAATGTCTGCAACTTGAAAAGCAAGATTTAAGTAATTAATCCTCACTGAGTACTTCCAGATTTGCATATCGACTCTGGATTCCACGGATTTCCTCTGTGGCCTGAACCTGACACTGATATCGGGAATCATCCTCCAGCTGGACATCTACAATCTTCAAGCTGAACTCCTCTGCAATTTAAAAAACACAATTTGATATTTTTACTTAACACAAAGTTTCAAACTTCTTTCTTACAGGAATTTTCAGCATCCACAATAAGCTTTTATCAGGTATTGCTTTGTTTTGCCATACAAATGAACTGATGATTTTTTTTTTTCTCAAGATGAAATTCATTTGTATACTACTATCTGCTCTTATCCACATTTAAACAATGCTCCCAAGTTTAATAATAAGGGAGTCATGTAACAGTATACACTTCTTCATTATTCAGTCATACCAGTTAGTAATATTTGTACAAAATGTCAAAAACTGGACTTAACTAAGATGACCACATGAGCATTTTCTTCCCTGATAAATTGTAGATTTTTCAAAACTTTTGTAGATGTGTGGCAGAGCTGGTAATATTGCAGAGTTTCCAATCATTTGTTTGTTTTATTGCAAATGTACATACATTTTTCTACACTTTCTGTCAATAAAGGCAAAATCATACCTTCTGAATCAATTTACTGTTTTCCATTAGATGACAAAAAACAATGCCCCAAGATAGCATGGAAAGATGTATAAATTTTAAGTAGGAACAAGAGGCCCTCAGGGACCTGAGATTTCTCATTGGTTGAAATCTGCTGAATAGCTAAATGCAAGAGTTATTGGCCAAACAAATCTGGGTCTGTTGGATGCTTTCACTAGAATTTTCTTCTAATGCTCCTTATTGCATATTGCAACAACTTACCATATTATACAGCAAGATCTGTGACAGTAGCAGTGCAGAATGCCTTACCACAAAACAAGCTTGATCCAAGTCACTTGTGGTAAAGAGCCTCAATCTCATACGAGGCACTTGCAGCATAGTGCTTTACTACAGCACCCAGCCTGATTTGGGGCACTTTCAGCATAGTGCTTTACTACAACACCCAGGCTGATCCAGGGCACTTGCAGCATAGTGCTTTATTACAACACCCAGCCTGATTTGGGGCACTTGCAGCATAGTGCTTTACTACAGCACCCAGCCTGGTCCAGGGCACTTGCAGCATAGTGCTTTACTACAGCACCCAGCCTGATTTGGGGCACTTGCAGCATAGTGCTTTACTACAACACCCAGCCTGATCCAGGGCACTTGCAGCATATTGCTTTACTACAACACCCAGCCTGATCCAGGGCACTTGCAGCATAGTGCTTTACTACAGCACCCAGCCTGATCCAGGGCACTTGCAGCATAGTGCTTTACTACAGCACCCAGCCTGATCCAGGGCACTTGCAGCATAGTGCTTTACTACAACACCCAGCCTAATCCAGGGCACTTGCAGCATAAATCTTTACTACAACACCCAGCCTGATCCAGGGCACTTGCAGCATAGTGCTTTACTACAGCACCCAGCCTGATTTGGGGCACTTGCAGCATAGTGCTTTACTACAACACCCAGCCTGATCCAGGGCACTTGCAGCATAGTGCTTTACTACAGCACCCAGCCTGATCCAGGGCACTTGCAGCATAGTGCTTTACTACAGCACCCAGCCTGATCCAGGGCACTTGCAGCATAGTGCTTTACTACAGCACCCAGCCTGATCCAGGGCACTTGCAGCATAGTGCTTTACTACAGCACCCAGCCTGATCCAGGGCACTTGCAGCATAGTGCTTTACTACAGCACCCAGCCTGATCCAGGGCACTTGCAGCATAGTGCTTTACTACAGCACCCAGCCTGATCTAGGGCACTTACAGCATAGTGCTTTACTACAGCACCCAGCCTGATCCAGGGCACTTGCAGCTTAGTGCTTAACTACAGCACCCAGCCTGATCCAGGGCAATTGCAACATAGTGCTTTACTACAGCACACAGCCTGATTCAAAGCACTTGCAGCATAGTGCTTTACTACAGCACCCAGCCTGATCAAGGGCACTTGCAACATAGTGCTTTACTACAGCACCCAGCCTGATCCAGGGCACTTGCAACATAGTGCTTTACTACAACACCCAGCCTGATCCAGAGCACTTGCAGCATAGTGCTTTACTACAGCACCCAACCTGATTTGGGGCACTTGCAGCATAGTGCTTTACTACAACACCCAGCCTGATCCAGGGCACTTGCAGCATAGTGCTTTACTACAGCACCCAACCTGATTTGGGGCACTTGCAGCATAGTGCTTTACTACAACATCCCGTCTGATCCAGGGCACTTGCAGCATAGTGCTTTACTACAGCACCCAGCCTGATCCAGGGCACTTGCAGCATAGTGCTTTGACTCCATATCAAGCATCATCTAGGCAGAATTCAAAGCAAGTACCTTTTGGATCCAAATTTAGTCCTACACTAGAGTTGTGTAGCGTGAATTTAATTACAGTAAAATACATTTCATGATACAAGTGATCTGATACAATATATTGTCCAATACCTACTCTTCTAATAGTTGTTTAACAACTACACATTATTAACATCAATTTCATTAAGATAGTGTAATGTCATTCTGTTAAAATTTAAAAGCAAAGAGTAAATTTCTCTTGTGATATGAAAATACAAGCTTCAGTCTTATAAGCTGAAGTGACTGTACTGATATGTAGAATCACTTTTGCCAGTATTTTAAAAATACTTTTGGAACATGTACTTCAAAACCTGTAGGATTTTTAATAGAGCATAATTTGATTGCTTATTGTATTATATCATGCCAAAGAATCTTTATATCATACTGCCAATAATATATAACAATATCCTTTATCGGCATGCTAGACTATGAGTGTCAGCTCTGAGATGGTAAAGCCAAACTTGGGTAACTCTAGTTCAACCACATTTCCACACTGTAGATTGTATTATCATGCATATTTATGTACCATAAAGGCACCAAGTGAATAATATTGTCTTTTGATGCATAAAAATACTATATGTGTTATATGGTGCAATGGTTCCTTTTTGTGTTTACAGTATGTCTTTATTTGTTGTGTTAAAAATAGATCCCAGTCTGGAGAAATCTGCAAAAGTGTAGAACTTTTCCCCCGAAAAAAAATACCCAAGCAAACTTTTTTACTTGAATTTTAGAATTTCTTTCTACTGACATTATTTTTGTAGTCTTACAGAACTTTTGACTGCAATATTGAAAAATTATATCACCTCACAACAAATTAATAGGAATGGATTCTTTTATTTTGTTATTGATATATTGTAGTACTCCCCACCCCAACCCCCACAATAAAACAATCACAAAAGAAAAGTATAAATACATACACTCTTGAACTCAGAATACACTAAAACCTTTCCAAATAACAAATTCGAAACTTGAAGCTTGCCTAAAAAACCCACCAACAATGTTGTGTAGATAACCAGCAACATATGGTATACATTGATATTCATTGTCTCTGAAAGAGGAGCAGCCCAAGCATACATATGTAACCATTTGCAAGTTGACATCAGCATTTTTGTAATAACTTTTTATGTACTGGTGCTATACATGCATTTAAATGTAATAACTTGTTATGTAATGGTGTTATATCAATGTTCAGATGTAATAAGACACTATTTTAGTGGTTCCCAACCTGTGGGCCACTGACCATTGGGATGGGGGGAGCTGCAGGGTCATTTGGGGGTGAGGGGAGAAACCTAAAAGTACAGTTATTGTGATGTAAGGGTCCATGAAATTTTGAGAAAGGAATCCCTCTTACTTGCAATAATTGGGAACCAATTCACTATTCTCTTGTATTCATCTGTAATACACTATATTCTGTTGTGATGCCTTCATAATTGTGTATATATGTAATACACTATATTCTGTTGTGATGCCTTCAAAATTGTGCATATACAGTAGTCATTTTCTATAATGACCAGTCTTGGGTCAATATTATTTGTTCATTAATGTATGATTAAGGTATTCATTGCAACATAACATTCTTTTTATATGTAAGTGCTCTCTGGGGTCCAATGCTCAAGGAATTCATTATATTTGCAGTCAACTTTATATGTGTATATAGACATTATGTTAGAGATGTTTAACTTTCCTTTCTTGGTCTGGTCTTTATCATAACCAGCATCCAACAAGCTGTCTCTGTTGTGTTTTATCAAACAATATCTGCCCATCTGTCTAAATTCATATATTTTCAACTACATTAAAATTTTTGAAACTTTGGGGAAAATTCCCTCCTGTGGTTCACTAATTAAACAAAAGTAATATATTTTTTGAAAACTCTGAACAAGCAGTAGTGGAATTTTTGTGCAAGGATCACCAAACCAAATTAGTATTTGTGGTAATCTGCACCAGACTATAGCACACCAGAGATCAACTAAATTAGTTATATTTGCAATAAATAAGCATTATACATACATAAAATGGTACCATTTTATATTTGTGACAAACACATTTAGAGGACAAGTTTGGTGCCAATACAAAAGCGTTCCACAATGTCTAAGAGGTTTTAGAATGGCAATCGGCTGCTGTGTAATTGTAATGTCATTCTTTTTAGACTGGTTCCATATACTGTTTCGACCAAACTGAGTTTAGAACTTTATTATGAATTGAATGAGAATAAAAGAACAAAACTGTGAAGCAAAAATGGTGGCCCAGTGTTAATGCAATCTTTGCAGAGACTATCAAACATCATTTTATTTGCATTAAATTCAGCTTCAATATATTTTTACTTGCCAAATAGAAAATCACATCCTTTTTTGATAGCTGTATTGCTTATTACTCAAACATTGCCATATGAGTGAAATTGTTATATAAAACAAATTGGTTTGAGCTAATATCCTATGGCTCAGTTTTGTGGTGATGTGCACCAGACAATCCCATTTTGGTGGTAACCTGCATCTGGTTTGAAATGGTATAGCCATAAATCTGTCAAGAGAGGTATCACAGAAGTTGATACAGACATTTTTTAAATTCATGTTTGGAAATTAGATCTGACTAAACAGACATGAAACATAAGACACTATCAAGCCTGTGTAATTGGGAGTATTTTCCAACTGTTTGTGATAGTGATATAACTTGACCCATGGACATACACAAAGCCCTGAACTGCCAAGCCTATTTAAGTCTGCTTTATACATACAACAGTATTGTAAAAGATAAATGATTGAAATAAATGTCACTTCATATAATCAGGGCAAGTCATCTTGTGTATCCCTTGTTCCTTGGATTTATTTGTAAAGGAAAACACCTTTTAGCTATCCATATCCTGTGTTGTGATTTTCAAAACTATTGTTACCTTGGCAATATATGTACCAGGTTTAAACATTTTATTGGTTTGGGAATCCTCATATCTATACAAAGTTTTAATTATTTAATTGGCATGAGAATCCACATATACAAAATGAAGCATGCGCAGTCTGCAATTCTTTATTGCACTGAAGAACTGTCCAATAATTTCTACTTGGTGTCAACTGTGATTGTAAATAATTCCACACAAATCAAATTTGTATAATTTGGGTGCACCATACAACTTTACTTGCTCAGCAAAAGTTTCATTTTTTTTTCCAGACTTTTGGACATAAGATATCTCTACCCTAAGACAAACTGACAATGCAATCCATAAAAGCATTATGATGCATGTAAAAGTGATAACACTTCTAATGTACCCCTCCTTCCAAACTTCAAGCATTTTCTACAAATTTATAATTATGGGTAGTTTGGTAAAAATCTTCTAATGTACCCCTCCTTCCAAACTTCAAGCATTTTCTACAAATATATAATTATGGGTAGTTTGGTAAAAATCTTCTAATGTACCCCTCCTTCCAAACTTCAAGCATTTTCTACAAATTTATAATTATGGGTAGTTTGGTAAAAATCTTCTAATGTACCCCTCCTTCCAAACTTCAAGCACTTTCTCAAATTTATAACTATGGGTAGTTTGGTAAAAATCTTCTAATGTACCCCTCCTTCCAAACTTCAAGCATTTTCTCAAATTTATAATTATGGGTAGTTTGGTAAAAATCTTCTAATGTACCCCTCCTTCCAAACTTCAAGCATTTTCTACAAATTTATAACTATGGGTAGTTTGGTAAAAATCTTCTAATGTACCCCTCCTTCCAAACTTCAAGCATTTTCTCAAATTTATAATTATGGGTAGTTTGGTAAAAATCTTCTAATGTACCCCTCCTTCCAAACTTCAAGCATTTTCTACAAATTTATAACTATGGGTAGTTTGGTAAAAATCTTCTAATGTACCCCTCCTTCCAAACTTCAAGCATTTTCTCAAATTTATAATTATGGGTAGTTTGGTAAAAATCTTCTAATGTACCCCTCCTTCCAAACTTCAAGCATTTTCTACAAATTTATAACTATGGGTAGTTTGGTAAAAATCTTCTAATGTACCCCTCCTTCCAAACTTCAAGCATTTTCTCAAATTTATAATTATGGGTAGTTTGGTAAAAATCTTCTAATGTACCCCTCCTTCCAAACTTCAAGCATTTTCTACAAATTTATAACTATGGGTAGTTTGGTAAAAATCTTCTAATGTACCCCTCCTTCCAAACTTCAAGCATTTTCTCAAATTTATAACTATGGGTAGTTTGGAAAAAATCTTCTAATGTACCCCTCCTTCCAAACTTCAAGCATTTTCTCAAATTTATAATTATGGGTAGTTTGGTAAAAATCTTCTAATGTACCCCTCCTTCCAAACTTCAAGCATTTTCTACAAATTTATAACTATGGGTAGTTTGGTAAAAATCTTCTAATGTACCCCTCCTTCCAAACTTCAAGCATTTTCTCAAATTTATAATTATGGGTAGTTTGGTAAAAATCTTCTAATGTACCCCTCCTTCCAAACTTCAAGCATTTTCTCAAATTTATAACTATGGGTAGTTTGGAAAAAATCTTCTAATGTACCCCTCCTTCCAAACTTCAAGCATTTTCTCAAATTTATAATTATGGGTAGTTTGGTAAAAATCTTCTAATGTACCCCTCCTTCCAAACTTCAAGCATTTTCTACAAATTTATAACTATGGGTAGTTTGGTAAAAATCTTCTAATGTACCCCTCCTTCCAAACTTCAAGCATTTTCTCAAATTTATAATTATGGGTAGTTTGGTAAAAATCTTCTAATGTACCCCTCCTTCCAAACTTCAAGCATTTTCTACAAATTTATAACTATGGGTAGTTTGGTAAAAATCTTCTAATGTACCCCTCCTTCCAAACTTCAAGCATTTTCTCAAATTTATAACTATGGGTAGTTTGGAAAAAATCTTCTAATGTACCCCTCCTTCCAAACTTCAAGCATTTTCTCAAATTTATAATTATGGGTAGTTTGGTAAAAATCTTCTAATGTACCCCTCCTTCCAAACTTCAAGCATTTTCTACAAATTTATAATTATGGGTAGTTTGGTAAAAATCTTCTAATGTACCCCTCCTTCCAAACTTCAAGCATTTTCTACAAATTTATAACTATGGGTAGTTTGGTAAAAATCTTCTAATGTACCCCTCCTTCCAAACTTCAAGCATTTTCTACAAATTTATAACTATGGGTAGTTTGGTAAAAAATCTTCTAATGTACCCCTCCTTCCAAACTTGAAGCATTTTCTACAAATTTATAACTATGGGTAGTTTGGTAAAAAATCTTCTAATGTACCCCTCCTTCCAAACTTCAAGCATTTTCTACAAATTTATAACTATGGGTAGTTTGGAAAAAATCTTCTAATGTACCCCTCCTTCCAAACTTCAAGCATTTTCTACAAATTTATAACTATGGGTAGTTTGGTAAAAATCTTCTAATGTACCCCTCCTTCCAAACTTCAAGCATTTTCTACAAATTTATAACTATGGGTAGTTTGGAAAAAATCTTCTAATGTACCCCTCCTTCCAAACTTCAAGCATTTTCTACAAATTTATAACTATGGGTAGTTTGGTAAAAATCTTCTAATGTACCCCTCCTTCCAAACTTCAAGCATTTTCTACAAATTTATGACTATGGGTAGTTTGGTAAAAAATCTTCTAATGTACCCCTCCTTCCAAACTTAAAGCATTTTCTACAAATTTATAACTATGGGTAGTTTGGTAAAAAATCTTCTAATGTACCCCTCCTTCCAAACTTCAAGCATTTTCTACAAATTTATAACTATGGGTAGTTTGGTAAAAATCTTCTAATGTACCCCTCCTTCCAAACTTCAAGCATTTTCTACAAATTTATAACTATGGGTAGTTTGGTAAAAATCTTCTAATGTACCCCTCCTTCCAAACTTCAAGCATTTTCTACAAATTTATAACTATGGGTAGTTTGGTAAAAATCTTCTAATGTACCCCTCTTTCCAAACTTCAAGCATTTTCTCAAATTTATAATTATGGGTAGTTTGGTAAAAATCTTCTAATGTACCCCTCCTTCCAAACTTCAAGCATTTTCTACAAATTTATAATTATGGGTAGTTTGGTAAAAATCTTCTAATGTACCCCTCCTTCCAAACTTCAAGCATTTTCTACAAATTTATAACTATGGGTAGTTTGGTAAAAAATCTTCTAATGTACCCCTCCTTCCAAACTTCAAGCATTTTCTACAAATTTATAACTATGGGTAGTTTGGTAAAAATCTTCTAATGTACCCCTCCTTCTAAACTTCAAGCATTTTCTACAAATATATAACTATGGGTAGTTTGGTAAAAATCTTCTAATGTACCCCTCCTTCCAAACTTCAAGCATTTTCTTCAAATTTATAACTATGGGTAGTTTGGTAAAAATCTTATATGCTAGACTAGGTACTGGAATTTACCAAATCTTTAATCATCTGTATAGAGTCAAATGCTTTTGTGATCCAACCTATTGCTGTTTCATCAATAGTAAATTATCACTTAAGCATCCTCTAATGACCTTCAGTTAAAACCAACTGACCATTGTGACCTTTACCTTTGACCTGTTGATCTTATTCATAACAGTTTCTAAGTTCAAAGCTTAAAGGCAATCAGTTCAAGAAAAAGGAGATAAAAAAATGACTCCCCCCTCTGATGAAATTTGTGACCATAATATCTCACTTTTCATCTCTTAAGTTACCACTTGCTCATTTTGGAACATATGAAAGAACCTTTGTTAATTAAGGAACTGTATTCTTTTGAAATTCACTGTTAGCTTATCCAGACTGCATTATACAGATTATCAATACATAGTTTAGCAATGTCCATACATAGGACACCAATGTAACATACATAGGACAGCAATGTAACATACATAGGACAGCAATGTAACATACATAGGACAGCAATATCCATACATAGGACAGCAATGTAACATACATAGGACACCAATGTAACATACATAGGACAGCAATGTCCATATATAGGACATCAATGTCCATACATAGGACACCAATGTAACATACATAGGACATCAATGTCCATATATAGGGCAACACTGTAATATACATAGGACAGCAATGTCCATATATAAGGCAGCAATGTAACATACATAGGACAGCAATAGCCATACATAGGACATCAATGTCCATATATAGGGCAACAATGTAACATACATAGGACAGCAATGTCCATACATTGGACAGCAATATCCATACATAGGACAGCAATATCCATACATAGGACACCAATGTCTATACATAGGACACCAATGTCCATACATAGGACACCATTGTCCATATATAGGGCAGCAATGTCCATACATAGGACACCAATGTCCATATATAGGGCAGCAATGTCTATACATAGGACACCAATGTCCATATATAGGGCAGCAATATCCTGGACAGCAATGTCCATAGATAGGGCAACAATGTAACATACATAGGGCAGCAATGTCCATAAATAGGACAGCAATATCCATACATAGGACATCAATGTCTATATATAGGACAGCAATATCCATACATAAGACAGCAATGTCTATACATGGAACAGCAATGCCCATACATAGGACAGTATTGTCCATACATTGAGCAGACATGTCAATACACTGAGCAGACATGTCCATATATTAAGAAGACATGTTCATAAACATAACAGGCATGTCCATACATAGGGCAAGCATATCATACATTTAACATCCATATACATACACTGAGCAGACATATCTATATATAGAGCAGACATGTCCATACAAAGAACAGGCATGTCCATACAAAGAACAGCCATGCCCATACACAGAACAGGCATGCCCATACACAGAACAGGCATGTCCATACAAAGAACAGGCATTCCCATACACAGAACAGTCATGTTCATGCACTGAAAAGGCATGTCCATACTGACAGCACACATGTCTATACAGAGAAGGCATGCCTATACACTGAACAGACATGTCCATAATAGAGCATGCATGATTTGCCACACAGACCTAAATTCTGTAGATCTAGACTAAAAATAAAGCAAACTCTTTAGAACTGCCTCTTCCATGTCAGGAAATACTGCATGTGTAAGTGTTATAAACAAGTTATTCTTGCAACAACAATAGAGAGAAAATGCACAAGTCATTGCTTATGCATAAATTTGTCTGCTTCATAAATATCTCCTTTCTTAAGTAGCACATGTGCAAATCAAGTTTACATCTTGGTGCTCAATCTCAGCAGGAACTGAAGACATTTATGTAGATAATGTGCAGGTTTATGTACCATATATAATCACTTATAAGACAAGTCCAACTGCAAACTCCATTGATACTCAGCTCTTCCTGCACACAATTTGTAATCATTAGAACAAACAGCATGGACCCTGATTTGCATGTGCACTATGCTATGGCAGATCTGGATTTCTTTTGTTTGCAGTTTGACTGGACTTATAAGTTAGTACATATAAAAGCAATGTGATGCTAAATGTCATCTAACCATATTTACACTGACAATCAACAGACTTGAGAAAATACAAGGTTGACAATAATTGCACATCAGGACATGTATCTATGAAGAAATCCAAATGTTTAAACTGTATTAAATATATGTTCTGAATCAAAGAAACCCTTCTGTTTGAGTTAAAGCTACTGTATTGCTTAAAATCTAACCCCGAGTTTCTGATATCAGCTATTAAAATGCAAAGGTACAATGGACTGAAAGTAATGTACCATGAATTATTTGGACTGTCATATAATACACATGAATTTTAATTAATTTTGATTACTCTAAATTAAAGGTAACAAGTATGTTTTCATATATGGTCAATTGATAACCATCAAGCATTCTGGCCAGTGCAAAAAAGATGCAAGCTAGAACAAAATGGTGAACAACTTTTGCCTTGAACCAAAAGAAGATAATAAATGAAATAAAGCATTATTCTTTGTACTTTAACATACTCCATCCAGATTTAACTGACATTTAAACCAACACTGGATTCTGGAACCTGAATTCAGTAAGCAGCAAAACTCTATCTGTGTGTATAATTTGGATTTTTGTTCTATTGCTATTATATCTGCAATGTGACAGTTATGAGTGATGTCTAGCACTGGGTAATCATGTCATAGAAATGTAACACTCCCACCCAACGATATAATCCTGACACCAGGCATCCAGTCCTAACACTAACCTCTTAATGCTAAGTGCCAAGCAAGGCAGCTGCTAGTACCATATTTATAAGTCTCTGGTATGACTTGGGCTGGGTTCGAACCTGTGACCTCCTGCATCTGAGGTGGACGCTTTAAACACTTAGGCAATTGAGTGCAAGCAGCAAACTAGTAAAATCTCTCTTTGTTCCCAAATAAGAGCACTAACCAACAGACTCTTCTGGCAAAGGTAACCATCATCGGTATTTGATTATCTGCCATTTTACCTTTAAGATGGACAATCCAGAGATTTCTCCCATAAAAGGCTACCAAAATTAGCCATTTTCAACAAGACATAATGAGGCAAAGCCAGTAAATAAATTACAAATATACCCAGCTGATGCAGATCAAAAGTTGGCTTCACATTTTATTTATGAATCTTTGAGATTCAGAGAATTTATTTCAATTTCAGATGCCATGCAAAATCAACAATAAATGTGTCAGTATCATACTAACATGTCTAGCTGTAAAGGCATCTAGATTTGGTTTAGTTTGGTGTTACATTTTAATGACATTTTTGCAGAAAGGGTAATTTCTGTTTATTTTGTAAAAGACACAATGTATCATCTGAATTCTGAACACCATCCAACATGACCATTTTCCCTCAGTTTCATTAGTTGTTTTAACAAGATTCTGTAAAGTTGAACACTTGATGACATAACAGTTTTGGAATGCAAAAAAAACAAATTTGCTGAAAAAGAGAGAAACATTACAGTCTTCTCTTATTTCTTTATGACCATGTGTACCTCCCTATTATTGATAAATTGCGAAGTTAAGTGACAGTGCCACATTTTAAAATGCACAAGGTTCTCTAATTGCATACTGATGAAAAGTAATTCAGGAATACATGCTAGTCTTAATCACTGGTAATTTTTCTCACATTTTCTTCTCTTTTTTATCTCTTCTTTTGAATTTTCACCAATGTCATCAGCTTTCTTTATTCTAAACAAAACATTTACTGTATAAATTGTTTAATGGTCTGGGTTTCACAGGGTTTCAAATTTTTAAACACATTATAGACTACCATTTATACTGATGTATAAGCCAAGTACTTTAGGGAAAAATAAAAGCCTGGAAGAAGGGTGGCTTATCCACAGGAAAAGGTCTGAATTTGAAAATTTGAAAGCTTTCTTCTTGACTGCCAGCATGTGTTGTTATTGCAGATGCCAAAGATGAGGTTACATGCATAACCTGAACCCACAGGTCTTCTCTAGTGAAAACCCATTTGATGATGGTCAGCCATTCAGATGGAGTAGCAATAACAAGAGTTTTCATTATGGGTCAGTTTATGCATGGGTCAAGCACCATTTAACGATTTTTCTATTCAGTTTATGCATGGGTCAAGTACCATTTAACGATTTTTCTATTCAGTTTATGCATGGGTCAAGCACCATTTAACGATTTTTCTATTCAGTTTATGCATGGGTCAAGCACCATTTAACGATTTTTCTAATTTTTCTATTCAGTTTATGCATGGGTCAAGCACCATTTAACGATTTTTCTATTCAGTTTATGCATGGGTCAAGCACCATTTAACGATTTTTCTATTCAGTTTATGCATGGGTCAAGCACCATTTAACGATTTTTCTATTCAGTTTAGGGGTTGGTTTGGCTTTTATGTAAGTATATATCAGAACTTATAAGTGAATATATATGGTATACATGGGTGCAAGTGTACCTAGTAGAGAAAGAATCTAGAATATCCTGGGAAGAACCAATGACCCATGTGAAGCTATGTGTATTGGCAAACTTTACAACATATGCACAATGGTAAAGTTGAGATTCAAACCCACATGTGAATGATCCATAAAGGACTCATGGTAATAATTCAACCCCATAGTGAACCTATGCAAACACCATTATATTAAAATTTCAACAGTTTTAAATTTCTTAGTGCTTGTGATCATACCTACATTTATCAGTATAGGTGCATCCTAGATAACGGCTTCTGTGTAGACAAAAGGATATGAGCCATGGCATTTTGTGGACTTACATGTGTTTGAAACATGTGCTTTCAATTCAGCACCAGAGTCATGTGCAAATTTCAGTAATGAGTATTCCAAACTCAGACTGTTTAAAAGACTGAAATTCCATCAATAAAATAATGTCTATATTTTTCAGTTACAACCAAGATAAGCTCTCAAAAGATTATTTTTTTTACTAAGAGCTATCTTTAATTAGCAACCAAACCTGGCCAGCCAAAACCCATATATACTCTGTTTTATCTTTGCCCCTTTCCAGGCAGGTTCCCATTTTCCATACAACTAGTACTGTGTCCTAACAGTGAATGCCTAAGATCACTCAACTGTCCGGTGGCCCCTTGTAAATTGCACAACCAATGAGAAAAGTTAAATATATGTTCTACAGGAGTGGAGTTTATCTTCATTAATTAGGTTTGCACTTTTTGGTAGCCTTCAATGCTGATTCTTCCTGACAAACAATTACTTTAAAATCCAGCCTAATTAGATTTTGATGGGATCAAGTAGATATAACACTGTCTTGATGTAGAATGTCATGACTTAATTATGGTTCACATACTTACTCAACACCAGCTTTGCAGCATTCTTAGTTGCCTTGTTTGAAATCTTATAGGGATAATAATAATAATAATAATAATAATAATAATAATAATAATAATAATAATAATAATAATAATAATAATAATAATAATAATAATAATAATAATAATAATACTTTATTTATAAAAGGTGACTCATTTAGTCAAGCACTATTCTCCCTTGAGGCCCTCTTAAAAAGTGTGTGTGTGTGTTTATTTTTAATGTAGCTTTAAATAAAGTATTTTTAATGTAGATTTAAAAAAGGTTGATGAGATCAAGTAGATATAACAATGTCTTGATGTAGAATATCATGACTTGATTATAGTTCACATACCCAATACCAGCTTTGTAGCATTCTTAGTTGCCTTGTTTGAAATCTTATGGGGATAATAATAATAATAATAATAATAATAATAATAATAATAATAATAATAATAATAATAATAATAATAATAATAATAATAATAATAATAATATATTTATAAAAGGTGACTCATTTAGTCAAGAACTATTCTCCCTTGAGGCCCTCTTAAACTATGTGTGTGTGTGTGTGTGTGTGTGTGTGTGTGTGTTTAATGTAGCTTTAAAAAATTTCAGTCATATCACTATGATGTCTACAGTGTGACAATTTATAGTGATGCCTAGCCCTGGGGAATCATGACCACAGAGTGTAGTATGATGTCCCACTCAGTCACATTATCCTGACACCAGGCCTGCCTGTGCTAACACTCTTAATGTTAGCATCAAGTGAAGCAGCTATTAGTACCTTTTTGTATAAGTTTTTGGTATGACTCTGTATGGATTTGAACCTGTGACTTTCCACATCTGAGGCAGATGCCCTAACCACTATGTTGCTGGAGTGGTCTCTTAAGAAGAGTATAACGATGTTCATTATATGAAAAATAGCAGTAATTACTATTTATTTAAACATATTTAGTATTAAAATACAGTTTATTAGTAACACTTACATACTCTGGAACAGTTCAGCACAGACATTTAGATACAAGAACTACCTTGTGAAAAGCTATCCTTTAATATATTGTGAACCATTTGAGTTCTGTAAACAATGCTTTTGAGGGATGATCAAAAAATGCATTTAAAATTTTGAATGCTGCTCGTTTTTGAAGTTTGCAAATCCTTTCCAGCTAAGATTTGGCAAAATTTTCCCATATATCTGAACAACAATCAAATGTTGGAAAAATATATGACTTGTAGTACAGATTGCTTGTTTCTGTTGGTAAATATTTATTGGTTCTGCTGAGCAGTGCAATTTTGGATGATATTGTTTTTGCAAAGCATGTCAATATGGTCATCCCATTGTAAATTATTATCTACAGACACACCCACAAGCTTTTTATATTTGATATTTTCTAATAGATGACTATTTATTGCAAGAGATTAGATTACTGTAATTCAGTTATCCACATAAACTAAAGTTGTTTTATTAACCTTATTCTAAATCATCACTAAATCAGCCTGCATTATGGGTAGAGACCACAAAATCTTTAAAACATACATGCAAACATCAAATCTGGATCATGTTTTCCCATTATATATGTATAAATATATTTGAGGCACAAATATCTCATGTTTTTTGTGTGACCAAGAAACAACAGAAGGATACATTGGTGCATTTTCTAATGAGAATTTCTGGCTGTTGGTATGTGATTGAGATAATTATCTTTCAGTTTCACAAACTGGAATTAGTTTGCATTGAATCCCCTTTGTATCTAATCATTTTATCAAGGCAGATTTCTTCTCCTTATTGCTTTGTTTCATTGCTCATGAAGGCACAGACTGGTATCCAAGACGTGCTACTTAAATGAAATGCTATCATTGTGCCATTCTAATATTCTTGAACTATTCTTTGCAACTAAGAGTATATATACACAACATTTCATTATTACAATAGTGCTCACTCACTATAAAGCCCCTTAATATATGACCACACATGTTATAGTGCAGGTAACGACTTAATTTAGAAAAAAGCATCTCAGTTTACATTACATCTGAATACTTGTACATACGATATGCATATAAGTTTTAGTGTATATGTATGTGTGTATGTGTATGTGTATGTGTATATATATATGTGTGTGTATATGTATATGTGTGTATATGTATATATATGTATATGTGTATGTATATATGTATGTATGTATGTGTATGTGTGTATGTATGTGTATATATATATGTGTGTATGTGTATATGTTTGTATATGTATATGTATATGTATGTATATGTTTATGGGTATATATGTATATATATATATATATATATATATATATATATATATATATATATATACATATCTATATGTATTTGCATGTATGTATATATATATATATATATATATATATATATATATATATATATATATATATATATATATATATGTATATGTTCTTTTATGTTTACAATGTTTTACTCTATATCAGTATTTTAATTTAGATGTATGGACTATGCAGTCTGAAATAAAGAATTCTTATCTTATCTTCTTATCTTATCTTATTACAGAACTAATCTACCTTGAGACCATCTAGCTGTCATGTACAATATATACAGTATATACAACATGTGAAAAATCAGGCTTGACATTAAATCAAAACATCAAACCAGGAAAATATGCACAGGCATCTGTGAAAATAGAAACAATTATGAAATATAAAATATCATCCTGCATTGAAAAGTTAAAGTGTGAAAATGATACAAAAGTACAGAAAAGCAGCCACTAGTATTTGTATTACTAAGACTGTTCAAATGTCTTAAGATTTCATTCATTTAAGACATCAATTAAGAAAAGAACAGTGGTAGTAGCATGCCTTATGTCACTGGGAATATTATTTCATACCAGTGGACCAGTATATTAAAAACTTTTTTTAAAAAATTCTTTCTTTGGCCTTAGTATAATGTAATTTTTGCTTATTATGGACCTTAAATTTGGAGTACTATCAGCATCTCTTTGATGAAAGTCATTGCTTAGATAGAAAGGAAAGTCTTTTCTGGATAATTTATTCATTTATTTGGCCTTTCTAAGAAATATTCTTTCATGTATTGCTAAAATCTTTATATTATTCATTGCATCCAGGAAATTGTCTATATATTGATCTAAAATTAAAAAGCATGACCTATTTAGGAGTCTTAAAAGTTTTGTTATGTTTGAAATAGAGGTATTACCCCAAATTACATTTCAACAGTCCAGATACTGCTGTACTCCAAATTACATTACAATAGTCCAGATATGGCTGAATGTAACTTTTATAAAAGATGACCATATACTGAAGAGGAAAGTATGTTTTGATTTCCCTCAGTAGCGAAAGATAAGAATTAACCTGTTTTGAAATGTGTTCAATGTGAATACACAAAGTAAGGTTATTTACAAATACACTAGAATTTTATCCTGAGAGGTCATATTAAGGCTCACACTGTCAAATAGAACCTGAAGTATGTCTCTATCTAGCCTTGCTCATTTTTGTAGAGTTGTAACTAGTAAAGTTTTTGTTTTTACTGTATTTATTGTTTTCCTTATTTTAAGTATGTTTAAAACATCTTGTAAATATTTTTCAAGTACAGTTTTGGTTTTGCCCATCTCAGACAGTGTAGTATTGTTTGCATAGAGGTCAGTGGGAGAAACTGAAGTTCCTATCTTAATTAAGAAGTAAGTGGTTGATAAATAGAATGAATAACAGAGGTCTGAGGATAAAGCCCTGTGGTACTCCACAATGAATATTTTTTTCTTTTAGAAAGCTGACCATTTAAATATACTTTTTGTACTCTCTCAGTTAAATAAGAAGCAAACCAGTTTAAAGAGTTTTCATTGCATTGATTGATTTTTAAATTTTTAAGCAAAATTTCACGGTCTACAAGATTTAAAGCTTTATGAAAATGAACAATAATGGTGCCTACCATTTCTCCTTTATCGAATCCTTTCAGCCATTTCTCAATCAAAGATATAAGTGCATTTTCACACTAATGTTTTTGTCAAAAGCCAGACTAATTATCATTAATAAGATAATAAGTGTTCAAAAAAATGAGAAAAGAAACATGTACATGGTTTTCTAGTAATATGGAGAGACAAGGAAGGGTAAAGATGGGTCTGTAGTTATTTATATAATCTTTTGTTCCTGCTTTATGCAGTGGTGTAACCTTGGCAGTTTTCCATGTTTGTGGAAATTTATTAGACCTAATACTTTCATTGCAAATGTAAGTTAAACTCTCTACTATAGCATGTGCAGCTACCTTTAGTAACATTGGTCCAATCATATTGTCCAGTAGCTTTACAATCATCCATTTTTAAAATAAATTTCAATGCAAATTCAGGACTCATTTCATGAATTTCAAACTTTATATTAGATTATATTTTGTTTAGTAGAAACATTTTTGAGATCCAGATGATCCGATGAAGTCCTGGGTTTTCAAGTTTTTCATCAATTAGAAACAAAAAAAATTCATCAAAATTGTTTGAGATATCAGATTATAAATGCCCTTAAATTGGTTGAATTTGGTTGTACTTCAATTAATTTCACATGTCTTTATGTGTTGGCTTTTTGAGAATCACAGTAATAATACTCAATTGCTCTGTGATGCTTATTAACAATTTTGCCAGAACATACACTATTATAAGGTGACTCAGTTATAAACTGGTCAATGTATGAATGCCTTGTAAATAGGAACAGTGTGGTCTGAGTCATTGTCTCTCTCTCTCTCTCTCTCTCTCTCTCTCTCTCTCTCTCTCTCTCTCTCTCTCTCTCTCTATCAATATATATATATATATATATATATATATATATATATATATATATATATATATATATATATATATATATATATATATATATATACACAAATAAAGACATAAAGACAATGACACACACACACACATAAAGACATAAAGACAATGACACATATCAACCACACAGTCAGTGGCTTATAAAAAGTACCATATGTATTCATAAGCTGAGTCCATCTGCAAACTGCACAGATTCAGATCTGTTACTGCATAATGCACTGGCAGATGATGGTTTATTCAGTTTCTTAGGAGTAATTAGCATAATAAAAAACATGGATCCAGATCTGCCAGTGCATTACTGATGGCAGATCAGGATTTATGTTGTTTTCAGGTGGTTTTGACTTATAAGTGAGCAATTATAAGTGAGTATATATGGTAAACAATCACTGTCTTAATGACTACTTTAGCACAGCAGTCTGCTTATAGTATATCAGTGTAGTGTTTTCCAGCTGGTTTAGTTTAATCTAGAATAAAGCCTAAAATGAGATAACTGGTTCTAATGATTGCCTGATAAAATCAAGGTTCTTAAGATCCACTCACAGCTCTAGTGTTTAATGACAATTCTTTAAAAGAAATATAAAACTAGAAGTTCTAGAAAAGTTGGCAAAATCCTTAAAATAATAGTCAACATTTTATAAATCATAATCTATTAGACACTCTGGGATTTGGTCAGGTGATACATCTTCAAAAAGCTTTTACAGCAGGTTAACACCAACAACATCCTATCATGTATGATGGAAGCAACTATACTTGAAAAACCAGTTCTTCTGTCAGTGGACACTGGAAAGTATGCACTCTGGTCAAGGTTTAATCTTGGGAGGTGTGCATGGGTCAGGTATGTACATTCCATATGTCAGTGGACACTGGAAAGTTGTTTTCTAGTCCAGGTTCAGCTTTCAGAATGTATGCATAGATCAGGTATGTGTGTTCTGAATGTCAGTGGACACTGGCAAGGTGTGTCTTCCAACTTAAATTCAACCCTCATTACTACCTGTAGCATGGCTCAGGTATGCATATCTCTTATAGGAGTGGCACATCACCTGTCTCTGCTAGTTGTTCTATAAAATTGATGCCACTTTCCAAAAATGTATGGGTGTAGCTTTGGCTCCTTTATTAGTTTTCTCATTAGCCTTACAAGAATGTGACTAAGTGGCCAACAGTACAGCATACTTCTTCCAAATTTAAGCAGATCAGTAAGATATGGCATATTACAAGATTGTCAAATATAAAGTTTGCAAGACTTCCAGTATTGAAAGAGAATTCCAAAAGATAATGAAAAGAATTTCTGGGGAGGTTTCAAACTAGTCTAACTGCAGCTGTAATTTCTGAAGTACACATTGTTATGTGTAGACTCATATAATTGCAACAAAAAAAAAAGATTGAAGTCAACAAGCTTTGTAAATTTTAACAAAATTTATTTTCCTAGAAAACAGTAATAATATGAAATAGGACTTATGGTTTTTTAATATAACCCAAAATTAATTCAAGAATTGAAAAATATAAATCCTATCACTACAAAGTTCCAATATGGAATGCGATGACAGATGATGTCTGTCCAGATGGTAATATATCCTCATTGAATTTTGTGAATCAAGAATAATATTTCAGCTTTAGAATTCCAAATAATTTCCACTGAATTTCTTTGTCCAAGACTTTGATGAAGAAGCACTTATTTAAATCCAATGAAAATTATCACTACAATAAAATATAATGAAACAAAAATAAAAAGATGAATTTAAAACTAACAAACAATTTAATTACATATACATAACAACATGGAGGCTGTTTATGTTAGCTGGTTTGAAATGGTATTGTGATGTACTGTAGCATCAGCCACAAAATGTAGAGATATACGGCCATGATTCAAGGTTCTTATTTCATTCAATTTACAAAGATAAAGGAGGATTGGTTGAGGAATTTTTGAACTGGCAAAGATCAAATTTTATTGGAGGGGAGGGAAAGTCTCAAAACCAAGGTGATTTGGGAAAACAGAATATTTAAGTATTAGCAAGATTCAATTTCCAAAAGGAGGAATGTATTTAGTTTCTTACCAGACAAGGTATGGTATATGAGCCAAAGACATTATACACAGAACAAGATGGATTTCTGGACATTTTGGTGGCATACAGATGAATAAGTTTTATTCATTGGAAACAGATTGATGGTTCATTTCCTAAAACATAGAGACTTTTTTTGCATGGAAAAGTTTTAAATGGTCTCAACAAAGTCCAGGTCCTTAGCTGTGTATCAGATTAAGTATCTGAAGATAACAATTGTGAACTTATCTGTACATAATTGGGCAATTGTTAAATTTAAATTTTATTACAGTCCCGCCTCGCTGGAGTAAGACCTTATGATCTGCTCCACAATCTGTGTTGGCAATGACTAATATTAAATCTTGGGTTATTTTGAATTTAACTCTGAGGCATCTAATATCCAGAAGGAAAATTAGCTCATGGTCCAGAATAAGTTCTACATTCAGCCTTTTTACTAATGAAAATAGAGAACAGTCAAGACCGAGTTTTGGATCATTATGAATAATCAGAATTCTATGGAGTTAACAAAATGCAAACTGTTTTTTTATTTTGAAAATCTGAGCTACGAGACTGATGATAAACACAGACATCGTACAGACCAAGATAGCAAGGAATTACATGGATCCAGGACAGCTCTGATGGCTTAATGGTTAGAGCATCCACCTCAGACATGGGAGGTAGTGGGTTTTAATCTTGGCCGAGTCATATCAAAGACTTATATTAATGTTACTAACAGCTGCTAAATTTGGTGCTCAGCATTAGGAGGTTAGTGTTAGCACTGGTCAGCCTCAAGGTGTCTGGATAATGTGGGACATGATGCTAGATGTCTGCTGATTGATGCCCCAGTGCTAGATATCACTATAAACTGCCACACTAACAATATGACTGAAAATATATTAAAGCTACATTAAAAAATGAGACAGTCACACATATACACATACACACATGTGGTGGATTCCCACCTGATTCCTTAAAGAAAATCCCCCCAGCTCAAAAGGAGATGCTACTCTACTAGTACTTCTGACCTCCTGTCAACATGTATCTGTGATCATTCCATGGCAGAATGAGAACTATCAGATTAATCTCTAGACTGATAGAACAAACACATGCTGAGTTATAGGCATGATGGCAAATTCATGTGCATTCTGGTGTAACACTGAGACATCAGATATATGGTAAAAAAAAAGGATTCTGATCCTTTCAATAGAACATTTAACTAGAATGAATTATGGCACCTCCAACAGATTCACTCTACAAGGAATTCTGGCCCCTATAAAAGCACAGTGTATTGTAAAAGGAATTCTGACCCCTCCAATAGCACAGTGTACTCTAAAAGGAATTTTGGCCCCCTCCAATAGCACAGGGCACTGTAAAAGAAATTCTGGCCCCTCCATTAGCACAGTGTACTTTATAAGGAATTCTGGCCTCTCCAATAGCTCAATGAACTGTAAAAGGAATTCTGGCCCCTCCAATAGCACAGTGTACTTTAAAGGGAATTCTGGCCCCTCCAATAGCACAGTGTACTTTAAAAGGAATTCTAGCCCCTTCCAATAGCACCGTGTACTGTAAAAGGAATCCTGGTCCCTCCAATAGCACAGTGTACTGTAAAAGGAATTCTGGCCCCTTCCAATAGCACAGTGTACAGTGAAAGGAATTCTGGCCACTCCAATAGCACAGTGTACTTTAAAAGGAATTCTGGCCCCTCCAATAGCACAGTGTACTTTAAAAGGAATTCTGACCCCTTTCAATAGCACAGTGTACTGTGAAAGGAATTCTGGCCTCTCCAATAGCACATTTTACAGTACAAGTACTTTGTACTGTATCTAATATGCAAATAATAAGAGGACACAAGGAAAATTAGTTCCAAGCAACGACATTTAATTGTGTCACCCTCTTTAAATAAAATTATTATTATTATTATTATTATTATTATTATTATTATTATTATTATTATTATTATTATTATTATTATTACTATTATTATAGTGAGTGAGTAAAGTACAAGTGAAACTTAATGTATTGAAATATTTCTTTGTTTATAGGAACGTTTGTTATAAAAGACTGAAATAACAACACTTTCATTTAGCATAAACATTTTACTTTTATTTACTGAACCCCTTTCCATTTTATACAGGTACAAACTGTATTGTATTTCTGTGTCATTGATAGGCAGGTTTGATTGTAATTCTTATGACAATGGGCTACACATTAATAACATAATGCTGATATTTGTGGTTGGTTTTTTTCCCTCTCTGTTCTAAGGTCTATGCTAGAGGGCAATTCATGCATTCAGATAGTCTCCCCAGTACATGTCACTGGGCCCAAATATACAGAAAAAAGCAAACCTCACTTTGCCCTTGTCTCTCATGAATATTATCCTCCAATCAGCATCCTCAGTAACCCAAAGCTTTTGGTTCTTGAAAGCCTTCATATTACAGGTACAACATCAAGACTGGTATCTTGCTCTACAACATCAAGACTGGTATCTTGCTCTACAACATCAAGACTGGTATCTTGCTCTCCTCTAACAGCATTGTAACAGCTCCAACATAGTATTTTTGAATTTCTTATCAACTTTTGTGCCAATGAAATGATTATTTATGCCTGCATTATATGCTTACAGACTGGTGATGAACACATTAAGCATGATGAACTGAATTTTTTTCATTTCTAACAAACTATTACTCTGCCATTACTCTGCCATTAAAGTGCAATATGTTCTGTTTATATTTCATCCTATACACGCAGGAAGATAAAACTAGAACCTAACTATTTGTCACCCATATTTGGAAGGAAAATAAAAACAATACAAAGCCATAGAATAATTCTACTGAAGCAAGTAGAAAAATTGACATTTTCATACAGTTCAATTAGTCCTTCTTTTAATGATTTTATATTTTTTGGATGAATAGATTAGAAAAAAAGATCACTTTTAAGTGACAGTTTTAAACATTCTAAATATCCTGGTGTGGAAGAGAAATCACTTTGCCCCAAAACTTAATACCAGAACTTAATCATGAAATTGCTGATAATGGCCTGATGCAAAATTTTCTTTTGTTTAAATGGTCAATGTATGAATGAATAGTACTTTTAATAATGTAGAATTTTGTTGTGACTAAATGGTGTAGTACTTCTAATGATGCAAAGTTTGGTTTTTGTCTGTGTACTGTACTTCTAATGATGCAAAGTTTGGTTTTTGTCTGTGTACTGTATTTCTAATGATGCAAAGTTTGGTTTTTGTCTGTATACTGTATTTCTAATGATGCAAAGTTTGGTTTTTGTCTGTGTACTGTACTTCTAATGATGCAAAGTTTGGTTTTTGTCTGTGTACTGTATTTCTAATGATGCAAAGTTTGGTTTTTGTCTGTGTACTGTACTTCTAATGATGCAAAGTTTGGTTTTTGTCTGTGTACTGTACTTCTAATGATGCAAAGTTTGGTTTTTGTCTGTGTACTGTACTTCTAATGATGCAAAGTTTGGTTTTTGTCTGTGTACTGTATTTCTAATGATGCAAAGTTTGGTTTTTGTCTGTGTACTGTATTTCTAATGATGGAAAGTTTGACTCTGTCTAAATGGTGTAGTACTTCTAATGATGCAAAGTTTGGTTTTTGTCTGTGTACTGAACTTCTAATGATGCAAAGTTTGGTTTTTGTCTGTGTACTGTATTTCTAATGATGCAAAGTTTGGTTTTTGTCTGTGTACTGTATTTCTAATGATGCAAAGTTTGGTTTTTGTCTGTGTACTGTATTTCTAATGATGCAAAGTTTGGTTTTTGTCTGTGTACTGTATTTCTAATGATGCAAGGTTTGGTTTTTGTCTGTGTACTGTATTTCTAATGATGCAAAGTTTGGTTTTTGTCTGTGTACTGTACTTCTAATGATGCAAAGTTTGGTTTTTGTCTGTGTACTGTATTTCTAATGATGCAAAGTTTGGTTTTTGTCTGTGTACTGTATTTCTAATGATGCAAAGTTTGGTTTTTGTCTGTGTACTGTATTTCTAATGATGAAAAGTTTGGTTTTTGTCTGTGTACTGTACTTCTAATGATGCAAAGTTTGGTTTTTGTCTGTGTACTGTACTTCTAATGATGCAAAGTTTGGTTTTTGTCTGTATACTGTATTTCTAATGATGCAAAGTTTGGTTTTTGTCTGTGTACTGTACTTCTAATGATGCAAAGTTTGGTTTTTGTCTGTGTACTGTATTTCTAATTTGTTTGTCTGTGTACTGTATTTCTAATGATGCAAAGTTTGGTTTTTGTCTGTGTACTGTACTTCTAATGATGCAAAGTTTGGTTTTTGTCTGTGTACTGTATTTCTAATGATGCAAAGTTTGGTTTTTGTCTGTGTACTGTATTTCTAATGATGGAAAGTTTGGTTTTTGTCTGTGTACTGTATTTCTAATGATGGAAAGTTTGGTTTTTGTCTGTGTACTGTACTTCTAATGATGCAAAGTTTGGTTTTTGTCTGTGTACTGTATTTCTAATGATGCAAAGTTTGACTCTGTTTAAATGGTGTAGTAAGTACTTCTAATGATACAGAGTTTGGTTATGCCTAAATGGTGTAGTATTTTTGTCTAAATAGTGTAGTACTTCTAATAAAGCAAAGTTTGGTTTTGTCTAAAGGGTGTAATACTTCCAATGACGAATCTCATATATAAAGTTGCATCACTATGCACTAAGTATCAAAGAAACTAAGCTAATTGTGCAGATTAATGTAGAACATATCAGCATAAAACACATGTCACAATGACTTAGTTTAGTAGAAAAGTTTTGGATTCTCGTAAAACAATCTACATACCAAGCTAGATGCATTTGCAGACTGTAAGAAAAACTGGATAAAACACAAAGGTGATAGTAGTTCACTTAAATTCAAAAAGTAGGTTACAGTGACTAGTTTTTGTCTTAAGAATATTATAAGTACTCTTTATGATATATCTAATGCATATACCGAGTTACATAACTGCAGGTAAGAGATTAAGAGAAACTGAGATAAATGCAAACTGCAACATAGAGAAAGTGAGTTTTACTGAAATGATAAAATGTTAGTATAATTGACAGTGACCTAGTTTTCATTGATGGTTGTAATGTTCATCATGTTGCATTTACCTGTTAAGTCATGTCACTTTGAAAGTAATATTATATATAAACCAACATACACACACATTTTTATACACATGCATACACAAATACATATATTTACACACACACACAGACACACACTCTTCACTGTTCAGGATGCATGCAACTAATTGGAAACTGCTGTATGAATTTGTTATCTAACAGTGTGGAAATAAAAGAATCAGATGTTCAGTTCAAGTGAATGCTTTGTCAATTTATAATCAGTAATAGGATGCATCCATTTCAAACTGGCAATTACTAATTCCTTACTGTATTTACTAATGTGTAATACATATCATTATATCCATTATGTTCAGTAAAATAACACTGACTTAAATCCAGTGATGTAATATGACCATTTCAATAAGGCACTGCACAGTGAACTCCTTAGAACTGCTGTATTGAAATCTCAAAATGTAATACATGGTTTTGGTTTTGTGAGGTTTAATGCCATTTTTAGGCAAATTATAGGCTGTATGTGTGGCTAGTATATTCTGGCTTAGGAAGAACAGGGTTTAGTCCCCAAAAAGAACCAGCTTCCCATGGGAAGCTACTGGCAAGCTTTTTCACATATGGATGAGATGAGACAAACTTGTGTGGACAGAGGTGTGATTTAAGTGAACAGTAAAGACAAGCACCTTATACCGTTCAGCCATCCAGAGTCCTACAAAGTGTGCATTTTGGACATCACAAGCCTCTATTTTTTAAACCAATATACCCGTCATCTAAAATACATCTATTTTTTAAATCAATATACCTCTCATCTAATATACATATATTTTTAATTCCATATACCGGTCATCTAAAATACATCTATATTTTAATTTAATATACCAGTCATCTAAAATATATATATTTTTTAAATCAATATACCTATCATTTAAAATACATATATTTTTTAAATCAATATACATGTCATCTAAAATACATATATTTTTTAAATCAATATACCTGTCATCTAAAATACATATTATTTTTAATTCCATATACTGGTCATCTAAAATACATCTTTGCTTTATCCAAATCTCTCTTGTGTAAATTGGTTGTCTTCAGAAGATACTGGTATTTTATTTGTAACTGCATTTAAAATGCTGACAACAACCACCATGAACAACAGTGTGTCTGGAGACTATGCTGAGATCGATGGTAGCACTATGCAACATCTGATACATGATGTGTACTGACAATACACATCTAATACTATTCATGCATGTTTACCTGTACATGTGTACAGACAATACACATCTAATACTATTCATGCATGTTTACCTGTACATGTGTACAGACAATACACATCTAATACTATTCATGCATGTTTACCTGTACATGTGTACAGACAATACACATCTAATACTATTCATGCATGTTTATCTGTACATGTGTACAGACAATACACATCTAATACTATTCATGCATGTTTATCTGTACATGTGTACAGACAATACACATCTAATACTATTCATGATATTATTTATACATGTTCACCTGAAGACTGTTGTCATATTTGCCTAACTCTTGATTAGAGCAATATTACAATGAAATGTTCCATTTGTCAAGGATATGGAAACACACTAGCTGAACCATCAGTTATGCAGACAAATGTGAAACTAGACTAGGAATACTGATAAGACATATAAATGTAACTTGCCAAATTTATTTACTTCTGTGTGATTGACTTATCATATGAAATAGTTGTTTTTTTTATAATTTTATTTAACATTTTTTTATGACAAAACATGTTGGCATTTTAGCATTCTGACTAATATGATGTGGTTAAGAAAAGTTATCATTTATCAAGTTGTCATCCAATACAAATTGACTGGTATAGTCATCCAACCATGGAAGTTGTCATCCAATACAAATTGACTGGTATAGTCATCCACCATTGGAAGTTGTCATCCAATACAAATTGACTGGTATAGTCATCCAGCCATCTAAGTTGGCATACAATACAAATTGACTGGTATAGTCATCCAGCCATGGAAGTTGACATACAATACAAACTGACTGGTATAGTCATCCAGCCATGGAAGTTTCCAATACAAATTGACTGGTATAGTCATCCAGCCATGGAAGTTGGCATACAATACAAACTGACTGGTATAGTCATCCAGTCATGGAAGTTGGCATACAATACAAACTGACTGGTATAGTCATCCAGCCATGGAAGTTTCCAATACAAATTGACTGGTATAGTCATCCAGCCATCTAAGTTGGCATACAATACAAATTGACTGGTATAGTCATCCAGTCATGGAAGTTGGCATACAATACAAATTGACTGGTATAGTCATCCAGCCATGAAAGTTGGCATACAATACAAATTGACTGGTATAGTGATTTAGCCATGGAAGTTGGCATACAATACAAATTGACTGGTATAGTCATCCAGCCATGGAAGTTGGCATACAATACAAATTGACTGGTATAATCATCCAGCCATGGAAGTTGGCATACAATACAAACTGACTGGTATAGTCATCTAGCCATGGAAGTTGGCATACAATACAAATTAACTGGTATAGTTATCCAGCCATGGAAGTTGGCATACAATACAAATTGACTGGTATAATCATCCAGCCATGGAAGTTGGCATACAATACAAATTGACTGGTATAATCATCCAGCCATGGAAGTTGGCATACAATACAAATTGACTGGTATAGTCACCCAGCCATAGAAGTTGGCATCCAATACAAATTGACTGGTATAGTCATCCAGCCATGGAAGTTGGCATACAATACAAATTGACTGGTATAGTCATCCAGCCATGGAAGTTGGCATACAATACAAATTGACTGGTATAATCATCCAGCCATGGAAGTTGGCATACAATACAAATTGACTGGTATAGTCACCCAGCCATAGAAGTTGGCATCCAATACAAATTGACTGGTATAGTCATCCAGCCATGGAAATATAGTACTGTATATAGAAACACTTTTATGTCAAGTCCAACTGCAAACAACATTGACCATGATCTGCCATTGTATAATGCACCAGCAGATCGGGGTACAGCTGTATGTTCTACTGATTACACATAGCAAAATGCAAAGACCCAGATATGCTCATGCATTATGGAATAGAAGATCTGGGGCTGTGCAATTTGTTGATGAAATAGACTTGCTAAGTACATACGTACAGGACTGCACTTGGTGAAGTCAGCAAGGGCATTTCAATCAGCTGTAAAGCTAAGACAGACTTGCAGTCATATATACACAGCAGCAATAGTGTAAGATAATGCTACATGCTGCCTGCTGCATAAGGAATCAGTTTGCATTTATCAGACACAGCAATAACGCTTCTGTCAAGAAGAGGTGGAAATGCACCAGACTGTAGAAAGCATCTGTTGTGATTCTAAATTATAATGCAATTAGTTTTAAACTATGTATCTAACGAGGCATCACAATGTTAAGTGAATAATGTGAATTGTATGTGCAAACATTGTAAACAATGTCTGCTAAATTAAATCAGATTCTGGAAAAGAGAGAAATAAATACTATTCCATTCCACACCACCCCCATCTGAGTTTTTTTTTTTTACCTGCAGCAATATAGGTGTGTTTAATCCAACACCTATACCTATTGTTTGACATTTATCTTGGAAGTTTATTTCTACATTTAAAAAATGGTTTTGCCCAAAAAAGTTTTAGGCCTAAAAAGCAAATAAGGGTTGTAAAATTGCTTTGGTGGCCAGAAAGAATAACTTATTCATTGACATGCATAAAAAGGTGACCACCAAATTCCATTTGTCTAAATTGAGTACTTATTGTATAACCCTTCCAACAATTTTCTCAGGGAGGAAGAAATACCAGATAAATGGATATGACCAAATCAAGATGCTCTGACCCCTTTGTAAGCAGTTTAGGCATCAATATAAAGATTTAAAAATTAAACAAAGGTGTCAACCCCCTCAGCTATAGGTAGGGCCCTCACTGTTCAATGTGTATAAATAGTGTATAACCACTATCAATGCAAATCTTTATTATTTTTTGCTTGTTACTTCTAAAATATTAGCAACCACATCAGATTCATTTCTCAACAAATATATTTTTATCAAAGTTTACTTCAGTCCAGGAAATGTCAGAAAAAAAGAAATTTTAAAAATTTCAATGGCATTAGCAGCATCACAATTTAGTAATTACACTTCTACATAATTTGCAATGGTCAATACTTTATCCTTGAAACTGTACTTCCACCAACAAATTTGAAGCTGAGATCTCTTAATGCAAAGGCTAACAAGAGTCCCTAGAAGGCTTGATGCTTCCCTGGCTGAAAAGAATTTCCAGGAATTCATGATAATTTCATGATCTATTTCATTGTCAAGGCTACAATAAACCATTACGCAGGGACAGAGAGACAGCAGGGGAAGGTCTTGTTGTATACATTAGGGAAGAGGTAAATGCAGAAAGGCGACTTGACTTGGAGTCACAAGAAATTGAGAGTATTTGGGTGGAAATTTATCAAAATAATGCAAAATCGTTTCTAGTTGGTTTCATTTATAGGCCACCTTCCTCCAAAGCAATTTGGAATGATAACTTTTTGAAACAAATTGAAAATGTTTTTGCACAGGATAAAGAAACATATATACTTGGTGATATAAATAAGGACCTTCTCAATACTCAAATAAGGAAGAACTGGACAGAATTTATTGATTCATTAGGCCTAGTACAGATGGTAAATGACCCCACTAGGGTAACAGAAACATCAAGCACTCTTATTGATCACATTTATACCAACCTACCAGACAATATAACTTGTGTTAACATACCAAAAGTTGGTCTTAGTGACCACTATCCTACTTTTTTGACAAGGAAGGTTAAATGCAAGAGAAATAAGAAAAATACACACAAAACTATCACTTACAGATCATTCAAAAATTTTAATGAAAAACAATTTCTCAAAGACCTATATAAAGCTCCATGGAAGATGATCCAAAATTTGGATGACATAGATGAAGCTCTGAGGGTGTGGACTGACTTATTTATGGATGTAGTCTCTAAGCATGCACCACTGAAAGTACATGGAGTAAAGAATGAAATCCAACCTAATTGGCTTACAACTGAAATCCTTGATGCTATGAAAACAAGAGACCAATTTAAGGCTATGGGAAATCATGCACACTATAAAGTATGGAGAAATAAAATAACAAATATGATCCAAAAAGCTAAACAAAATTATTATCAATCATTGTTTGAAAACAAAAAGAGCGACAAAAACTGCATTTGGAAAGTCTTCAATGAACTCACTGGAGGAACACACAAAGATCAGATAAATAAAATTCACTCACTTCTGGTGAATGACACCATAGTCACTGATGACAATGACATTGCAAATGTTTTCAATGACTTTTTCACCAACATTACCACAAAGTTAAAAGAACCAGTGATTGAAAACAACTTTATTGAACTGAAAAAGTTCTGCAGCAGCAAAATCTCTAAGGAGGTATGTTTCTCCATCCCACCAGTCTCAAAAAACTTTGTTAAGAAATATCTCAGTGAACTTGATACTAAAAAAGCTACAGGACTTGATCAGATTGGTCCACATCTCATTAAATCTTCTGCCTCTGCTATTGTAGATAGCTTAACATTCATAATCAATTTAAGTATTGCATCCTCATCTGTTCCCAAAATATGGAAAACTGCAAAAGTAACTCCTATTCACAAATCTGGCCCTAAGGATGATGCTGATAACTACCGGCCAATCTCAATACTACCAAACTTGTCAAAATTGATTGAAAAGCATGTCCATGATTCATTCATATCATATTTAACCAAACACTTTCTGTTATACCCTAATCAATCAGGCTTTAGACAGAAACACTAATGTGAGACTGCCTTGATCTCCCTAACTGATAAATGGCTTCAAGCACTTGATCAAGGTAGAATAATAGGTTCTGTATTTGTAGATTTCAGGAAAGCTTTTGACATGGTAGATCATGAAATCCTTTTGAAGAAACTGAAAATCTACCAATGTGATGAAAGCACAATTAGATGGTTTACTTCATACTTAAGTGAGAAAACACATGTTTATCTTAATAATGTTCTGTCTGAACCTGGAACAATTAGATGTAGAGTACCACAAGGCTCAATTCTGGGTCCATTACTGTTTATTTTATTTATTAATGACCTACCACTTGTACTAAAGGACTCAGTATCATCTACAGATCTCTATGCAGATGACACAACATTGTCAGACATCCAAAACACAAAACAAGAACTCAAAATTTCTTTACAGAATGCCTTGAACAAACTAGAATACTGGTGCACATGCAATGGCATGGTGGTTAATACTGGTAAAACTAAAATATTACTTATCTCAACACGGAAAAAAAAGAACAAAACTTTATAGCGCTGAACTATGTCTGACATGGAAGGATAAAAGGTTGCAAATGGTCTGTCACTATAGTCTACTTGTTGTTTTGGTAGATAATAACCTATCATGGACTGAACATATCAAACATATCAGTAAAAAAGTCAATTCAAGTTTATGGCTTCTCAGTAGGATAAGACACTTTCTTCCGGAAAAGCACAGAAAACTATTTTATAACAGTTACATACAACCCTATTTAGACTACTGTAATACAGTATGGGGTAATTCAAATGATAAAAACTTAGCAAAGCTGGCACATCTCCAAAAAAGGGCTTTTGAGTTGATATCAATCCAGAAAGAAAGCAAGGAAAATTTAGTTGGTAAGTTAAAAATACTACCTATTAAAGACCGAATCTGTTTAAGAAAAGCCAAATTAATGTACAGGATAGCCAATAATAATGCTCCTGAATATTTACAATCACTATTCAAGTATAGGCTACCTGGAAATACTCCCCACCTGCAATCAATGTCTACCAAACATTACAAAATTCCCAAACCAAATAAGGAATTATTTAAAAAAAGTTTCCAATACTTTGGAACTTTGCTCTAGAATAATATTCCAGTTGAGATTAGAAATGCCCACTCTATTTCCTCTTTCCAAACCCAGTATATACAATGGCTTCACAGATGCAGCAAACATAAATAAATTCCTTTGAATGAGGGCCTCAAGGTAGATTAGTTCTTAGCTAATTGAGTTACCCTCTTTAAATAAAGTCATAATAATAATAATAATAATAATAATAATAATAATAATAATAATAATAAAATCATTTTTTCATCTTAATTGGCAATTTGTTTAAACCGTTTTCAACCAACCAGATTTTCAAATCTGCTGCTCTGGTAGAAATACTGGATGTAAACTAAGACTCATTTTTGTTAAGGACCAACAAGGCATCAAAAGAAGTCTTCTGGCAGAAACCCCATGTTGCTATGACTTTATGTTTAGGAGAAGTAATGATAACAAGGTTTTCAGATCAATGCCATGGTAGCCATATTCAACATCAGATTGGCACCATTTCTATTTAGTACCATATAGATATCATATTAAGTCTTTGGGTGAAAGAACAATGTCAATATGACCAGCCATCTAGGAGCAAGTTATAACAAGATTTTCAAGATGACCATTGTGGCATCCATGTTGGAGGTCAGATTGGCACCATTTTTATTTACGATCACCTAAAGTCATAAAAAGTTTTTCAGTGGAAACCTCACATGGTCATTTAGAATAAATAGTGATAACATTTTCAAGATGGCCATTGTGGTAGTGATATTAGAAGTTTGATTTTGGATCTAGATGTCATAAGGAGTATTTCATTGAAAACCCCATGATGACATGATTCATTCATCAGAAGAAATAGTGATAACAAGATTTTCAAGATGGCCTATTTGGCAGACATATTGGATATCTGACTGACATCATAAGTTGTTTAGTAAAAAGACCATGTTGATATGAATATTCATTCAGGAGAAGCAGTAGTATGAAAATTTCAAGATGGCTACTGTAGTGGTTATATACCAGATCAGCAACATTTTCATTTCCGACCAAGTAGACATCATATAAAGTCTTTCTTTGAAAACCCCATGTTGATATGACCATCTATTTAGGATGAGTAGTGATCAGAAGGTTTTCAAAATGGCCACTGTGTTGGCCATAGTGGACAATAGATTGGACCCATTTTCATACTTTAGCAATGAGACAGCAAAAGAAGTCTTTCAATGAAAACTGCATTTTGATATGACCTCCCAGCCAATACGGAGAAGTAGCAGTGAGAAGACTTTAAAAATGACCAATGTGGCAACCATATTGGATGACCAAGCAGCACCATTTTCATTACAACCAGTAAGACCATGGGATGAATGTGTGTTTACAGTTTCAATGCAATCCACTAAATAGTTTTGGAAAAGTAGTAATAACAGATGGATAGACAAGAAAGAGACAACAGACCATCCCATGAACACTTCTTGTCTATGTCCAGTAAAGTTACAAATGTTGATCTGAGTTTCCCTTGTAAATTTGAAAAAAAACTGATAATAAACAAAAAATCATGATGACACAAATCCAAAAAACAATGTGCAAATCTACAGACCATACCCAAATTGTATGCCAAGATTTTCAGTGTCTATCTGGAACAGTGTTGATGCATGATATTATTCATGCACACACTTCCAGATATAATCATTTTCTTTCTTCAAACAGTGATTATAAATAAACTAGACTCTCTCAAATGTACCTGCTTTCTTCTAGAAACTAGAAATCCAAGAATACATAATTGCTTCTGTTTAGAAATCCAAGAATACATAATTGCTTCTGTTTAACGATAAAGTGTTGAAACCTGCTCTGATATTCTATAGTATTGGAATCAGTCTTATTTAGGATCAACTAGATAGACATCATAAGAAGTACCATGGTATAGTATTGGAACCAGTCTTATTTAGGACCAACTAGACATCATAAGAAGTACCATGGTATAGTATTGGAACCAGTCTTATTTAGGACCAACTAGACATCATAAGAAGTTCCATGGTATAGTATTGGAACCAGTCTTATTTAAGACCAACTAGACATCGTAAGAAGTACCATGGTATAGTATTGGAACCAGTCTTATTTAGGACCAACTAGACATCGTAAGAAGTACCATGGTAAAAACCTGATGTTGATATGACCATCCATCCAGGAGTAGTATCAATAACAAGAATTTCATGGCCAGCTCAGTGGTCATATTGGATATAATATTTATAACCAATTGGAACCCAGGATGAAGTCTTCTGGTAAACTTCCCATGCCTATATGACATTCACTTAGAATCAACTAGACATAAGTTTTTGAGTATAAGCCTTATGTTGATATGACCATACATCTGTTAGAAAAAGTGATAATTTGTTCAAGATTCACAGCCATATTTGAAGTCAGATTGACAACTTTTCATTAAGGACCAACTAGCCATGATAATAAGTCTTTTGGTGAAAATCTCATTTTGATGTGTGGCATGATAAGAAGTCTTTTGGTGAAAATCTCATTTTGATGTGTGGCATGATAAGAAATCTTTTGTTGAATATCCCATTTTGATGTGTGGCATGATAAGAAGTCTTTTGGTGAAAATCTCATTTTGATGTGTGGCATGATAAGAAGTCTTTTGGTGAAAATCCCATTTTGATGTGTGGTATGATAAGAAGTCTTTTGGTGAAAATCTCATTTTGATGTGTGGCATGATAAGAAGTCTTTTGGTGAAAATCCCATTTTGATGTGTGGTATGATAAGAAGTCTTTTGGTGAAAATCTCATTTTGATGTGTGGCATGATAAGAAGTCTTTTGGTGAAAATCCCATTTTGATGTGTGGTATGATAAGAAGTCATTTGGTGAAAACCTCCTTTTCATGTGACAATAAGTTTTCTGGTGAAAGCCTAATTTTCATGTGTCATGACAATACTTCTTTGTGAAAACCTCATTTGTATGTGATATGATAAAAAGATGTTTTGTGAAAACTTGATTTTCATTTGACATGATAAGATGTGTAGTAAAAATTTCATTTTCATGTGATATGATAAAAAAAACTTATTGTTTCATTTTCATTTGACATGATAAGATATCTGGTGAAAACCTCATTTTCATGTGGCATGATAAGAAGTCTTCTATGAAAACCTCATTTTTTTGTGACATGATAAACAAATTCTTCTGGTGAAAACCTCATTTTCATGTGATATGATAAAAAAATTCTCCTGGTGAAAACCTCATTTTCATGTGACATGATAAAAAAAGTCTTCTGGTGAAAATCTCATTTTCATGTGACATGATAAAAAAAGTCTTCTGGTGAAAATCTCATTTTTATATGACATGATAAAAAGGTCTTCTGGTGAAAACCTCATTTTCATGTGGCTTTCCATTTAAGAATAGCAATGTCAAGATTTTAAAGTTGACTGCCACTGGAATGCAAGTGATGTCAGATTGGTACTTCTTCATTATGACCAACTGGAATAACAAGAGGTATTTTAGTGAAAAACAAATGCTGTAAAGACCATCTGTTCAGGATTAGTGACAAGATTTTCAAAATAGCCACTGTGACAGCCATATTGGATATCTGTATTTATTTAGGACCAAACTAAACCTTGGGATGACTGTGTTTGTTAAGTTGAATGATGATCCTCCAAGTAACTAAGTTGTAATATCTAACTTATACTTATGGAAGGACAGAAAATGGACAAAAGGCAACACAGAAGATCTTCTAATCTATGACCAAAAACACTAAAAATATAGCAAACTTGTGCAGACTGTTCCTAGCTTATTTTAAAATAAGTTGTTCATAACAGACAATATATAAAGTTTTCTCAGAAATATCAGTGATTCCAAGAAAAACTGCAAATGCATTTGTTTACTTTTTTCAAAGTTGCATTTGAATTCATTTCACATTTGTGGTAAAGACTGAGATTACTGAAAATTCCCCAAACAATTTCACTATACAATCATTTTTGTCTCCAGGGCGTGATATCAATTTCTTTTCCCACATTTTCAATTAACGCATCTATAGTCTCCACAACCAATGCCTTTTAGACCTACAAAATCCAATTTATTTATCTCCTTTCATTTGAGAATAGGGCAGACACTAGAAAATTGAACAACCTTTCTCAGCTTTTAATCAAACCTGAAAGTAATGCAACATGCCCCAATTGGCTTCAATTCAACCAAATTCATTTTTTTAAAAATGCTTAAGACCTAAACCAACAAACAAATCTCACTCAAATAATGTCTGAGCCTTTTCAAAAGATAAAAGCAATGTCTGTCAGAAGAGCAACAATTTTGAATACTCTTGGCTGTATCAAGTTAAAACAATCACAAAAATCTGCTAAAATATGCCATCATCAATCCAGAGCTAAGTGTTCTAACTACCATTATTAAACCAGAGACAAGTGTTTTACATGCCAACATCAATCCAAAGTCAAGCATTCTAAATACACTTTCTTGGGGGCTTGAAAAAAGAGTCTAAAGAATTTGTAGAAAAGAAGACCAAAGCGTTTACATGCTTTCTAGGTCCCAATAAGTTTATGTTTTACAAGACATCTTTATGACCTTTTTGATACAACACAGAATTCCACAGTAAACTTAACATGATGTGCATACATAAATGAAAGACTAGTTGGTAAATTGTTAACAGGGAAGTTAATATTACTGTTTAAGTTGAGTCCATCTGCAAACTGCATAAACCTGTGTCTGCAGTTCCATAATGCAATGGTAGATCTGGGTCTGTGCAGCCTGTGAGTAGTAATCTGCAGAACAAACAACATTGACCCTGGTATGCAGAGTTTATGTTGTTTGTAGTTAGACATATGTGCATATACAAAGTAATATAGTTTGAGTTTCTATGTATTGTATTCAAAATCTCAACTGTAATTTTACAAGAAACCTGAAATTTCTTTTAAAGACATTAGCAACTTAAGTTCTTACATTAAATTGGGAAATAAATACTTCCTTAGTATAGTAGTCAATGCTAATAAAACATACCCAGGAATTTTTAATAATGGGAGACATATATATTATTTCGAGACAAAAAGATTATAGCTCTTGCTCCAATAAAAGTTACTGGTCTATCATCCATCCCCTTCAATCTCATAAACTTTAAACTGAAACATATGATTAAAGAATTACCTATTTTATCTGCCCCTTGAACAGTTGCCCCAATCATGGTGTATCGTGGGTAATAGGGTAGATTTCTTTCAATCCCCAAACCAAATCCCCCTCGGGTCCACTGCACTGGTCCATTGGCCCGATTTTTGACCACACACTGGAGTACCACAGTGCTGCCCTGGGTGGCCTGCTGGTCTTCTGGTTCCTGAACAAACTCCTGAACACCACAAACTGAAAAATAAAATCAATGTTTGAAACACTGAAAACCTGCTATAGCAGACCCTGCAACATAAAGGAACCTGCTCATTTAGAACACTGCTTAACCCTTTTTTCATAAGTTATATTTTACATGTATGTAAATGACATGCATGAATAAGGACAAGTTAAGTGACTTGGCTGTCCTTAATATGTAAGATTTGTGGTAGTGTACCTTAGATATCTGACATCATTATCTCCACAAGTTTTAAAAGCATCTGGGCAAGGGATACTCTGCAGTCTCTATATGTCTGTCTGTAACGGATTCTCCTCCTAAGCCACTGATTAGAAATTGACAAGACTTGATATAGAAATGTTAGTAACTATTTACAAGATGGTTATGACTTTTGAGTCACATATCCTGTGGTTCAGAGTCATATCTATAAAAATTACAATTGCTGCAATACTATTTTTGGACCAAACTTTGTACACACATTCTTTATATGATGACTCATAATTAATGTAAATAAAATTGGTTTCAGGTCATGACCTTTGGGTCTTAGACATATGAGAGGGGAATAGGAAAAGGGGCAACAATCATGGGGAACCATAAAAACAATAGTGAGTAGTGTTGCTCTTGGGAATCTTCACTCCTGCATCT
This sequence comes from Potamilus streckersoni, assembly GCA_016746295.1. Taxonomy (NCBI): domain Eukaryota; kingdom Metazoa; phylum Mollusca; class Bivalvia; order Unionida; family Unionidae; genus Potamilus; species Potamilus streckersoni. The sequence goes on along the minus strand of JAEAOA010000856.1, from coordinate 2,264,851 downwards.
GAAGTCCCTGAGAGAAGGTCAAAGGTTACATACAAAAATTCAGTAGCAAAGCAATGACATTTTTAAAAATATTTTCTGACCAAGCTTCAAATATGTAGTCAATGGAAGATGTAACTAATTTTGTGTTCTAACCCTAGGGTCAGGCTGAAATGTGGGAGGTGGTGCTGGAATACTGTACAAACTGAAAGTCATGGGAATTTGTGATGGCAAGCCACTGCAGTTTTTTCAATCAATTTTTCCAGTATAATTGCCTTTTCTAATTTCTGTGACATGGTTTTCACAAATTACTGATAGCAGTCTGGCTTTATGCTAGCACTTATGCCAAATTTGTATGCCTGTAACATTAACATTGGTTTTATTGGCATATCATAGTATAATATAGATAGATTTTATTTGGTGCCATATTTTGATGAGACAGTTTTATGTTGCTACTGTCTGCACTTAACACCCACTCAATATTTAACAGTCCTCATTTTAAGTAACTGATAGATGTGTGCAGAAAACAATTTCTTGTCTTTCAGTAAGAGTGATGCTTACCTTTTTCCTTATGACCTGAAAATAAATAGGCTTTTTTGGTACCACAAGTGCAAGCCATCCACACAGTTTGGCTGTTCTCAAGTTATTTTGCAGAAACCACTTTGTTCTATAAGTCATAGTGACATAGACATCAGGGTCGCTATGTGAGACATTTTCATCCATTTGTATGAGAACTTTTTATGATTTACAAGTCAGGGAACATTGTTTTAACTAGATCTGATGAATGACCTGTTACCATAGAGATTAAGTCTGATTATAAAGTTGTTAAATATATCTTTATCTAAATCTGACTGTTGTTGGTCTTAACACCATTTTTTTTCAGCACACGATAGGCTATTCATGGCGGCCAGTATTAATGGTGGAGGAAGAAATCAGGAAATCACCAGAAAGAACCACCAACCCACGAAAAGCTACTGGCAAGCTTTCTCACATATCCACATTCGCCAAATCCTAGACTCAAACACACGAAGACAGAGGTGAAATGGCAGTGATCTGTAACAGGCATCGATTTAGTTCACTCAGCCACTCGGGGGGGGGGGGCCTTATCTAAATCTGATGCAAACTCAGTGAATGATGTAGGATACCTTATCTCAAAATGAAAATCCTCTGATCCAGAAGGTTCACATGTATACCCAATATATCCACAAGATTTGGTAAGTGTTGATAGTTGACAACAGAAACTATTTCCTTCTTTGTCTGAGTGCCCTTGACCTTGGAACTTTTAAGCTGGAAATCAATAGGTTTCTTCCTTACTTGCAAGCCAGCCTTGTACAAAGTTTGGTAACTAGAAGGTAGACAACTAAAGCTACTGTGCAGAAACCATAGCTGCAACAAATGAATGGCTGGATGAACATCACAACATGTGCATAAAAACCTAACAAAACTGGAACAAACTTATCTTCAACACAAATTTCCAGACACATGGTAATTTTCTTTGTACATGTATATATCAATCTGCAAGTGGTAATATATCCAAAACTTGTACATAAGACAGACTTATCTCTAGATAATATTTTTTTCATTCTGTGTATTAACTCTGCATATGTTCAAATAACATCTTTTTACTGGTTATTATGTACAAGGGAGCATCCTATCTGGTTGCCATGGCAGTGACACCAGAACTTGCTGTAATCTGGAATCTGACAATGGATTTATAGTTCAAATGAGATAAAATTGTAAGGTAGTAAGATTGGAAATTAAAAAAGAACTGGGTCATAAAAATGTTCCTCAGAAAACTGATTCAAAATTACATAATGACAAATCCTTATGATGATAAAGTAAAGTAGTTTTACAGAACATGTAAGAAATATAATTTTCTCTCTGTATTTTTTTTAGAGCCCCAACTATTTATTAGAGAGAGAGAGAGAGAGAGAGAGAGAGAGAGAGAGAGAGAGAGAGAGAGAGAGAGAGAGGTGTAAACCATTGCAACATGTTAATCAACCTTGCTTTGCATCCAATTGCCTATGGGCAATTAAATAGCATTCAACTTAGACCAGTAGAGAGTAAATACTTATTATGTAATATCAGACATGCCGGGATATGCTTCCACAACCTGGATTAAAAAATAAGAAATATACAGTATCTTAAGATTCAAAATATCTTAGAAACTTAAGTTTTGATATGCTTTAATTCTGCACAAGATTTTTTTAAGTTCAAGTAATGCAAAATTTAAAATTTGTGATGCATCAGAGTGCAAGTAAGCAAGGGAGGGGCAACAACAAAATTTTGGAAATGTCTATAGGTTTCTGGACTTCAATCAAAGCATCCACCTGACACAACTCCTGCACAGGTTTCATAGCACTAAATATTTGTTTAAGTTATTTCACAATCAGCAACACCTCAAAGATTACTCAATAAAACTAATAGCAGGGATCAGTTTTTAGGGAACTGAATAGGCTGTTAAACTTGTTTTATGACCAACCTAAAAGATTACCTTACAAAAACACAGGAGCAGCCAATTGGATTGTATAGTCTGTTTGAATTAAGCAATATAGATTTTCTATGATAAATTACAATGGTCTGACCCAAATGAAATATTATGTATTTATAATTGATATTGTCTTTGTGATCATCTCACACCGAGAAGTTGAGCAGTTGAAAAAAGATTGCAAAGGTTGTAGGAATTTAGTTAAGGATCAACAAAACCTCAGTGATTACTCATGCCAACAACTTGAGCAGTTTATAGAGAATTGCAAAAGTTGTAGAAATTTAGTTAAGGATCAACAAAACCTCAGTGATTACCTCATACCAACAACTTGAGCAGTTTAGAGAGAAATGCAAAGGTTGTAGGAATTTAGTTAAGGATCAACAAAACCTCAGTGATTACCTCATATCAACAACTAGAGCAGTTTAGAGAGAATTGCAATGGTTGTAGGAACTTGTTTTAACAATCAACATGACTCGATGACCACCTGGCAATATCTTAAGAGCTTGGATGACATTTTATACTTAATCTGTTATAAAATGATAACTTAACATAGCAAAAATATGAACAGTTGAAACACTATTCCAGTAGTAATTTAAATTTTTTAACAATTAGCATAGCATCAATGACCTTCTGAAAAAGCTGACCAGTTGAGATAACACTTTTAGAGGTATCATGTTTTAAAATCAACAGAACCTCAATGACTAATTCACACAATCACTTGAGCAGGAGCAAATAACTTCAAGAGATGTTTTAATTCTTTATTCTTTATTTTTGATCTAAAACCAATAAATCCCATTTTATAAACTTTATTAAGCCCAAACTCTCAACTCACACTGCTATGTAAGGTCCTATTACCTAAACTTATATAGTCTACATAATTTTCTTATTAAGACTGATGATAAACTGATCTGAGGTCAGGCGTTGGATTTTGTACCTTTATCAGTGTCATCTCCAGCTTACCAGGAAAAGGGGCTTTAAGGGACCTCTGGATCCAATTTATTGGCCCTTCTCACTTTCAGGATACTATGCTTATTTTTTCATTACTGACAATGAATTTCATTACTTCATAATTCATAATGATTATGAATATTTTTATTATATTATCATCAAATTCTGCCAACATTTGATACTAATAATGCTGCTGTTTCCAATCTGTTGTTCAGGAATACATGGCCAATTTGGCAGACCAATCTAGGTCAAAAAAATCTGCTTTGTTATCCTATTTCCAAAACCTTATCTAATTTGTTTATCCTAAATGATAACAGAATATGATAGTGGGATGCACTACATACTTCATGACCACACAGAGTGAAGGGAGATTCTTTTGATAATCATCAGTCAGGTGTTCACATCCAGGTACAAAGTTCCAGGTGTTCAGAAGCTAGGTTAAAAATAAATTGAATATATATCTTCCTAACCTGCATCATCTAAAACAACCCTGTACATAGCTGCACTGACTTGTTTCCAGGTGTACAGAATCAAAATGAGACAGGCTTCTTGTGGTAGGGTTTAATGCCATTTTTCAGCACAAAATATGCAATACTTGGCAGACAGTATAACTGGTGGAGGAAGAACCCTGGAAAACATTGGGAAGAACCACTGACCCACAAGAAGCTACTGGCAAGCTTTCTTATGTACCCACATTAGCTGAGCCTAAGACTCAAACTCATGCAGACAGAGGTGAGATGGCATTTTAATTGCTACCATTGTTGAAAATATTTGTTTGCTTAGTTGTGGAAATGGGGATTATAAAACTAATCCAGATATTGTAAAGGATAATGAATCTAGTCTATTTCATGCCCCCCCCCCGGTCTAAAATGCTCACCATTCTAAATCACTGCCATCTCACTTGTCTGGGCAGGTTTGAGTCTCAGGTACTTGAGAAAGCTTGCCAGTAGCTTCTCATCGGTTAGAAGTTCTTCCTGGAATTTTCCAGGGTTCTTTCTCCACCAGAGTTATACTGGCTGCTATGTATAGCCTCTCTTGTGGTAAAATTGCTTTAAACCCTACAACTACACTGTACATACTAAATGATGAAAATTTTTACAAGAGTTTACAGGCAAGTGCTTATAATGTAAGAGAATGCATGTAAACCTTGACACTATTGCAGTCAGGTGGCAACTGAAAAGACTGGTGTATTCTGGAAATATTGGCAGACCTAGTTTTCCTTGTACATGTCATTCAGTAGTTGCAAAATTTCTAAAGCTGAATCCAGAATCCCATCTCTTGCTGGCCATATCAACACTGAATCCAGAATCCCATCTCTTGCTGGCCATATCAACACTGACAGTTGGTGTAATATCAACAGTATAAAGAAACTCACAAAATATCCATGTGACTATTTATAACCACACAGAACCTCTTAATTAACTGCCACCCAATCCCATCAATCTATAACAACACCACTGTCTGTAAGTCCATCTGAAAACAATACAGACCCTGATATGCTGGAACATCATGTGCTGACAGATCAGGGTCTATATTTGTTTTACTGATTAATCCAAACAAATGGCATAATCCGTGATCTGCAAGAGCATTATGTGACAGAAGATTAGGGTCCATAATGCTTGTTCTAAGCCTAACAAACAGCATGGACCTCAATACATTCATTTCTAACACTGAAAATATGTGAAGCTTGCTTCTAAACTTTGCTAAATACTGAACACATATTGAAATTACAGCCATCCAATTATTGCCTGCTTTATATGATTACTCCAACTCCTACAGCTGTTGTAGAAAATAAAACAAGAATCATACAAATCTGTCAAAAATGGAATTCAGGTGATTTGTAATGCCAAATCTGATCCCTGTCGGCCATTTCTACCATAAGAAAAAAAAATAGGATTAATATATGGAACATGAAATGTATTTAAACCATCTGAACTACTTACTACTTTAAACTACTGCTGGTTGAGAACATGGGCTAACAAGATATTTCTGCTTCTCTGTCAAATGTAAGAAATTCAAACAATGTTGCATAAAATCATAATCACAGCAGCCTCTTTATTCCTGTACAGCACATGTTGGGTACAAAGGTATTGGAATCTGAGCCAATATATGCTTTCTCTTGAGAATAATACTGAATAAATCCTTGAAGGTAGGTCATAGTAACCTAGTTTTCTCATGTACTACTCACACTCATCCCAAGATGAATATATATATATATATATATATATATATATATATATATATATATATATATATATATATATATATATATATATATATATATATATATAGATATAGATATAGATATTCCAGAGGCTGAGTCTTCTCAACCAGCTGATCCTAAAATTCAAACGGTTCTTGCTTGACATTTGTTTTTCTCTCCCAAACTTAACATGGCAGGTGTACATTTGTGAAAATTAATATAACATCATTCAAAGTAGATACAAGTAGTGACAAAAAAGATGCCACTAATATATATAATAATTATATGTATTTGAAATTGCATCATTTTCTGTTCTGGATTTACTGTTGCTTTAGTGTTAGAATTTCCTTCCACGTTTAACTTCTTTCCTCTCAAACTATTTATCAAAATCATTCTTTCTTCAAGAGAACTATAAAACGAATTTTAACCTGTAACAGTATTTTATTCCATTCCTTTAAAAATTAGTAAATGACAAAAAGCTGGCTTACTATATTGAAATGTGTAGCATTTAATTAACAGGCATTTCCATCAAAGTCTGATGGTGAATGAAATTTTACTTCATCAGATCCCAAAATAAGACTTTGATGGATGATAATAAAATTTAATTGTAGTTGCTGGGCCTACCCTCCACATATTTCACTGTAAATGTATCATATGTTGACACACCATGATAGGAACCACATGGTATAAAGGGCTGACATGATGTCTACATTACAGACATGATGGGAATCATTCAATTACAAGAGACAGAGAGACAGAGACAGACAGACAGACAGGTAGACAGAGAGAGAAGCTTCACTTCTCTTGTTTTGTGAACAGTGCTTAAGCAGCTGGAAGATATAAGGACCACACAAGCTTAGTCAGAAACACCTCTATTGATCCTCTCACTATAGAAACACAGCATAATCTAGACTTAGTCACCTTTGAATTAAACTTATTTGGCAACATCTGTATTGGTTATCAGACATGGAAACAATCTGCAATCCAAACCAAGTGACCACTGATTTTTTTTTTACATATTTATGGTATTTATTTGGCATTAATGGATAAACAAACAAAACAAGTTGATATCATAATATTTGAGAACTGCTGTGGTTAGCATTAGCCAATATCTACATTTTGGGAGGCACTCATGTAGAAAAGAATGTGTGTGTGTATGTATGTATGTGTGTGTGTGTGTGTATGTGTGTGTGTGTGTGTGTGTGTGTGTGTGTGTGTAGGTGCATGTGTACATATCTGAAATCACAGTTAAGCTGATTTTTGTTATTTACAATTTTTAATGAATTCTTGAATGTACCCTGTTACTCACAGTGAAAACTTTAAATGTGCAACACACCTTCATTCCTTGATGTACCCACACTGCAAGTTTGGTCAATATTGTGTATTGAATTGAGAATTTGAACCTAAACAGAAGGACAAATCAACAAAGCCAAACAGACTAATTTACTATTGTTGCATTCTTTTTGAAGCATGACTGGATGTATGTTTATAAAAATGAAACTATTAAATAATGTAAGAAACAGCATGAAGCCTCATCCAGTGGAAATATTCCAAAACATGTTCCAGCTTTATCAAATCCAGTAAGAATTAAAAACTCAACACTGCCCAATTTTAAACTCTCTATCATTATCTATATCAATTACAGGTTGATACATTTACAAGCAATGTTTCACAGCAACCTACTTTGCAAAGTTTTATTACTCTATGCTTGATAAATTGGATCAAGACACTAGTACTGGTTGTTGTTGTTGTTGTTCTGGGGATAACACCATTTTTCAGCACATAATAGGCCATACATGGTGGCCAGTATTTAATGGTGGAGGAAGAAACTGGAAAATCTGCAGAAAGAACCACCAACCCACAAGAAGCTACTGACAAACTTTCACACATATCCACATTCGACAAATCTTAGACTCGAACCCACTCAGATAGAGGTAAAATAGCAGTGATCCGTAACGAAGAGCGCTTTAGACCACTCTGCCACTCAGGGCCCTCACTAGTACTGGAGTTATTGCCCTTCTCCAAAATTAAAAGCCCAGCAAATTAATTAAAGAGAGTACAAGCAACATATTTTGAAGCTGCTCATGTTTGCTGAAGTTTGTTGTTGTTGTTGTTACAGGTTTAATGCCATTTTTCAATACATATTAGGCTGTACATGGTGGCCAACATAACTGGTGGAGGATGAACCCAGGGAGAGCCAAACACACATACCAACACTGGCCAACACCAAAACTAGAACCCATGCAGTGAGACGTCAGTGATCAGTAATGGTTAGTGATTTTGACTACTTGGCTACATGGGCTCCTGTTGAAGTCTGTGTCTCAGTTATACTATGTGTTGTATAGAGCTCAGAGGAGGTCAGTTAATAAATGAGTTACTCTCTTTAAAAAAAGTATTATCATCATCATCATCATCATCATCATCATCATCATCATCATCATTATCATTATTATTATTATTATTATTATTATTATTATTATTATTATTATTATTATTATTATTATTATTATATTATTAGTGAGACCTGCATAACAATACAATACTGTCAAGTAATTTGGATCAAAACTTCTAGTAAAAATGACTTGCAGCAAATTTTCCATCTAAGTTTGAACATAATATTCCAAGTAACATAAATGGCAAATTAAGATTTAACAGATTTTAAAGCAGACAACTTTATTCTGTGGATGGCTTCCAGACACAATGTATACATAAGTAAGAATAAGCAGTTCAAAACATACCAGGAGTTGAAAACATTGGCACAAGAATTACAAATCTCAAAAACATTAATTTCTTTTTGAGTTATCCAGTTAACTTGTACCTGTTTTTTTCTTCATTCAAGCAACATCAATCAGACTGATAATTTTTCCAGATGCACACTGAATCAGATGGATAAGGAAATATCCTATTTAATAATGATGCCTTGTTCTTAGCTAAATAAGGGGACACAACCCATTTAGCAATGATGCCCTGTTCTTATCTAATTAAAGGGACACAACCCATTTAGTAATGAAGCCTGTTCTTAGCTAAATAGCGGGATGTGATCTACATAGCAATGATGCCCGGCTTTTAGCAAAATAAGAGGACACAACCCCTTTAGTAATGATGTTCTAGTTGCACTACAAAATACAGAGGGAAAAACGTCACTTTTTGGACCATACTTTTTTCCAGCAAAAATTCGCCCGAAGTTGGGATTCGGTTTTGTGTCTGGATTTTAGACTTTTTGGCCTCAGAGCTAAGACAGACCAGTCTGAGTTGCACACTGACATATGAACCTTTGCAAAAAGTAGGATAAGATAGGCATTTAGAATGAAGAATAGTCTTGACACAAAAAATTATGGGTCCGTTGAGCAAAAAAAAAAGTCTAGTTTTTACCCTTCTGCACATGCTCAGGCAAAAGAGCCAATGAAAATCAATGTTTCTAACACAAATAGACATTAAGTTAACATAAAATGTCTTCCATGTCAATATATTAAAATGTATTCAGAAATATCTTCCAAAATCAATTTCCTACTCGCATTTCAGGTGAAAACAACAAAAACCTCCAGGGGTTTATTATTAGCTAAATATGGAACACAACCTATTTAATTGACCCGTTCTTAGATAAACAACTTATTTCATCATGATGTCCTACTCTTAGCTAAATAAGAAACTCAACATATTTCATCATGATGTCCTACTCTTAGCTAAATAAGGAACACAACATATTTCATTGCGATGTCCTACTCTTAGCTAAATAAGGAACAAAACGTATTTCATCGTGATGTCCTACTGTTAGCTAAATAAGAGAAAAAAACCTATTTAGTAATTCTTACATGTTTGGAATGGGAAAAGAACCTATATAGTAATGATGCCCTGCTCTTATCTAAATATGGAAAATTTAATTTTCTGTTGAAGCAGAGTTGTGGCAAGATTTATAATATGACTTCAATGGTAGTCACATTGGAAGTCATACTGGATGGCATCATCTTCATTCAGGACTATTTCTATTTAGGACCAGCTTGATGTAATAATAAGACCTTTAATGAAAACTCCATGTTGATAATTTTGAGCATCCGTTCAGGTTGAGTAGCAATAGGAAGAATTTCAAGATGGCCTCTTGAGTAGCCATATTGACATCATATAGGCACCATTTCATTTAGGACCATCATAGTATGTCTTCTAGTAAAATTGTAGGAGTAGTGATAAAAAGATTTTCAAGATGGCTGTCACAGAGACCATACTGGATTTCCAAGCAGTACCATTTTTATTTAAAGCAAACTAGACTCTGTGTGTGTGTGTGTGTGTGTGTGTGTGTGTGTGTGTGTGTGTGTGTGTGTGTGTGTGTGTGTGTGTGTGTGTGTGTGTGTGTGTGTGTGTCTGTGTGTCTATGGTTTCATGACAATCCTCCAAGTAGTTTTGGAGGAGTAGCAAAAACAAATTGTGCTAATGGATAGACAAATGATTGATGACAGATGATAAACTCTTCTGGTCTATGACCAGTACAGCTTGAAAATATGAAGACTCCCTTTCATGAACTGACACTCTATCAAGCGAAAGGAATTTCAATGAACTCAAGAGGTGTTATTAAAATGTGATTGTAAAGATGTATCCCCTGGTGGCCATACTGGATGGCATCATCTTCAATCAGGATCAACAAGACATAATAAGAAGTCTTTTAGCAAAAGCCATGCTTTATCATTCAGAGGATAACAAGAGATTTCAGAGGACCATTTTGTTTTAGCCATACTGGATGTAAAAGCAGCACCATATTCATTGAAGACCATGAGATGGATGTGTGTGTAAAAAGTCAAGGCAATTTTCTACATAGTTTAGAAGAGATAATAAACTTGAGCTAATGGATGGACAAACATCAGACGGATGACACATAAGGGATGTTGGGCAACAAACTATCCCATAAGCTATTCTGGTCTATGACCAGATGAACTAAATTTAAAAAAACAAAAACAAGAGTTCCTTGAAGGAACTGATGATATAATGGGAGAAAACTTCAATGAATACAAGACAATTTTATTTCATTTTCAAGTTTTCAAAATATATCTAACAGATATTCTTCAGCAAAAACAAGATTTTAAAATTAGCTGCTGTGGTACACATATTGGATGTCATCTTGGCTTCATTTTTACTTACAACAAAGTGAAAACCACATATTATAATAATTATCCATTCAAAGGGAGTAGTGACAAGTTTTTTAAGACAGTCATCACCAAGACCTTTTTGGATTTATGACTGCCACCATTTTTATTTTGGACCAACTAAGTATTATAAGAAGTCTGTTGGTTAAAACCCCATGTTTATATAGCCATCCATTAAGACTGGAGTTCAGATAACAATATTTTCAGAAAATGACTTGCCTTTCATTAGAAGCAGTAACAAGATTATCAAAATGGCCACTGTGGTGGCCACACTGGATGGCAATTCTGCATCACATTCATTTAAGACAAACTGAATATTATCAAAAATCTTCCAGTGAAAACACTCATGTTGACTTTGGCATCAATTCTGGAGGAGTAGCCATAATAGCTGCATGTAAGATTGGCACCAACCAGACATGTAAAGAATTTTCTAGTGAAAAATCTCATGTTGATATGATCATCCATTCAGAATGATAGCTATTACAAGATTTTCATTATGCCTGAATTGCATGGTACACAGGACCCCAGATTGGCATCAACCAGACATGACAAGATTTTTTTATGGCCATCCGATCAGGAGGGAGTAAAAACATGATTTTCAAGATTGTTGCTTTAATGGCCATATGGAGATCAGATCAGCACTATTTTCATTTAGTGTCAAGTATATATCTAAGAAGACTTTGAGTAAAACATCATGTTGATTTGACTATCCCCTCAGGGGCAGTAATTATAATGAGAATTTTAAAAATGGGTGCCCTGGAGGCCATACCTGATGTCAGATTGGCATTATTTTAATTTTGAAGCAACAAGACATCATAAGATTACTTTTAGTAAAACCCCATGCTGATATGAACATTCATTCAGACAAAGCACTGATAATAAGGTTATCAAGATGGCCACTGTGGCAGCCATGCTGGATGTCTGAGCAGCACAATTTCCATTTAGGACAAACTAGACCATGGGATGAATGTGTATGTAAAGTTTCAAGGCAATTTTCCAAGAAGTTCTGGAAGAGTATTAATAAGAAATTTGGACTAACAGACAGATGGACAACAGACACACAAAGGCTGATGGACAACTGACCATCTCATAAGCCTTCTTGTCCATGACCAGTAGAGCAGATGATGCAATAAAAAACAAAACAATTTCCCAATGCAGAATGATGAATGAAAAAGAACAAAAACAAAGCTCTGATGCATTTCATGAATGAAATTGAAAATTTATATTTCAAGCTGACACTAAATTTTAAAAGTCAAAAGCCCTTTTCAGGTAATAACCCAGAAACAGATTTCTCATCCTGAAAATATGATGGCATTCATTTTGCAATGCAGAGAGAACTGATATTGATGTTATGACACTACTGGTCTGTACAATCTTTTTTTTAAACACAATGAAATAAGAAATAAATATTGCTGACTAATATTCAGCAAGTAAAATTTTACAAACATTGCATTTACAGTTAGATGTTAATTTATTGAAAAATCAATGCTATATAATACATTTCATGCATCTGCTATTGCATTGCACACAAGATACAATAGTTATCTCCCTTAAACATGCTCAAAAGAGGAATGCATGACTTGTCCAAATGATTTTAACTTCATTCCAAATGAGGTAAACAATGGCATTGATAAACACAACATTTAGGTATATTTCTGAGACAATGCATGCAAATTGAGACGAGAATTGTAAATGCAAACAAAGCATAAATGAAATGCAGATTTGGTATAATAATTTAACCTTTATATGGTGTGTATGTGTTTCCTTCACCATATGTGGACATGGTATGATAATGAAAACATTAGCAAATGTAGCTCACAACATGCTCAATGTCTCTTAAAAGACAAGCATTCTTATCATCCAGATCATTTTTGACTGATCTAAATCAAAGGGACACTTTAGTTCAGCATAAATGCCTTCAGCCTCCTTTGGAAAAAAATCTTGATACCTTGATATTAGAGAGTTGCTGCAGAGTTTATTATATCATTGATGCTTATCCTGGTAATGCTACCTGGTACAAGTTGCCACTCTATGTTTGAAATTGACAGATGCCAATTTACTTTTATCTCAGAAGATTCTTATATTTATTTCAACAGTTGATTGGCCTAAAATTAAGCAATTTCTGAAAGTAAAGTCAGAACACAGACAATAAGTCAAAGCTTGTTTAAAGAAAACAATTTGTACTAGCTATTATGAATCTTTGGTCTTTAAGTAATAGCAAAAAGCGAAAACCAACGTTTTGTAATATGCAATAAATAATTCATTTCCATCAGTCCTAATGATTAAAGTATCTAGAATACAAACTGAAAATTTTAAAAGAATGTACAATATTGCAAATTGAATCCCAAAAGTCCAGAAAGTTCTATCACCTTTCTTAATGAATAAAGTTCTAAAATTCCAGTGGTGTGAAATAATATCCAATGCTGAAGGTATTGATGTGCCTGTAGAGGCCTGTAACATGATGATGTGATAAAAGTCTTTTAATTAATCACAGTATAATCCAGGATGTCCTTGTCTGGATTCATAACAATTCCAAACTAACGTTTCTGACCAAGAATGATATTAAAGCAGTTTTTAATTTCAGAGAATAATAATTTGAATAAAAAAACTCCAACCCAAATGATATTACTGAACACAACAATACAAATGATTCTTCTTCAAGATCTTACAATATGAATAAACAATATTTAGATAAACAAGATCATAAATCCCTCTAAATTAGCATGACATACTATGACTTAATGGAATTTTCCATGCAAGAACATTATGGGCTCTCAACAAGATAGAGTCTATTATCAAAATTATAAGGATGTGATTAACATGAGGTAGGCTAGGTATTTTAATGGGGGAATTCCAATAACTATCATCCAGACCCTAATAAATATATTTACTTCTATTAATAATGATCTTAATATTAAACCCACACTCATATAAATATATTAGCTATATACGGTATCACTTGTTTACCAGATAAAAAATATTGTTAGTGCCTCTAGTCATGAACACAGTGAATTTGCTTTTGGATATGTTTCAGTACAAAATAAAAATGCTTTATGACCATAGAGAAACACTAACAAATACAAATTAAATGTACATAACACAAGCTAGACTATAAACTTAATAAACTGTTAAACCATGCAAATTATTTCCAACTGACTTGTGCACAGAATTTATATTCACAAGGATGTATTTTATATTTACATACATAGAAATAAATCCAAAAAGATGGTTCGAAGAAATTATACATGTACATTTGTAATCAACCCCACCATCACCACATAAGATCATTTACCTGTCACAGGATACATGAGTTGTAAACTGAAAAATAGGGATCACCAATTAAGATCTCTATTAACAACTTTAAGATCAAAGCTGACTCTATCACCTGACTCTCTTCTCAAATGCCATTTGTCTTGATAAGCAAAGCGTTTCCATTAACACATCAGTCCAGTTATCTCCCTTGTCAACTCTTCCACTCATCTTAAGAACATGGAAGCATGTTCTTTTTTTCTTTTCTTTCCTTTTTGATTTTTTTTTGTGGGATGGGTCCCAGTAGCGGAATTATTGCAATCAAAACTCTTTTCATCTGAACATTATTTAGAAAAGACATCTACTTACAACAACAACAAAAATGTGGGCAATAAGCCAGCTGACCTATCTTCAGAAATAATTAACAATTTTTTTAGGTCTGTTATTACTGCCAACAACAAAAAAAACACCAAACAGGCAAGGGAGAAGGAAAGAAGGGCAAATAGTAACAACCCTCATCAAGCACAAGCAAACACTGATACTGAAAATCACATGCCACAGACTGACATCCTTAATTAAGATTATCCATGCATGTTTTCTCTGACAAGTTTGCATTCACCCTCATCCAAACCATAAACAGCGCCATTAATGTGCCCCATCTAAACTGCATGATATATCAACCTACAGACAAGTTTTCACAGCACTCACCTTTTACTTATAACATCTTTACCTTTTGTTTTGTTTTATCTGTACATCTTTAAAATTAAACTATTAATCAGCATTATACAACCAGTATTGTGTTGATGTACTGTGAAAATCTACACATACAAACATACCATATCTGCCAGAACACTACTTTTTATTCCTAAACCACCTGCCACAGTTGTTTTTCAAAAAACACAATTTTCAATATTCCATGTAAATAGAGAGTTGAGAGTTATGCTTCATGCTTCATGCATGGGCAGTTTATACAGTTGATTGTAATAGAAGTGATTAAAATGCAAGTTCAATAAACCACAACCTTAGCACAGATTAATTAACTGTCTGACAATGCATATGTATAATTCATGAAGTGGAACAACTCAATTTGTTTGAACTTTAGGTAAATGAAAGAGATGGGTGTTGAAGGACAAACATTATGTTTCATTGCCTTGAATAAAAATGTTTAAATAATCTAATTAAAAGTTCATGATCAGCAGTAACGTTTTACTGAAGCTGAATTTTACTGCATATACATGTAATTTTTGGGGGTACTTGGAATAGAGTTCATTTTTGAAAGGTAAATGTCAAAATGCAGCTTTGATTAAGAGAACAATGAAATGTTGGTGATGGGCACAAAGCCCAGCAAAACCAAATTTTTGAACTAATGGTTGATGATTGTTGTTGTTATAGATTTAACACCATTTTTCAGCACATGGTTGCTTATACATAGTGTCTAGAACATCTGGTGGATGAAGAACCCAGGAAAACCTTGTGAATAACCACTGACCCAAGGGAAGCTGCTAGCAAGCTTTCACACATACCTGTAGTGGCCGACATGAGAACTATAAACTGTAAAGGTGAGCAAATTAGACCACTCAGCTTACTAGGGTAAGCTAATGAATGAAATTTGATTTTGTGAACAACAGCAGCAAGAGGGAACATTTTATTCCTTGTACATAATGCCAACACAATGGCATCATATAGCATTCTCAAGTGTATGATACAGTGTATTCATCAAAAAACTGCAATACCACAAGACATTGGGACAATACACGATTATTGACCTCAATCCCAAAAGTAACAAAAAATTCAAACTAGGGTGTCAATTACATGTTTGACACTCCATTGCATCATTTTCTATGTTGAGAAAAATTAAATAAGATTTTTCAGGAAGTTTGAACAATGCTACCATCCAGTCTGATGGGTGCAAACAGTCTGGTGGATGCAACCAGTCTGATAGGTGCAACCAGTCTGGTGGATGCAAACAAAGTCAAATGACTCTTGCTGTATCTTTCATCCCAATGAACTAGACAGTGATGACTGCATCTAATTATGACTTTATTCTATTATTCTATAATAAAGACATAAACTTTAATGTCTGTGTGCCTCTGATTGTGTGTGTGTATATGTGTATGTGTAGAGATGAGATCTGACAATGCAAAGTCAACCAACTAGTTTTTTAAAAATATTTATTAACCACTACTTTACAGAAAATAGATATCAGCGGTGTAACTATGATATTTTGCGCCCGGGGATGAACTATAAAATTGGCGCCCCAGCCCCCTCTCCGTTTAATCATTTACTTATTATAATGTAACGTTGTAAGCCTCATTTTGGCGCCCTGTACCTTGGCACCCGGAGACATATGTACACCCCCTGCCCCACCCTAGATACGCCTCTGATAGATATTATATCTTCTTTTATTTAAATTTGAATTTCCAGTCATTTTCTATAGGCTTATATGAGTAGATAACTTATTCTCAACGTATGATATTGCCTTTTCAGCAGCATGCACTGACCCTCACCCACCCCTCTGAGTCTTAAAACATACTTCCTGAGTATAAAAATTCTTCCCAGCATTGATTGGAAGGTTGGCATGCATGAGTGCACACAAATACACAAGCATACAGCAAATATTTATTTTAGTGGCATCAGAACCTGAGCATCAATATACTACACTAATGACTGAATCCAGGTCTATTCCTAGTTGTCAACAGATACTGTACCTACCTCCAACCAGCACTGATGTCAGATATAACACTACAACAAGTCTGCTAACAATGGGTGTCAAAATTGAGGAGGCTGGCATTGTTGTACCTGAAATAAATGAGAAAAGGATATTTGTATCTTCTTGTGATGAAAGGTTCTTATTAGTCAGGTGATGACACAGACAAGTAAAAACATACTCAAAGTGTTCTTGATGCTGCCAGTAGGTCTGAGAATGCAAATTAACCCCAGCACTATACATTTCATCAACTAACAATTTAAATAAATGTAGACTCAAGATTATTTTTCTTTCTTAAAAAGAGAACTGGTGGCAATGTTTAAGATGGTCCAGATTTGTCAAAAGGACTAGAATATAATCCAAGACCTACACTTTTTACTTCAATATTGTATTATTTGCACATACTCTGAATTCACCATAGATTTAAGATTTTTCTCATCTGGAACAATATTCTCCTTGCCATAATTGTTTTTCTTAATGGGATCTCTATTTACCTTGTTAACATTATATTTCTCATCTCGAACACCATTCTCCTTACCATAATTCTTTTTCTCATCTGGAAAACTATTATCATTGCTTGCTATATTTATATTTCTCATATCAAATACTAATCAGATAGTATATCAACAACAACATAAAGCCATTACATTGCACTCCTTTAATCATTTTTTTTGTCAACACTTTAAAGATTCTGCATGTAAAGTGTAATTTAAGAAGAATCATGTATACAACAGAACTGTAACAGAGAGGAGCCATAACTCTGTAAAACTAGCATTTGTATACTCCCATCACAGACAAGTGGCCATAACTCTGTAAAACTAGCATTTGTGTACTCCCATCACAGACAAGTGGCCATAACTCTGTAAAACTAGCATTTGTATACTCCCTTCACAGACAAGTGGCCATAATTCTGTAGTACTTGCTTTAGTGTAATCCCTTCACAGACAAGTGGCCATAACTCTGTAAAACTAGCATTTGTGTACTCCCTTCACAGACAAGTGGCCATAACTCTGTAGTACTTGCTTTAGTGTAATCCCTTCACAGACAAGTGGCCATAACTCTGTAAAACTAGCATTTGTATACTCCCTTCACAGACAAGTGGCCATAATTCTGTAGTACTTGCTTTAGTGTAATCCCTTCACAGACAAGTGGCCATAACTCTGTAAAACTAGCATTTGTGTACTCCCTTCACAGACAAGTGGCCATAACTCTGTAGTACTTGCTTTAGTGTAATCCCTTCACAGACAAGTGGCCATAACTCTGTAAAACTAGCATTTGTGTACTCCCTTCACAGACAAGTGGCCATAATTCTGTAGTACTTGCTTTAGTGTAATCCCTTCACAGACAAGTGGCCATAACTCTGTAAAACTAGCATTTGTGTACTCCCATCACAGACAAGTGGCCATAACTCTGTAAAACTAGCATTTGTATACTCCTTTCACAGACAAGTGGCCATAACTCTGTAGTACTTGCTTTAGTGTAATCTCATCACAGACAAGTGGCTATAACTCCATACAGTTCAGTCAGAAAATGTTGACAATTTAATTTGATCTAGGTTTCTGTATGTAATGCACCATATCAAATTTGATTTAAATCTATAAAATTCTTAAAAATTTACTGATCATATATGGAAGTGCAAATCAAAGAAAACCATAATTGGCAGATTATCGGAGAACTGAAAATCAAAACTGATTTAAGTCTTCCTAATTTTAAATTTTAAATTTGGTTTCAATTTTTTAAACTCATTCAAAATTACTGAACAAAATATTCAAACTAGAGATATAATATGTTTTTAAAAAAAGCATTATGTAAATGGTGAAAATCGAAATTGACATATATCTTCTTTAGTTTAGTGGAAACTTCATAAATTAATGCTAGCAAACAGTGAAAACAGAACTTTAACAAAGTTATTTTAATATCACCCTCATACAAAATTTAATTTCAATCCACGATATCCTTCAAAAGTTATCTAATGGAATCTCCATAACTCCAGAAATATTCCTGACTAATGGTGAAAACTGAACTTAAATTACAGGTGAGTATTTTTAATCTAAGCTTTATGTCAAATTTCAATTCATGAAGTATTTGAAATATTACTGAGTGGAAATGACCATTACAAGAGACATGATGTTATGCAAGTGATTGTTAAGTACAGATTTGTATGGAAAGGGCATAACAAGAGTGAATTCATAGTATACTGTTTATTTTCAAAGTACAAGGGTATACTCATTTAATTCCCCAGAGAACAAAGGAAGATGTATATAAAGTGCCATGCCAGTCTGTGATGGGTGGAGTCACATTCCAGGTTAGTGCTATTTGTTATATAAGTCACTCAATACAGTTACTGTCAGGGAGAATTACAAACAGGAGGCAACATGCAGTTAAGAACACACAGGAAGCTACACATAACATGTCTATCAAGCTATGAATTTATCTTGTCCCCCATCTCCTTGAAATATCAATACCAAATTAATACCTTTTAAAAAAAGTACTGCATCTGGGGCACTGATTTTTTAAAAGGCCAATTAGGATGATTCGTCCATTAGACCTTTCAACAACAATCTAGTTATGGTATATAGAGACTTATAAGTAGGGTCAAACTATATACCCAAATCTGCCATTGCATGGCATAACAGCATATCTGAATATGTTATTTTCTGTTGGACCTGACTCAAAAGCGTCTACATACCACATTAGGCCCCAGTCCACCAGATTAACAGTGGGAATGCACTGCAATATCCATTATTCAATGGACCAGACCTTTATCAATACATCATAAAAAGGTTACAAATGCAGGTATTTCTTGATGTCTATAAAAAAACGAGTCCTTTGATAGCACTGGATAATACACTGGCAAAAAGGAATTTCCACTAATTCAAGATAAAATCATTTCTTTCCTTTTCGCTGCTCAGTGCTTAAACAATCTCTGATATTCTTCATCAATAACAAAATTTTCAAATTAGCAGCTGTGGTGGATATACTGGATGCCAGTTTGCCACCCTTCTTATTTCGGAGCAACAAGGCATCATTTTAAGTCTTCTGGTTGAAATCTCAGCTGACATGATTTTCCATTTTGGAGGAATAATTAAAACAAGACACTCAGGTATTGAATATGGATGGCCATATTTGATATCAATCAGACTGGTACTTTTTCAATTCATAAGAAGCATTTTGGTGAAAGCAAATATTGATATGACCAGCCATCTAGCAAGATAATTAGATTTTGAAGAGGGCCATTGCAGCAGTCACATTAGAAATTGGATCAGCACCATTTTAATTACTATCAACTACACATCATAAGATAAACTTCAGTGAAACCCAATTCTGATATGACCATTCATGCAGGAGAAATAGTGATAGTAAGCTTTTCAAGATGCCAATGTGGCAGGCATAATGAATATTCTGAATATCTGATGTGATGGCTATATTTTGACATCAGGTTGACTCCATTTTCATTTCTAGACCAACTATAGATCGTAAGAAATCTTTGGTCAAAAGTCCATGTTATAACTTTGTATTCCGTAACGACATTTTCAAGATGGCCAATGGGATGGCCATTCTGGACATCAATCAGATCAACACCATTTTCATTCAGGACATCATAAGAAATTTATTAGTGAAAACTGCCTGTTGACCTGGTACTCCATGCAGGAGGAGTAGACAAAAACATGATTTTCATGATACCAATATGGTGGCCATACTGGATGTCCCATTGATGCCATTTTCATTTAGGATCAACAAGACCATGGGATGAATGTGTGCTTAAATTTTCATAGTACTCTTCCAAATGAGTAATAGCAAACTAATGCTAGCATATGGACAGATGATGGACATTACAGACCATCCCATATGCTAGCATATGGACTGATGATTTACATTACAGTCCATCAAATATGCTAGCATATGGGCAGATGATAGATATTACAGACCATCCCATATGCTAGCATATGGATAGATGATGGACATTACAGACCATTGCATATGCTAGCATATGGACAGATGATACAGACCATACCATATGCTATTCTGATATGTGACTGAAGCTAACAAGAGTCCCATAATGGGACTGACACTCTACTGAGTGAAAAGTACTTCCAGGAATTTAAGGTAAGACCATTTCTTACTATGAAACCATCTCAGATATTCATCACTGAAAAGAAGAAGCTGCTGTCATGGACATACTGGACATAAGATTGGCACCATTTTCATTTAGGCCACACAAACAGAAGTCTTTAGGTGAAAATTCTGATTCATAGTAATGATCAAATAAGGAGGAGTAGCGACAAAATTCTAAAGACAGTTTTTACAGCAACCACATTCGATGTACAACTGGCACCAGTTTACTTTAGAACCAAATATTAGCCATATTGAGGGATTGCCATTTTTATTTAGGATAAACAAGACAACATAAGAACTCTTCTCTATGTTATGTCCTAATGACTTTCAAGTCAAGGGGAACAGCAAAGCATGATTTTATAGATGACCATATCAAATCAGATGAATGTATCAAATCAGATCATCGTATCAAATCAGCACAATTTTAATTTAAGGGATCAGCAAAACATAAAATAAATCGGTTTGTGAAAACACCAAGATGATATGACAATACATTCAGGAGAATTAGTGACAACAAGATTTTCAAGATGGCAGCCATGTCAGATACTAGATCCACACCATTTTCAATTAGAACTCATTTGACATCATAATAAGTCACCTGGTGAAAACATAATGTAAGCATGACTTTTCATTGAGTACTGATAACAAGAGTTGTAAGATGGCCACTCTGGTGAAAATCTAATATCATTATAATTTTCTGTTCATAGAGGAGCTGTGATAACAAGATTTCCATGATAGCTGCCATTGTGGCCCTACCAGATGTTAGATTGGCACCATTTTTATTTAGAATCAAATAGACACCATAAATCTTTCAGTGTAATCTAAATGTTGAAATGACCATCCATTCAGAAGTAGCAAAAAGTTTTTTAAGAGGGCCACTGTGGACAGCAGACGGATCATAGTCCATCCCATAATAAGCCCTTCTGGTCTATGACCAGTAAAGTTAATAGGACTCATGAGATAGCCTAGACATAGACAAAGTCCTACCAGTGCATGTCTGAATAAACTGGGGTAAACAGATGGCAATTAATGCCTACAGTTACATTCAGAAGGCTGTTGTTAGTGATAACTTCAACTCAGAAATATTTAATCTTACCCATTTTAAAAACACACTTCTTAGCTTACAAATAGCATTATGAAAAACTAATTTATTTTTATTGTTTTAATAGTACACTCAAGACAAAATTAGTGTTTTCCATACTGTGACACTGGTGTGCAGTAGGCAAGTCTATCTTTTCAGAGGCATTGGGGGGGGGGCATTAATACTTGCCCTTTTCAGATGAAAGAATACATGTATACCCGGACTGGTCCAAGAAAATGGATATATTAAGTCATACACAAGAATTCCTTGAGACAAAAGCAGGCAAGAGAAGTCCTGCTGGAATAGCAAGAAATAATGTGTGAGATAATTAGATACCAGAAGCCATGCTTGAACAGCCAGCAATAATGTGTAAAATTTAGATACTGGGCTTTTGTGAAGCACAAGCAGTACCATACATACTTGATTATAAGACCAACCAAAAACAGGACAGACCCAGATCTGTCATTACATAATGGGCATTGGTTACACATCTCAATACTCATATACCATATACACTTGCTTATAAGACAAGTCCAACAACAAACTGCACAGACCCAGATCAGATGTTACATAATGTGCCTGCAGATCTGGGTCTGTCCAGTTTGTTAAGAGTGGTCAGTAGAACAAAAACCCTAATCTGCTGGTACAGTTTGGCTATTTGTTTTAGTTGGTCTTCACTTACAAGTGAGTGTAGATTGAAATTTAATTATTTTTTATTTGTAATCATATGTTAAGAATTCACTTTTGTTTGTAGAGTACCCATTTTCATTGGCACTTGTTACACAAAATGAAAGTTCCAACACAATAATCCATCCATGGTGGCAAAAGGTCTCCCTCCCTTCTTTATCGACCAATTAAAGTACTAAGAAGAATGCCATTATTATGCCAAGCCACTAAAATGCCATTGTCATGCCAAACCATAAAAATTACATGATTTTCAGAATTTTGTGGTCATAGTTATCAGGGAATTAATCGTTGCTACATGGTGCAGTAGCACACCCTAAATTAAAATGATTTCTGTTTTAAGTCATCATGAACAGCCTACAGTTGCTTGGTACTATTGCTTTGGCATTCTCTTCTGCTTCAGTTATTGGCCAAAGGTATTACCTCATGTCATTAAATGAAACAGAATCAGTGGAACTCAGGTAGGAATACTCCACAAGATATAATTGGATGCCAGATAAAGGTAATGTGCTTGGTGTATGCATTATTGCCTGGAATTATAAATGCAACTGCCAGGAATAGATGGTAGAAATTTAGTTACCATGCTGCCTCATAGATGCACAAATTCTGCTCCTGTATTTGCTCATTTTGTGTACCTATTATTAAAAATTTTCCTCATTTGATTATCTGAACCAAAAGGACTTTTTAACTGACAGCATTATCCATTGTACATTAAATCAGTCTGACATTAAACTGCACAATTCATTTTTGGGAATTCCTAATTATTCATGCAGACCAATAATGCATTTACAATTGTCTGGAAACAAAGGAAGCAAATGCCAAGATTGGTACTCTTGAAGACAATACATCAGATCATATAAATATATCACAAATCTGGTCAATGAATCATTCTCAGTTGTAGAAAGAAAAAAAAAAAACAAACAGACTGGGCTAACAACTTAGGCATCAGCATACAAAAATAGACCTTGAATTTGCCACATACCAGGTAACCAAACTGCTGTGCATACAGATATATTGTGCATTTCCTGGTAAATCTAATTCATTGCATATTTCTACTCTTATCAGTAACTTGCAAAAACAATTTTTTTTTTAAATTTTCCCTATTAGTGGCTAGATAAAGAGTTTGTGCAACATCCATCAATCCCTTTCTTGAGTTCTGTCTCTTTATGCTTCAACCATTTATTTTTAGGGAAATCAAATATCTATCCAGCCATTCCATCAAACAATATCACCTTCTGTCCACTTCAAATTTTGCTTCAGTACCAATAAACGATGTACCAGATTAAATGAAACCAAGTTTGCACAAGGTTTAACATTAAAAACATTGAGTCATGTTTAATATTCTGGGACTCAAATCAAGTTTCACATATTTGCTTAGCATGACAAAAAGTGTTGGAAGATACTTTTTTCCCCCATATGATGACTTGACAAAATCTATACACATACAGACCAAGTTTTGCTTTTAGCCTGTGTACAATGAAAAGCCAACTAAAGCCTGGTAAAAAAAAAAATAATAGGTGAAATTAAAATGAGTGCCACAAATCCTGGAATACAAGTTGGCAAAGTGAGTATTGACTAAGGCAAACTAAATTTAATAATGAAAAGAAAGCATGCCAATTACTACATTCAATGGAAAGAAAAAGCAAATTTAATATTAGTCAGGAAGAATGTTGTAGTATCAGCTAAAAAAAACTGTTGCAGTCTCAATTAAAAATAATGTAATATATGTGTGTGTGTGTGTGTGTGTGTGTGTGTGTGTGTGTGTGTGTGTGTGTGTGTGTGTGTGATTGACCAACACATCCTTGCAATATAATGCTGTTTAAGAGCTAAGTTTTCAAATTCTAGAGGTAACAACTGAATAAATAACAATATAAAGGCAGCAAATGCAAAAAATGAGTACACAAACAAGAGTACCATAAACAACACATGATGCTCACCCATAATGTTTAATAGTTCTCCATACAGATACCTGACATTTTTGCAGAAACCATTTTTCTTCCTTCAGTCATAGTGACCTTGAACTCTGAGCTTCTGAGCCCAAGATTGACAGGATTCTTCCTTACTCCAAGCTATCAACTAAGTTTGACTACTGTGTGAAAATCAAATTGGTAAAGGATGGACAGACAGACAGACAATCAGATGGACAACATCATGCAATGTGCTCCAACTTACAGCAGACTCAGTAGCATAAGAAATCTGCCATCCTCTATTCGTGAAACTTAATTATGGGTTCCTTCTTGAAATAAATTTTCAAATTAAACACAGACTAGTAGTCTAGCTAGATACAATGTAAATCTGTTATAGTTCATATGATTTACCGAAACTGTAAAGGTAGTTCTCCCCCCAGAAAAAAACATTTGAAATTGTTAAATGCTCTTTATCTCATTTCCTGTGGAGAGACAAAATTACACTTAAAATTAAATCTGTGCTCAAATACAATAAACCTTGAAAGGCAGTAAGTAATAATTCTTAATTTCTAAGAATAAAAATCTTGGTACCCACCATATTTTAAATGGAACTGTGAAGAAATCCATCAGTAGAACCCATTACACTAACTCACACAGTCCCTGACTGCTGTATTTACCATCATCTCAGTGCCATCAAAATTTTGGTGAAACTGATGAACCATACATTTAGGGGTATACATGTTTGTTATTTTGGTTTGTTCACTAATTTATAGATCCATAAAAGAAAACGGTCTTTTTTATTTTTGCTTAAAGAATGAAAAGAACCATGAATCTATATTTAGATCCTTTATGAAACATGAATCCTCTCCACAAATGTAAAGTTCCATCCATTCCTGTCTGTTTATGACGCATGAACTTATAAGTCATGATCACTACTCAGATTCTGAAGAGCAAAAAACTACTTTTATTAGCAGTAAAAAATAAAATTTACATTTTAAAGGAAATTACTAAGAAAATTAGTTAAAGCAACACATCACACACACACACACACACACACACACACACACACACACACACACACACACACACAGACTAACAATACACACACATCAGTGTATTATATTTGTCCAATTTATTCTTCTACCTAATAATATTTTAAAGCCACAAGGTGATTGTGGTGACAAATTAAATTGCAGATGAAATAGCTTAACTGTAGCTATTAGTGATCGGATCACTGCAAATAGCCCGGCGCCTTACAAATTACTTCAATGCGTCCGAAATTGTGTTGGGAAATTTTGGGTTGTAGAAGATAAACATTTAGTGACCATGACTCATAAATGATGATGTTAACTTCAAAAATAACTACCATTTTTAATTCACTACCCTCTATAATTCATAGTCGTTCAGTAAAAATTCCATGTTAATATGACCATACTGCCAGAGTATGTTTTATGTGAAAAACAACTTTTTACTCTCAAACCCTTTGACATTACAATGTTTGAATTCAAAAGTTTTCTTATTTTGGCCATTTATTCTTTGTAATAAATTATTCAAAATACATGTAAAAGTATATTGTGTGTCGTTTTAAAAATAAAAATATAGAAATAAATTTTTGAAGTTCCTAATAATTTTTGAGTAATGACATTGAATACCTATAATGTCATAAAATATTGCAGTTTATGTGCTAACATATGACACTACTTCATTTTATGATGCATATGAAATTACTTCAAAATATTAAGAATTTTAAATGTGGAAAAGTTTTTATGACTTAAACATTATTAAATTAAACATATTTACAACAAATAACCTGTTACTCAGCAAAATCAATAAGAAAAACACACATCTGTCAACAAATATTTACAATTGTGTAATCAGGTTATGATCATTAACTGTTTATAGCAGCCTGCAAATTTACATTTTCTATATCAATGTCATTATTTTTTACATTTTTTTCAGGTGTTTATTACAAGTGGTGGACCATAATCCCTAAGTTTATCTTATTTCCTAATTTTAAATTGTTCTAGTGATATTTACTTGTCTTGCATTCCAAACATTTATTTTTTTTAATTGGTTTTTATAATTTTTGCAAGGGTAAGAACTCTATAATTTCAAAATTGTGAAATAATAAAATGGATTTAACTTCTCTTGATTTTGCTTTAATTTTGAGAATGCAAACATGTCTTTAAAAGCAAAACAAATATTTAAATTGAAAAATGGATCTAACTGCACTTAATTTTACTCGTATTCACAGACCTTGCTCAAAATAAATTTCATTGGTCATCTTGAGAATTTAAGCCTATGTACCAAATTTACTAAAATGTTATCAAATTTTTTTTCATGACCTAACACACAATAAGACTGACTCTTTGCTCTTCACATATCCAGCTGGATGTTCATCTTTTCTTGGGAAGTGTCACTATGATTATCTCTGTTGTTTTCAAATTCAAAAACAAATTGGAAAGAGACCAGGATGTTTCAAATGGAATAAGTTTCTTTCAGTATATATGCATTTCATTGTATATTCATTTCAGTATATATGCATTTCAGTATTTATGCATTTTTCAGTATATATGCATTTCAGGATTTATGCATTTCAGTATATATGCATTTCTTTGTTGATATATTCATATATTTTTTATTGCATTCCCCAAATATCAAAAGATAAACAGCAATTTTAACATTAAAAACAATTTCTGAACTTTTGCAAAATATAGAGTCTGATTTTGTTATCACACAGTTGATTCTTTTTTTTTATTGACAACTTTAAACAAGACTCTGATTAAGGGACTGATGCCCTACTGGGTGAAATGAATTTTCAGGAACTCGAGATAAGACCATCATTTCTTCTTTTTAAGTGTTAAATGTTAAAACCATCACATATATTTTTCAGCAATAACAAGACTTTCAAATTAGTGTGATGCAAATATGCAATATTAACTTCACACTGTTTTCATTTAGGACAAAGTAGACATAAAAAGCTTTTTGGAGAAAACCCCATGTCACGATCATCCATTAGGGGCAACATCTTCCATTCAGGGGAAGTATTGACAAAAAAAGGATTTTTAAAACAGTCATTGTGGCAGCCATACTGGATGTAAGACTGGCAAAATATTCAACTTTGAAGGAGTCAAGATAATATTTTCAAGTCTTTACTGATCACTGTCCATTTGGGTTTGAGTTTGAACTGATCCTGTATGAGTTTTACCTCCACCAATTACTGTATACTGGTCACCATGTCTATGTACTGAAAAATTGTTATGAAAATACAAGATTTTCAAGATGGCTGTTCTGGTGTTCCTATGCCTTAATGGATAGTTGTATTAACATGAGGTTTCCACTAAAATACTTTTTATGATGTCTTGTTGGTCTCAAATTTAATATCTGTTTCAATGTCAAATCAGCACCATTTAATTTAAGACCAGCAAGACATCTAAAAAATGTTATGTTGATACAACTATCCATTAAGGCAAAGTAGTGATACTAAGAATTTTAAGATGGCTGCTGTGAAGTGGCCATATCTGATGTTAGATCAGCACCATTTTACTAAAGACCAAATGAATATCATAAGAAGTCTTCTGGTGAAAAACCCCAACTCAATATGGCTTTCTGATGTTAAGATTCATAATGTATTTTATCAATATGGCTTTTTGATGTTAAGATTCATAATGTATTTTATCAATATGGCTTTTTGATGTTAAGATTCATAATATATTTTATCAATATGGTTTTCTAATGTTAAGATTCAAAATGTATTTTATCAATATGGCTTTTTGATGTTAAGATTTATAATATATTTTATCAATATGGCTTTCTAATGTTAAGATTCATAATGTGTTTTATCAATATGGCTTTCTGATGTTAAGATTTATAATATATTTTATCAATATGGCTTTTTAATGTTAAGATTCATAATGTATTTTATCAATATGGCTTTTTGATGTTAAGATTCATAATGTATTTTAGCATTTATTTGTTGATGTGCATACTCAATTATTTTCATGGGAGAAAACCTTGCATTTAGATGATGATGATCATCATTATAATTATTATTACTAAGATGGCTGCCATGCTGTTGTGGCCATATTTGATGCCCAAACAGGACCACCTAATCCATGGGATCAACCTGTGTAAAGCTTCATGGCAATCCTCCAAGTTGTTAAGGAGGAGCATTGATAACAAATTTGTACTAAAAAATGGATGGAAGAAGAAGACAGACCATCCCATAAAACTCTCATGGTCTGTGACTAGTACAGCCAAAAACAAAGAGTCCATAAATCTTTGGGTTTTATAAGAGAGCTTGTATTCAGTCATGCAGATAAACAAGGAAGTGGTTTATAATTGACAGTTGACTCATAATCTAATTCTTCAAAAGCATTCTAGATTTATTTGGACTAATACATAATATCCAACCCAATGGAATGAATAGGATGTGCTCCATTAACACATGTACATGCAGGTGGAGGCCATAACTCTATTCTAGGAGTTTGAATTTCTAATTAATGGGATATGTAATAGTGATGATCAATGTCCACTGATGGCTACAGTTCAACCAGGAGGTTAATCTTGGCCTGTGTATGGTTTTACAATCAAAAGAATAAAGAGAGTTCATAACTGGAATTCCAGAGCAGTTGTCTGTGGTCATTTAACATGTTTATTTACAAGAGTTGGACTGATGATTTTCCATTAAAATTCCAATTTAGTTGGAAAAACAATTGTTCCTGCTTTATCACTTGGTGGCACAGCTGAGAACATGGACAGATTAACTTGTGAATTATTTGGATAAACAGTGCTTGGACAGTTAATGGAATGAAAGATGGTTCCACAACTACAGCTAAAATTTTAAAAACTGAGAAAACATTATAAATCTACTGCAAAGCTCTGGACAAGCATAGTTTTTGTTAATTTTTCTCAATTACAATTCCCCCCAAATCAATCATTTCAGGGAGCAATGTTATCCAAATGAACTAAGTTCATTTATGGTACTTGATTTTCAAACTATGATTGCTTATCGACCTGGCTGAAATAAAAATACTGAAATATATAAATGCCTGAGATATTCAATACAAGCATGGTTACTGTATATGCTTGTGTACAAGTCAGATCCAGATGCAAACAACATAGAGCCTGACCTTCTGCATCATGTGCCAGCAGATCAGGGTCTATGTTGCTTGTCAGTCTGATTAGTCCTTATAAACTGCTTACAGATCTGTATGCAGTGTCAGATCCAAGTATATGCAGTTTGCAGCATCTTTGCTAGCCAAGGTTCTAATATGTTAACTTATCTACACCTTGTAAGATCGATCCAATATTTCAGCGATTTGAGTTGCCTCCCTTAGTATGTAATACCAACTAACCAACAGTAACAGCAGTACATTGTACATCAGCTAAAAATAATGGAGGCAACTTACTTCAAAAAGATACTTTATAAGTTTAATACTGAAGTCGACTATGTAGCAGACAGAAGAAATTTCAGGTGTATTTGAGTGAAAGAATGCATTTGACCAAACATAGACCAGCAGTGGAAAATTATTTATTTATGAACCCATTCCAGATGTGTGCTCCCCTTGTTTCAATCATGTAGGAATAATTTTCAAATCTGAACAATCTGATTTTCATTGGATGAAGTGGCTTGCATCCAACGAAATTGCATCCAACGAAATTCAGATCGATCTGCCAAAGTGTCGATAGGTTAACTAATCAGAACCTTGGCTAGCAAAGATGAGTAATTTCAGTTGATCCAACTATTATTACATTGCTACTTTCACCAAAGCATGGCTGCTCCAGTCACAGGCATCCATTAATTAATTAATGCTACAGTCTGGAAGAGTTGTTTATTTACAGCATGAGCTATTTCCCAAGCATGTTGGATCAACAAGATTATATAATGTATGCATATATGGTCCGAAGGACCAAACTGAGGAGGTGAACTCAGGCATCATTATATCCATTTCACTAAATGTTGATTCATTCAAAAGGTTTGTGCATAATATCACAATGGAGTCATTTATATTTAATATCTGTTTGGTCGGATTAAAAATAAGTATGTTTTCTGATGATAACTATACTCTTTTAACATGACTTAATAGACATACCCTTCCAATTTCCTAAAATAAAAACTTTACCAAATTTAAAAAGATAACCACAAACCTAGATGACACAGAAATTAAGTTATTTTATGCAGGTAAATGAAAATCAATTCCAGCATAAAGTGTAATTTAATTTTTTAATTGGTTATTTCTGTAAATCATTGTGGCTAATTTCTGCAAGGCATTGTGGTTAAAACCAGCACAATATTAAACTTTTTTTTACCATATATACTTGCTTATAAGAGTTCAACTGCAAATTGCACAGACTAGATCTGCCATCACATTATACAATGGCAGATCAGATCTTTGTTCTTTGCAGTAAGATTCAACTTATAAGCAAGTATATATGGTATTTCACACACACACCCATAATAATGAAAAGTTTAGCAATGACCAAATTTATTACAAGACACAGAACTAATGGTAATTCAGTTCTCTTTGGCTGTACCATTAATGTTTTGCCAAAGTGTTATATTTTCAATGCAAAGCAAGCATATAACCTATGCATGACTTGCCCATGAGGTAATTTTTGAATGGTGTAAATTATATGCTTTACATCTTTTGTCTAAAAATAATTGTGCTTGTCAGTTTGTACTAGAAAACTCTGGACTGGTAATATTTCCCCATTTTCATCCAGTAGTTTTGAGGTATTACAGTGATAAAATTTAAGTACATGTAGATTAAAGTTCAGGTCTACAACTGTGTATAATGTACCCATAACAGTACATATGCTTTGCATAAAACTTATTAATTTTTTCCTGTAATCATCATCAGACAATCAACAACTCTAACAACTGATATAGTGTATTCAACATAGTATCTCACACAGACTGATTCCAGAGCATCTCACACAGACTGGTTCCACAGCTTATAAAAAAATCAGTTGGCCATGAAGAACCTTCCTGAACATTACACACAACTTGCAAAAATGCTAGCTTTAAACAGGAATTTCTGTATTTACTCTATACTGCAATATATAACTAATAACTTATAGTGACATTCATTTACCTGCTCCAAAATAACCAAGCTCATGTGTTGTTAGTAAACATTTTTAAGTTTTTGGCAAGTAGTTTAAAAAAAACACAAAGAAGAATGTATTCCAATTAGTGTAGAAGTTAACTATAGAGGGAACAGCATAATGAATAAGTGGTGAAAAGATCAAACAAGAGTGCCTTCAATGGCACATTATATACCTATCTTATGTTTAATGGACCTCAAGACATTAATAGAATGGCATGGTGGACAATAGATATTATTGGTCAACAGGTCTCTGTGACTTTGACTGTTGGTCAAGGCATACACATCATTTGTTCTTAACTTACCATGACCATGATCTATAGGTTTCTTTGTCACCCCAAGTGCAAGCCATCCACAATTTTTAACTACATAACTAATTCTTGAAAAAAGTTATTCTTAACACATATTTTTCTTTGAGACATGATGACTATGACCTTTGACTATATGATTTCAAAATTAATAGGTCTCTTCCATGCCTTAATTTGGAAGCCAACCCCCTCCCCTCTGGTAAAGGTATATGGTAAACAACAGAAAATCATGTGCAGAAATGATTTATCTTTTAGTCAGTGACAATGACCTTTGACTATTTGACCCTTAAATTAATAGACTTCTTTCTTACCCAATTCTCAAACATTGGACTATGTATGTCATGTAATGAATATTCTTCTTTAACAAGCCGTCCACACAGTTTGGTAACTGCAGATAAAAAAGCTCAAGTTATGGTGCAGAAACTATTTTTCTTCTTTCAGTCAACAACCTTGACCTTTGATCTTTTTGCCCTGAAATCAATACTGTTCTTTCTTTCCTCAAGTGCAAGCCATTCAGGAAGTTAGGTAACTGTAGATGGTGGAAAACTCCTGGTATGGTGTAGTAACCATTTTTGTTTTGTTTCAGTGACCTTGATCTTTGAACTATTGGTAAATCAATTAATAGGGTTCTTTCTTACCCAAATGCACCCACTAAGTTAAGTTCCTGAAAGTAGCTTGAGGTATTATGCAGAAACAATAATTGGTAGTAGATGGAAGAAGGTACACTGGACAACAAAACAGATGCAGCCATGTTGCAGAAAGATAAAATAAACAAGTTTTTGGCAAAAAATAAACATTGAATTGCAGGCAAAACAAAGTGAATCTCACAGGAACCACTCACCTTAATGATTCATAATAACCGGGACTAAAACTTACTTCTTGCATATTCTTCTCTGAAAACTGACTCAGAACCTACACACATCTAGAAAACTATACAATATACAAATGTGTATCAACACACACAGACCATGCCTATGGACAATCAGAATAATTTCTTCCTCTTTGCATTTTTGTTGTTGCCAGAGTTACTCCATAAAGGTTAATTTGAAAATGTTCAGTTACCTGGATTCTAACAATAAACAAATATCTTCATTTTGTGATATTCCATTATGGCCGCTGTTATTTTCAAAAAAAAGGTTTCCTAATGGGGGCAGTTTATAAACCACCATCTTTTTCATGACTATGCTGACACTTATTTTTCTGGCAGTTAACTCAAACCAGAAAAGCACTATTAGTGAACAGCAGAAACAGACCCATACATCAAAGCTTGAAGTGTTATTATTTACCACCAGTTCTATTTTTTCCAACTAACTGCAAAATCCACTCTGCTCATCAAGAAAGTAGAATGTCATTAGGATATTTTGAATACAAAATATTTCTAGTCAAAAATAACTGTTCCAGATTAAATTTTATCTTCTGTTATCAAACAATTAGACTCATTAAACTTAAATGATGACTCCTGACACTGATCATGAAAAGTTTCTTTTACAGATTGTTCTTTCGACCCATCACTAATTCTTTAAACATTTTAAAGCTGTTTCAATACAGTGATGTAAGAAAATGTTGTATGGTTGGCCAGAGACGTTAGCCTTATAATGTAAGAAGACTTGGAGGTTTTATAACTGCAGAAATCAGTAACAAATAGTTTAATGGATATCACAACATAACATCCTCCACCTTATAGCAGGTATATATAAAAACATGGCAAGGGGGGTGCTTATCAGAGTATATTCTAGGCATGTAACAAAAATTTAGGGTTAGGGCTTATCAGGGTCTATCTTATGCATGTAACAAAAATTGGGAGTAGGGATTGGCGGGTCTTTCTAAAACAATTGTGGGGCAAGTGTTATCAAGGTCTAATTTAGGCTGCACTATTGCAGAATTCACACTAATTTATTAAAACTTTATGCAGAAGAATGACAAACTAAATATACTATAACTTCGCATTGTTTTCAAGCCAAACAACATAAACATTTACCATGTGTTACTCTTGTTAAATAACAATTATTATTATTATTATTATTATTATTATTATTATTATTATTATTATTATTATTATTATTATTATTAATGATGGAAAATACTAATCAACATTGTTTCATCATCAAAGAATATATGATACATGTATTTCTTTTCTTCTCCCCAATGAATGATCTGTCAGAATGGGTCATCATTTTCCAATAATATAATATATTATAGTATAATAGTATAATAATATATAATAATAGTAATATATAGTATAATATTTTTTGTTAGATTTGTTTTGGTCTTTCAAATTTTCAGGGTGATAAAGTTTGGACTGGTTAGTGGAAATTTATGGCAGGGCAAGGTAAGTAAAGTAAACTGCCAAGGCAAGCAAAATAAATTGCCTAACCCAAGGACACACCATGGTAATTGATCCAGTTCGATCCAAATTGGGAATTGAACCAACAACCTTTGGATCACTAGTCCAATGCCTTGACCACAGAGCAACCACAACTCAAATGTCATAAGCAGGAAATGCTTGAGCATGTCCTATGAATATTGCTGAGTATTTAAACAGTTAATCTTCAAGTTATGAAATATATGTCATTCAAAATTATGCAGAATAACCAGTTTAGCTATTTAGTCCTGAAAATTACAAGTACAGAAAAACCTGTCCTGAATGACCAGTGCTATGTGAGACCATCTGTCTTGAGAGACCATATTCTCAATGCACAAATTTATTGATTATATAGCATTGTGACATGTTATGAGACACCATATGCCTTGAGAGACCATACTTTTTATGCAGGTTTTGCTGTAAATTTTGTTTCAAAATGATGGATCATGGTACCACACTCATAGTCATCATGGACTAAGTACTTGTTTCTTGTTAAAGTCTCTTCATAACCCAAAGGTGCTTCAGGATAAATTGCACATTATTCTTAGCAATATGGCTTTCTGATGTTAAGATTCATCAGCAAAAGATTTATTACATAAAGTGCATCCTCTCTTACCCACCCAACTCCCAGCATAGTTATCTACTGTACACAAGCTGTCCAATCCTAGGATTCAAACCTACACCCTTCTGACATACTATCCCATATATACTTGCTTAAAGTTTGAGTCAAACTGCCAATAACAGAGATCCAGATCTGCAAAAGCATAATGTGTCTGCATATCAGGGTATGTATTGTTTGTTCTAGTGATTACTACTAACAAAACTAAACAGACCCAGATCAGACCCATCACATTATGTCAGAACATATCTGGGTCTGTTCAGTTTACAGTTTGACTTGTAAGCATGCACATAATGTAACCCTTCAACCACCATGGCTCCTTGAATAGGAAAATACACAAGAAAATCTAGTTATTGTCTGTTCCAAGTCAATCTGGATGAGGATATTCTCTTTCTTTCATCTTTTCACCTTCAATTACAAGATAGAGTGTCGAGAAAGACAGGTAGGTAATAACCTGTGATGAAAACAATCTCCCTATCTCTTGATGATAGCAAGTCTGATAAGCTATGGAACCATCTTCCCTTGTAAGAAAACCATCACATTCTCTTGGGCTGGGATATTACCCTTATCACCTATCAGACCCAAATACTTTTTATACATGGACACAAAAACCAAGAAACAAGGCACCATCCAGCATTAATAAACCAATTCTGGAAAAGCAATACTTGTTTTTGTTCCTTGGGTGAGTCACATGGTATGATCAATGAATATACCTTACCATATTTTCTTTTTTTGTGTGTGATGTTGAGCTCATGTGTTTAAATCTGTATACACTCTTTTAATCTTTGTGATCTGTGTGACCTTATTCTCACATTTTTAGGCACACTCTTTAATGTGTTTGACCTGGTTCTGATGTTTTTAAGTTGGCATACACTCTTTTAATTTGTGCAATCTGTGACCTTGTGTTCATGTTTGTAAGTCTGCATGCATACACTCTGTTTTAATGTGTGTGACCTTTTGTGCTCATGTTTATAAGTCGGCATATTCTATTTTTAATCTGTCTCACCTTGTACTCATGTTTTTCAATTGGCATTCACTCTTATCAATCTGTTTGACCTTGCAACACTGTTTTAATTCTGTATGCACTCATTGAATGTGTGACCTAGTGCTTGTGTTGTCTTCAGACACACTTTTTAATGTGTGACCTAGTGCTCATGTTTTTAAGTCTTCATACACTCTTTCCAATGTGTGACCTAGTGCTCATGTTTTTAAGTCTTCATTCACTGTTTCCAATGTGTGACCTAGTGCTTGTGTTGTCTTCATACACTCTTTCCAATGTGTGACTTAGTGCTTATGTTTTTAAGCCTGCATACACTCATTTAATGTATGAACTAGTGCTCATGTTTTTAAGTCTTCATACACTCTTTCCAATGTGTGACCTAGTGCTCATATTTTTAAGTCTTCATACACTCTTTCCAATGTGTGACCTAGTGCTCATGTTTTTAAGTCTTCATACACTCTTTCCAATGTGTGACCTAGTGCTCATGTTTTTAAGTCTTCATACACTCTTTCCAATGTGTGACCTAGTGCTCATGTTTTTAAGTCTCCATACACTCTTTCCAATGTGTGACCTAGTGCTCATGTTTTTAAGTCTTCATACACTCTTTCCAATGTGTGACCTAGTGCTCATGTTTTTAAGCCTGCATACACTCATTTAATGTGTGACCTAGTGCTCATGTTTTTAAGTCTTCATACACTCTTTTCAATGTGTGACCTAGTGCTCATGTTTTTAAGTCTTCATACACTCTTTTCAATGTGTGACCTAGTGCTCATGTTTTTAAGTCTTCATACACTCTTTCCAATGTGTGACCTAGTGCTTGTGTTTGTCTTCATACATTCTTTCCAATGTGTGACCTAGTGCTCATGTTTTAAGTCATCATACACTTGTTTCACTTAAAATGTCACAGCTGTTTAGGAATATGCGATGTAGAATGATTACCATATTTTCTACAAGCCTTTTGACACTTTATATGGACATCAAACTACTTTTGTGAAAATAATTTTTTAATAACAATTTTGTAAATATCTCACAGTGAGATTATATCACTCTTAATCCAACCAGACATGTAAAAATGTGCTTCATCAGAAAATCAAATGGAAAGTATGAAATATTTGCTTGAACCGAATATGAATGGAAAGTATTTAAAAATGTGCTTCAACAGAAAATCAAATGGAATGTATGTAAAAATGTGCTTTAGTGGAAAATCAAAGGGAAAGTATGTAAAAATGTGCTTCAACAGTGGAAAATCAAATGGAAGGTATGTAAAAATGTGCTTCAACAGAAAATTAAATGGAAAGTATGTAAAAATGTGCTTTAGTGTAAAAACAAATGGAAAGTATGTAAAAATGTGCTTCAACAGTGGAAAATCAAATGGAAGGTATGTAAAAATGTGCTTCAACAGAAAATTAAATGGAAAGTATGTAAAAATGTGCTTTAGTGTAAAAACAAATGGAAAGTATATAAAAATGTGCTTTAGTGTTAAATTAAATGGCTAGTACACTTGCTGATGATCCTAATCCAAGTAAAGAACAATAACTCTGACACAAACTGACCTCAAAGTTCTTTGTCATATAAAGGTCCACTTATTTTCTGAAGACTGCAGGAAAAGTTCTGTGTCAGATAGTCATAAATTAATGAGCTAAAAACCTGAAAATCTGAATGAGCAACATTCTGGCAACCTTTGTATGCATCAGATCCAAAGACAATATAATACTAGTACCCATCAAAAGTTATCATCAATGACATCTGCAATTACTCTTCTGTTGCTTGGACCATACATATGCAAAGTAAACTGTCTCTTTCATGACAAGATGGTAAAAAGAAACCTACCATAAATACTCACTTATGAGTCCAACTGCAAACAACAATAATATACCTGCATATCAGGGTCCATGTTGTTTGTTCTACTGATTACTCCTAACAAAATGCATAGATCCAGATCAGCAGGTGCATAATGTGCTGACAGTTCCAGGTCTGTGTAGTTAGCAGTTGGACTCATCTTATAAGCGTGTATATATGGTATATATGCCAACAAACAGGAATTTCCTATATCAGCATTCTCTATGGAACCAAAATTTCATCACATACACAAATTCACTGTGTGAAGCACCACACAACTCCAGCATATTTTTTGCATGATTTGATGGTAATTATGCCTTCCATGTTCTCAGCTACTACATTCTATAAGTGTGAATCACTTTTGTTATGTTTTAGTGCCTCTTCCCCTAATACTGCCCCCTCTGTTGGTTGCCAAGTTCATCTTCTGATCTTCTATACACAAGGAATTTAATAATAATCAACAGCCTTTCTGCCATACACTACCTGCTGCCAGCACAGAGCATTACCACATAAAACTTTCAAAAAAAAGGTTGCTTTAAAGGTGATGTCTTTTTTCTGAGGCAAGATGTGGCTCAGGAAAACCAATCATCGTTTTGTCCTGATCGGGGGTACAAACTGACTCTACTGAATAAAAAGTTACTAAGCACTCATTCCCTGCCAAGCAGTTGCAGAGTCGCACACTGAGAATGAGATCGTCTGCATTTTTTGCCATTAACAAATAACTAGACAAAATTTTTACACTATTTGAGAAATTGCAGTCACACGTAGTTCTTTGATTTCCTAATGGTATTTGCATTTACACTGATACTTTTCAGTAATTAAGGTGTCATTTGATATTGAAACATTTTCACTTTCAATGAGCTATCAAGCCTCCCTATGAGAGTTTATGATCTGTGAGAACCTGAAGAGTCAGATAGTGTCAAAATTGTCCACTTTTCCCTTGGATGCACAGTGCTTATACATCAATCAGGTCACTTATTTTCATGTTTGCCACTTTATTGACACATTGTTAAACCAAAGTGAAGAAGGTTCTATTAGAAACTTCCATTTATTTTTACACAGGAAAACTGTTGGGAGATAACATTCTAATAAAATATTTTAAGTGACTCAACTAATTTCCAACACCTTTCACACAATGGAATCATTCTAATCCAGGTATGAAGCATGTCATCTTAAGAAACAGCTGACTGGTCAAAATTCAATCTAGATCATGATGTAGTAATGTTCCTGTTCTTTTACCCAATCAGCAAACATCTAATTGATAGGTAGCTCAGTAGAAGGTTTTACTATGTAAATATACCTCTGTAGAAATGGAGGTTTTACTAAAGTGGATTACAATTATTTAGTAGGAATATTGGTTGTAACTGTAACTCCCAGCACTAATTACAACTATGGAGTCCTGGTCTCTCATAGGTCCAACACATACTATAACTGTAACTCCCAGCACTAATTACAACTATGGAGTCCTTGTCTCTCATAGGTCTAACACATACTATATCTATAACTGTAACTCCCAGCACTAATTACAACTATGGAGTCCTGGTCTCTCATAGGTCTAACACAATATATATTAATTGGTTGAAAAGGAAAAACTCACCACATTAGTGACATTTAGACTATCCAAGGTTGTAAACCTTTTCTCTTGTTATAAATTTATCTAAATTAAATATTTTTCTTAAGGGCATTTATTAGAAGAGTTAAAAATCTACTGTCTTCAATAGCAACATAAATCAAACTTTCCATCAGTTTTACTTTTTATATACATGTACTTGCTTAAAAGTTGAGTCAAAATGCAAACTGTATAGACCCAGATCTGCTGTTGCATAATGTGCAGGCAGATCTGGGTCTGTAAAGTTAGGAGTAATAAGCAGAACAAATAAAACAGATCCTGCTCTGCAAGCCCACTATGATTTGGCATATGAGATTCTTGTTCTATGTAGTTTGCTTTGGCTTATAATCAAGTAGGGGTTGTACTTTGTTATCAAGACTGCATTGTGTATCTATAGATTTAACAAGGGATATAATAAGTTTAATGGAGAAGTGCACTATGAGCAAAATGAAGACAGCAGGGATAAATAATTGTTACAACTCACTTGTCCTAGGTACTAGTGCTTGGAAAATCCAACTTATTGCATACCTATTTAACTGTACAGTTATGGCTGCTATGGCATTCAATATAGATGTTTAGATATGTATTTCTGTATTACATACTCAATTTGTTCACAGATATCCACACCTTGATATTCTAAGCTGTGAATCATACTTATAAATGGTTTTTAATTCCATTCACATTGTACAACTAAATATATTTGGAAATGATAATAGAAGGCATATGTAAGTATGTATGTAAATAGATTCTGAGATGAGTACATTGTGAAGTATAATTTCTCATGATTGTTTGGAAACTAAATCTGCTCAGAATATTGTTGTACTTTTTAACAATACTGATTAAGATGGCAAAATCACATTGGCCACACAGACTACAGCAGTGTTAAATCAATCAGTTAGTACCAGTATAGTAATTATGAATGCAAATCTTGTAAACTTCATGAACCAATTGTTTAAACATAATTTGTTTGGTCTTGCTTGTAAACATAGACAAGACATTTAGATCACTTTTCTGATGGATTTGTTATTGTTAGTGTAGCTTGGTGTTAGCACCAACTTTGTGCATTTAGCTCCGTTCCCCTGACACTGGTGATTTGTTGTTATGGCATGAAAATGTAATAAGGACATCTACTCATGCTTAGAAACATATTTTGTCTACTTCAAATGGATTTTGCTAAATAATGCTAAAAAAAATTGTAAAACAAAGTGGTGCAGTTCAAATGTTTGTAAAATAAACACCAATGCAATTGTGTTTACCATTTGACTATTATGAGTAATAAGTTACTTGCCTAATCTTGCTCACAAGGTTTATGTCAAAATAAAGTCCAAATTAAAAAAAATTAAAAAATATGTCAAAAAAAGAAGGAAAAATGACATGGAGATCTATATGTTAAATAATCATGTTAAATAAATTTGATCGTCAAACAGAAAATGTTCAAACTGCAATTCACAATCTTTCCAATACATGAAAGAAAACTTTTGAGAATGGCCCAATTAATGTACAATGGTTTTATAAAATCTGCTCCCGCTTACCTAAACACCATTTTCCAGGAAAGAGAATCTACTGGTAACCCAAATTTAAGATCATTTAAAGGGCAAACTTTCAAAGCACCAAAGCCAAAAACAGGAGCTACTCAAAAATGGCTTCAAATTTTCAGGTGTACTTGTTTTATTTTCAGAATAAGATTTCACATCATATTAAATTAGCTCCAAGCATTTTTTTCTTTTCACAACAGTGTTGTGTGTTACAGGTAGATGGATGAAATCATAAAAAGTGTTCTTATTAAACTCCACATTACATTACCCACATTTGTGCTTCATTTTCAGTTCTGCAGCAATGCAGTATTTATGTGAATAATTATTTTATATACTGTGTATTTGTTGTATGTGCATATGTGTGTGTGTATGTGTGTGTGTATATCTTGTATGTACATAATAGAGAGCCTCAAGATAGATTAGTTTCTCATTATTTACTTAACTGAGTCACCCTCTGAAAATTAAGTTTTTAATACTATTGTTATTATAGTGATGACATAACTACAAACGATATATTTCTCTCTCTTAAGGTTGACAGAACCGAATCACTGTATATACACAACTTGAGCCTTAGCAAAGGCAGTTTTTAGATGTTATAAAGTGAAGCATCATACTGGAAATGAATTTGCCAGCAGTAACACATATACTTAAATACAAGCTGGATTGAAATGCAAACAACACAAGATAAAGGTCTGTGTCCTACTGATTCATCCAAACAAACTGCATAAAGCCAGATCTGCATGGGCATTACATAGCATGGGCATTACAGCAAATTTGGGTGTGTGCAATTTGCAGTTGGATCTGAGTTTTAAGTGAGCTCTTGCAGTTCTTGTACATTTTCTCTACAAATCAGTGAAAATATTTATCTGGAGTAATGACATAAACCCTTGATATCACAATGTTTCATATCATGAACATCTCCAGGTTAAAAACAGAATAAATTACAAATTCATGATTCTATATAACGATATCTGGTTGTATTAAAGACCTCAAATTGTCAGTGTCATGACCTTGTGCATACAAGATTATACTGCTTGTAAGTTCATTGTCCATCTGACTAGAATCATTTTTTAATTCTGTAAACAAATGATACATATGGGTACAAAATATTTTCTCTATGACTAGGTTTAATATCAGGATCATTATCAAAAGAAGTAAACATATTTATCTTGGTCTGAATCAAGGACATTGTGTTAATCATGTTCTATTTTATAATTTTAGTAACAGACCTCCTAATTATAACTAAGATTTTTCCAGAAGTGAACTCATCCAGGTAATTCTTTTGTATCTTTTTTATCTTATTTTTTTGTATCATCTTGTTAACTGAAAAAATAATTAATCCTGCTATAACACCTGGGGATATTATTTATTCTCTGGAAATACAAAATTATTTTTAATATATTTATGGAGACATTAACATGGATTTATAGTGAATTCAAACCAGGAACCACCTTGGACTACATTACTGTGATTTAACAAAAGAATGTTGGTACATCAATACAATTAAGACTATTGTTACATCAGTACATTAGACACTACTGGCTGATTTTCTATATTGCTGTAATATGGACAATTTGGTTTGATTTTCTATATTGCCGTAATATATATGAGAATGTGTACATAGTCATATGCAATCAATTTACAAGTGCTTGTGGTTCAACTAAGTCTGTTTATCATATACTAATAAACAGTAATGGAATCATGGGGTGCTGGGGAGATCATGAAAAGCAAAGCGATTCTTAAACCAATCTTCAGGTCTACAATTCTGGTTTAATACTATCTGATCAAAGCTGCCAGAATCACAACAAAAAATGTTTGGATGCCGAATTAATTAAGATAAAAGGTAAAGTAAGCAGGTTAGAGTGATGAGTTCCCTGCAAAAGAAAGCAGTCAATTACCAATTTTATAATTATAGTGACTACAGTATCAAAGTGTATATTTCTATATGCAGGTGCAGGATTCAATCTATGATTTAAGTTAATGAGGATGCTCCCTAGAAATTTTTTAGGATTGGACAGGTCAGATTTTAATGGGCAATATTTCAAGTGGATACAATTTTCTTCTGTATATAGAAAAATTGGCTTTTCAAGTTATTTGTTAATTTCACATTAATAAAATGACTTTTACATAAAAAATTAAATAATTTTTACATAATTAAATTAAACATTTTTATAATATTTCATTTGGACAGTATGAATAGTAACAAGTTCTGGATTCAATTATTCAAGTATCACATTTTTAAATTTTTAATTTTCAATGTTTAAAATTGGCAATCCTAAATTATGTCAATTGACTTCTTTGTCTATTAAAATACTTCTGCTGCAGATGCAAATTTATATCATTAAATCATTTCAAGGATTTTTGGTCTTATAATAATCTTTTGCATTTGTCACTAATGGCAGTGAACAAGAAGGACCCCCAGCCCATGTTAACAGTGATAGCTGCATAGTACTTTTTCCCAATCGACCACATGCAATATGCTTCATTTCATGTCCATCAAGCATTACTGACAGACAAAAATGCCAGCCAGCCAAGTGAGATTAAACATTAACAAAGTTATAACATTTTAAGAGTAGGTTGTATAGGTGTATAAAGGTGAAAGTGAACAGCATGGCACCTGTAGAATACATAACATGAAACAAAACTGGTATCAACAAATGAGTTTTAATTTCTGCACAGACCCCCTACACAGCAACATACACTTAATCTAATGCCTTTTCCATGTTTTAACCTTTTTCCAATCTTGTATTGATTTGTAAGTCTCAGTTCTGACAAGATTTTAACCATTAAGAATAAAAAGAGATAACTACTTTGAGTGGGAGAGATATGAACGGCACAAACTCAGTCACATACAAGTTAAAATTTAGGTGTGATGAAATCTGGCTTCTATAATCTAATGTGATTGCATAGAACACATCACATATTGCACTAGTCATTTTGCAGCACGGTTTTGGATTCTCATCCAAACTTAAAAAGTATGTTTTATGATGAACTAATTTGAAATTGCCCAAAAGCAGAGAAAATATCCAAAACATAATATGAACAATTTGGTTTGATTTTCTATATTGCTGATATGGTGGTAATAGTGGATGTCCATGCAGGGGAAATAATTTCATTCAGCACTTCAGTATTAATCTGTGTGCAAAGTTTCATGGTTTTCAGTCCTCTTGCTAGATTATAATTACTAATGAACCACACCTGACAAATCACCTGCAATGAATGAGGACAAATAAAATCTTAAAATACCAAATTTCATTCACAGTTATGTTGAAATTTCATTTAAACAAATTTAGAAACTGTAACAAGAAATCCCACATCATAAACTGTCTTAAAG
The DNA here is from genome assembly GCA_016746295.1 of Potamilus streckersoni. NCBI lineage: Eukaryota > Metazoa > Mollusca > Bivalvia > Unionida > Unionidae > Potamilus > Potamilus streckersoni. The sequence continues at coordinate 2,220,648 of JAEAOA010000856.1, read as the reverse complement.
GCATCTTGTATACATAAAATCCAGGTCTTCCAATGAAACTGGATATAAAAACATCCAAATTATGTTTTCAGATAAGGTGTGTGTGTGTGTGTGTGTGTGTGTGTGTGTGTGTGTGTGTGTGTGTGTGTGTGTGTTGAATGGAATATCAGCACAATAAGATGCAATTGAGAGCAAAGTTTTAAAAACATATTTTTTTATAAAAAAATTTGACAAAAAAATAACAAACCATTAATGTAAAGTATTATAAAAGTTAAATGGTCAACATGCTAAAATATGTAACATGTGAATAAAATAAAAGATCTAGGATGAAAATTTATGAAAATGAACTTCAGAATAAACTGAGGAAGTAAAGAATATAGCTAGCATAGTTGTGAGCTCAGGATTATGACGGTCTTCTTAATGCAAAGCCTCATATAATTTTTGTTTTGAAAGATCCATCGAGTCCTTCAGAAGTAAAAAATTTACATTCTGATGAAATTCAAGGGCAAATTTTGAAAGCAAAAATGGGGCCATAACTCCATTAAATTCTGTGGGATTCCTGTGAAAATCAAACTTGACCTAGGTTTTCTTGATGTAAAGATTCATACCAAATTTGGCTTGAACCCCGATGGTGTGTGACATGATGCCACCACATTACTTGGTGCTACTCAATTGGCAGATCCTAGGGGCACATAGTTTTTGTGATGGGTGTGTTGTAGTGGTATTTTTTTAATGAATTGTATGACTTATATCCTGTTTGAAGTCAGCAAGGATCCTTGGTGGTATGAATCATTCAAATGAAGCACAAATGACTAATTTTAATTATCATTCAAATTTAAACTTGATAGAGTTTGGCTGGCATGGCAACACTTTGAAACTTTAAAGGCTATGTCATGCATGTAAAGTGCCTTGCCCAAAGATGCATCATGATAGTAGATTAGTCATATAGTGGGAATCAATCCCTGTACTCACAAGTTCAATGTCTAATTACCTTGACCATGAAAGACTGCTGCTCCTGAAAACTTTAAGGACTTGCAGTGATAAATACAAAGAAAATTGCTGTAATTCTTGAACTGCATGACAGTGGTATAAATATGTATACTCCCAGCATAGCTATCTACTGTATATTCTTGCTCATAAGTCAATTCAGATTGTAAACTACACAGAAACAGATCTGCCAGGGCATTATGCAATGACAGACATGAATCTGTGCGGCTTTCTAGGTGTAATCTGTATAACAACACAGATTCTGGTAAATTATATTATGGAAAATTATAATCTTTGTCATTGGCTGTTTGACTAAGTTTGGTATATAATATTGCTATCATGTCAACACAAAAGAGATGGAATAATTACCCCTCCCATGAAATGGAATAATTACCCCTCCCATGTGAGGTGTGTCATAATGAAGTATGTAAAGAGATGCTGACATAGGCTGGAATAATGAATTCCATTGATGACCTCAACTGAAATTGGAACCCTGGTTATCAGAGGGAAGAGAGACAGGTTCCCCTCTTATCTGTCAGGAGAGGTTGATTGGAAAATTTTAATTATCCTTCCTTCATATACCATAATAATTAGTCCAAGAAAATGCTCACAATAATTAGTCCAAGGAAATGCTCACAATAATTAGTCAAAGGAAATGCTCACAATAATTAGCCCAAGAAAATGCTCAAAGTACATGATTCAAATGTAAAACACAAGAATATCTTCATTTGGTAATGAATAAAGTAAATTTATAATATTTGCAAGACAAAATGTTTGCAAACATAGAGCACTGAATTAACAAACATGTTTTTAAAACTCATTATTTCACAACAATCAAGACTGCAAATAAGCTGTATTTAGTCAATTTCTAAATATATTTTAATCTGCTTTGCGATGCATCAATGAACCAGTTTTCTTGTAATTATTAGAAAATACAAACATTACTCAAAAATATGTTTATGTGAAACTGAGTTTTAATATAATACGAGTGTAATTATTAGATAGTTGAAAATAGAAACATCACTCAAAGATGTAAATTAGTTTTTATTTTATTTTGTTCTTTTAATTATTATCCCGTAATAGGTTGACCACTGTCCCCGTATTAGGTTGACCACTAGAAAATTAGTTTATGATGATCTAGCTTTGGTATGGTAAGAGTTACCCTGCCTGAGATGCTTCTACATAACATAATGAATGTAGCTCACAAGAGATATGGAAGGTGTAACCAAACGAAAGCTCAAAAAACAAATCATTCAAGAGAGAATTGAGTAGAAATGATCTATTTCTTTATGGTACAATTACTCACCAAGACATGAATCCAGATTGCAATTTTCGTATGTGAAAAAGGAGAAAATGGGCGCAAGATATTGAAGCTGTAATTTCCTAATAGTTACAACAACTTTAAAATTTACTCAAGTTTTTTTTATATGTTACTTTCATCCAGCTGTATCACACTATGGTAATGAATTTGTAATAAATGAATAGCTGAAAATAAAAATGTCACTCATGTGTACAAATAAGGCCATAGTGACCTAGTTCTGGGATGGCTAAGTTACTCTCCCCAAGATGCATCAACACACTGATTTTCATAAATGGAGCAGAAATATGACTGAATAATTGAGAAAATGACAAAATATTTAGAGGGTAACATATGAACACACAAATGGATGAACACTGAAAAAATAGGCAAAAATGGAGTATGCTATTGCAATGTTGCTGGTGAAATTTTAAGAAAATAAATCATTAACTGTCAGAAATATTTTTAAGCCTATTCTACAAACTTAATAGTTTTTATATGAACATAAAAGTTTCTCCAGTTAGTAAATGCAATATGACCCAAAGACTATACTTATTAGTGTTGGTCAATCACAAAGTAACCTCCTTATTACAAGTTCACTTGGTACATTCTTGAGGAGAGACCTTGTGTTTTGGAGCCAAAGTTAGGTGAAGATGGTCTTTCAGAGGCGATAACTTTTCTAAATGATGATATGGAATGCTGGAAATAAAAAAATTAATTGAAAATAAAGCTGCATGCCAAATTTTGTTCACATCCAACAAGCCTTGGTTAAGTAATGCTGCAGAAACCAAATACAGGAAGATTGAAAATAAGGGGCCATAACTCTTATAAATTATGGCAGGAAACATTAAAATCAAAGCAGATCAAGGTCTTATTCACTTAATCAGATTTAACCAGGTCTTCTTAATGCAAAGCCTCATATAATTTTTGTTTTGAAAGATCCATCGAGTCCTTCAGAAGTAAAAAATTTACATTCTGATGAAATTCAAGGGCAAATTTTGAAAGCAAAAATGGGGCCATAACTCCATTAAATTCTGTGGGATTCCTGTGAAAATCAAACTTGACCTAGGTTTTCTTGATGTAAAGATTCATACCAAATTTGGCTTGAACCCCGATGGTGTGTGACATGATGCCACCACATTACTTGGTGCTACTCAATTGGCAGATCCTAGGGGCACATAGTTTTTGTGATGGGTGTGTTGTAGTGGTATTTTTTTAATGAATTGTATGACTTATATCCTGTTTGAAGTCAGCAAGGATCCTTGGTGGTATGAATCATTCAAATGAAGCACAAATGACTAATTTTAATTATCATTCAAATTTAAACTTGATAGAGTTTGGCTGGCATGGCAACACTTTGAAACTTTAAAGGCTATGTCATGCATGTAAAGTGCCTTGCCCAAAGATGCATCATGATAGTAGATTAGTCATATAGTGGGAATCAATCCCTGTACTCACAAGTTCAATGTCTAATTACCTTGACCATGAAAGACTGCTGCTCCTGAAAACTTTAAGGACTTGCAGTGATAAATACAAAGAAAATTGCTGTAATTCTTGAACTGCATGACAGTGGTATAAATATGTATACTCCCAGCATAGCTATCTACTGTATATTCTTGCTCATAAGTCAATTCAGATTGTAAACTACACAGAAACAGATCTGCCAGGGCATTATGCAATGACAGACATGAATCTGTGCGGCTTTCTAGGTGTAATCTGTATAACAACACAGATTCTGGTAAATTATATTATGGAAAATTATAATCTTTGTCATTGGCTGTTTGACTAAGTTTGGTATATAATATTGCTATCATGTCAACACAAAAGAGATGGAATAATTACCCCTCCCATGAAATGGAATAATTACCCCTCCCATGTGAGGTGTGTCATAATGAAGTATGTAAAGAGATGCTGACATAGGCTGGAATAATGAATTCCATTGATGACCTCAACTGAAATTGGAACCCTGGTTATCAGAGGGAAGAGAGACAGGTTCCCCTCTTATCTGTCAGGAGAGGTTGATTGGAAAATTTTAATTATCCTTCCTTCATATACCATAATAATTAGTCCAAGAAAATGCTCACAATAATTAGTCCAAGGAAATGCTCACAATAATTAGTCAAAGGAAATGCTCACAATAATTAGCCCAAGAAAATGCTCAAAGTACATGATTCAAATGTAAAACACAAGAATATCTTCATTTGGTAATGAATAAAGTAAATTTATAATATTTGCAAGACAAAATGTTTGCAAACATAGAGCACTGAATTAACAAACATGTTTTTAAAACTCATTATTTCACAACAATCAAGACTGCAAATAAGCTGTATTTAGTCAATTTCTAAATATATTTTAATCTGCTTTGCGATGCATCAATGAACCAGTTTTCTTGTAATTATTAGAAAATACAAACATTACTCAAAAATATGTTTATGTGAAACTGAGTTTTAATATAATACGAGTGTAATTATTAGATAGTTGAAAATAGAAACATCACTCAAAGATGTAAATTAGTTTTTATTTTATTTTGTTCTTTTAATTATTATCCCGTAATAGGTTGACCACTGTCCCCGTATTAGGTTGACCACTAGAAAATTAGTTTATGATGATCTAGCTTTGGTATGGTAAGAGTTACCCTGCCTGAGATGCTTCTACATAACATAATGAATGTAGCTCACAAGAGATATGGAAGGTGTAACCAAACGAAAGCTCAAAAAACAAATCATTCAAGAGAGAATTGAGTAGAAATGATCTATTTCTTTATGGTACAATTACTCACCAAGACATGAATCCAGATTGCAATTTTCGTATGTGAAAAAGGAGAAAATGGGCGCAAGATATTGAAGCTGTAATTTCCTAATAGTTACAACAACTTTAAAATTTACTCAAGTTTTTTTTATATGTTACTTTCATCCAGCTGTATCACACTATGGTAATGAATTTGTAATAAATGAATAGCTGAAAATAAAAATGTCACTCATGTGTACAAATAAGGCCATAGTGACCTAGTTCTGGGATGGCTAAGTTACTCTCCCCAAGATGCATCAACACACTGATTTTCATAAATGGAGCAGAAATATGACTGAATAATTGAGAAAATGACAAAATATTTAGAGGGTAACATATGAACACACAAATGGATGAACACTGAAAAAATAGGCAAAAATGGAGTATGCTATTGCAATGTTGCTGGTGAAATTTTAAGAAAATAAATCATTAACTGTCAGAAATATTTTTAAGCCTATTCTACAAACTTAATAGTTTTTATATGAACATAAAAGTTTCTCCAGTTAGTAAATGCAATATGACCCAAAGACTATACTTATTAGTGTTGGTCAATCACAAAGTAACCTCCTTATTACAAGTTCACTTGGTACATTCTTGAGGAGAGACCTTGTGTTTTGGAGCCAAAGTTAGGTGAAGATGGTCTTTCAGAGGCGATAACTTTTCTAAATGATGATATGGAATGCTGGAAATAAAAAAATTAATTGAAAATAAAGCTGCATGCCAAATTTTGTTCACATCCAACAAGCCTTGGTTAAGTAATGCTGCAGAAACCAAATACAGGAAGATTGAAAATAAGGGGCCATAACTCTTATAAATTATGGCAGGAAACATTAAAATCAAAGCAGATCAAGGTCTTATTCACTGGAATGTACAGGCTAAATTTAGCTGAAATATGAGAATCCCTATTAATAGGTTTTGCTGCAAAAATGTTAGATGGATGGGAAATCACTGGATACAGTAATGATGTAATGAAATACAAAAAAATAGACATCTTTCAAGATCCCATCAAAACAAAGAGAAAGAAAAAAAATCTGGTTGAAATCATGCAAAACTTGGTAAAAGTGCTGCTGCTTTAATTGAAGTCAGGAGGACATGGGAGTCAGGGCAGTGCAGCTGGCATAGCATCAGACTCGTTGTGCAAGGGATGCAGGTTTGATACCTACTTAGATTAGTTGCTTCTGTGTATCATGGGGAAATGCACTCAAGCTATAGTTTTATCACCATGATATAGTCAAAAAGAAACAGTAAAAACTAACTGACACAAGGGCCAATAATCAAGGGGCACAACTCCTGTAAATGATGCCATGGAATGTTAGAAACTGAACTCATTCAAAATTATATTGAGTAAAGTTATGCTGATAAAGATGGCTGAAAATCTAATTTTGGTGGATAAGAGTGACACTAACACTGATTGAAAGCCAACAATTCCCTGTAAAGTTATATTGCAATAATCAAATTGCTGATGGAGAGGCTAACAGCAGTACCAAGGTATTTACAATATTCTCTGGACTTCATTAAGCAGGGTCAAAATATTTTATCCCAAAATAAACTGAACTTGAGCATCAAAACATTACGTTTAAAATGACCATAACTAGTTCTTTTTCTTTGTATATAATGTACAGTAGATACTTAGACAAAGAAATCTAGTTCCTTCTCTTTATTAAACCCACTCTCCTTTGGCCTATGGTCTTAGACACCCATGAAAGAGAATTTAAAAAATGTGGATTTAATCTGTGGAAACCTCTTGTAAATTGGAATCACTGTGACATGGCACATAACAAAATTACTAACTATTAATGCTCCCTGCTGAAGATCCACAAAGTGGTGAAAAGTTGTCTCACTTTTGTCAAAATGATTCATTTTCACATGATGGTCAATGATGCTGCCCGGGATAAAATATCACCTCCTGTGTGAAGTCAGAAAAGATCCAAGGTGGCATGAATCATTAGCATAACCATCGTTTTTTAATCTCACACACACACACATACACACATATATATATATATATATATATATATATATATATATATATATATATATATATATATATATGCAATTCCAATGAGAGAAAAAAATCACATTGTAACATAAGTAAGAAAAGTTGGGGATAAATCCTCACACCACATGAGTAATAGTTTGTAATCTCTCCTTTATTCTGGTTTTGAGAGGCCAAGGAAACTAAGGGTACCAGAAATTTAGTGCAAGGTCCTCAAAAAGTAGAGTATCCAATATGCACAAATTAGTCACCTCCTTTTTTTTAACTAACATAAAAGAGTGTTTATATGAACTCTTTGATCCACTTTCGTTATTTTCTATCTAAGGTAGACTGGTATAAATGACTATGACATAAAAGTTCTTTAAATCCATGTAAACCAGACAAGCTATACAGTAAGAATTTCTTATTTGAAAAAAAAAAATACCACTAAAACAAAATACCCTCCCCCAAAATGGAATGAACTTAACTACTGAACAGAGCAGTAAACTTTGAAGATAGAAATTCCACCATCATAAAAGCCAAAGGAAAGAAATGAATTCCAAAGTCATAAAGCTATACTCCAAGCCACTTAGATATTTGATGAGTAGGTGCTAACTGGGTACGGGGTTAAACCAGATAAATTTTATGCTTGGTGCAGACCTTTTCAAGCCTGGCACTATGCCTAATTGCTAGGGTCAGCACTAATTGTGGAGCCAACTCAGGTGGTCCTGAGGACAGATTTATGGAGTGACTAGTGTTACCTGTCTGAGCTAATGACTTTCAGTCCAGTACAAGAGTCATCCTGGTTCATCAAAATTCTTATGGCTCAAACAGTGTTTGTACTAGCTTTGTTAGGTCTGTGTTTGGGGGACATAAATTAATACTGGCTTTAAAATTTACCATCCTCCAGGTGCCAATTACTGGTCAGTTTGACTTTCTGGAAACTGTTTCCTAGCATGGGAACAAATTCCAGATGACAACTGTTCTCTATGAAAGAGATTGAATTAAACTTAAGTAAAATCCTTTTTATTTGAATGTTGTTACAATGGCATTAAAATTAATAAAACACTAGTTAGAAAAACATTTATAGTAAATACTAAATCCAATATATATATATATATATATATATATATATATATATATATATATATATATATATAAAGAATACAACTCATATGGCGAATAACAACCCTCTCAAGCGTACTGGATCCACCAAGGGATCACGTTTGTCAGGGATTAATTAAAATAGATGCAATAAACTGACGACGAACAGTACGAAACTAGTAACTAACTAGCCTAAGCGCTTTCGACTCTTAATGAGTCTTTTTCAAAGGCAAATACAAAACATAGTTACGACAAACAAATAAACACAAAAACGTTGCGTTTGTAAACCTCTACATTTCTATCTTCACATGTGCTAAAACTATAAATACAACCAGCTTGTATAGACTAGTTGCGGAAACTGAAAACGTTGTTTTTCAGTTTCCGCAACTAGTCTATACAAGCTGGTTGTATTTATAGTTTTAGCACATGTGAAGATAGAAATGTAGAGGTTTACAAACGCAACGTTTTTGTGTTTATTTGTTTGTCGTAACTATGTTTTGTATTTGCCTTTGAAAAAGACTCATTAAGAGTCGAAAGCGCTTAGGCTAGTTAGTTACTAGTTTCGTACTGTTCGTCGTCAGTTTATTGCATCTATATATATATATATATATATATATATATATATATATATATATATATATATATATATATATATACAGATTTTTTTTATATGGAAGCAGACAATAAATGAGACTTTAACAAAAGCAATAGACTTGATTACAAGAAAGATATAACCTATTTTAAACTTACGGCTAACAATATGATATATTTGTATGATAAATCTTTTTTAACTAGTGTCTACTGATGTAAGTGTGAACTGCACATTCTATACATCATATTTACAATTTGTGTGGAACAGGTGACTTGATCATAAAAAAAAATAATAGATTAAAAATTTGGTGTATATTTATTCTAGCCGCTTAAAACAGCAAAAAGGAAAAAAATTCTTCCTCATTTTCAACTTAAGTTATCCATTAATGATAACTACTATACATCTACAGGCAACAAATGTTACCACTTTCATCAACTAATCCCTCACCATCACCATGTTGTACTTTTATAACTGCTCCTCCAAGAACTTAATTATTTTACAAAGCCCAAAACTTCTAAAACTCCCAACTGACAAAATTTAATGCTGCTTTCAATTTAATTCTTAAATGTATACTTCATTTGTTGCCTGGAACTGAGCTGGGGGGGGGGCATAAAAGACATTTTGTGTAACAAAATAAGTAACTACAGTAGTTGGAATGAACTGCATTTTACAAGCAAGCTCTCCAGCCTGAAATCTTTCTGCCTGTTGATTTACTGCATATGTTGAGATCAACAACAAAGTGTACCAATGTAAAATAGGAATATTTAAATATCTGAATTTATTGTAAGCATTACGTTTTACTGAATTACAGTGAGGTTTTGTTGAACTGTATTTCCTCCTGCCATGTGACATATTATATCCATTGTAAAAAAATCGTGTACGGCAGGATCTTAATTCAATGACGATGACTTACATATTCCAGTCAGAATGTATTTATTTTTTTAAAAATTTGTTGAGGTATGTAATCTGTCTCAGCTACAGTTGGTTTGACATAAGCTGACATGATTTCTATTGGCCAATATTTAGTTGCTTCTGAGAAGCAAGTCCATAGGTATACTCTCACCAAAGAATTACAATACTGATGTTAAAGTTGCAGTTCACTCGAATAAAATTATACCGGTCATGAAAATTGGAATCTGACAGTATTGACTATTAATGTTACCTGAGGTAAAAATAATGATTTGACTAAAACTGGAACAGTTGCCATCTGTCTAAATTTTAGCTCTGAACCAAATTCCAACAAATCTGGGAGTAAACCATAAGTCTAATACAACACTGATATGTAACAAGCACAAAGTGAACATAAATTTTAAAAAATTCCTTAAAACACAATGATTCTACATTTTTATCAATGCATAATGCTAAAATTCTGGAAACAAATAAACTACTGCCAAAGTTTCAAATCCCACCCCAACCTTTATGTTAATGTTTTCACCACATAGACTAAAAGCAATACTGCCCTACACAATGCAGCACTACCTCAATAAAACACCCTTCATTATAACACATCTGACTTGCATAGACAGCTTACAATGAGGGAGTGATGTATTAAAATATCACCATATATACTCATTTATAAGCCAAGTTAAGCAAACTGCACAGACCCAGATTTGGCATCCCAAAAAGCACCAGCAGATAAGCATCTGTGCAGTTTGGTAGCAGTAATTAGTAGAACAAACAACATTGACCCTGATCGGCACGAACATTATGCTATGGCAGATCAGGATATTTGGTTTCAGTTTGACTTGACTTATAAGCGAGTAAAGATGGTACATATGGAGTGCCTGGAATCATTAATGATTGGGACAACTACATCACTGAGAGTAACCAGAGAGGCATAATTAATGGGATGATTACAAGCTTCTAAAGACCAGTGATATCTGTGAAACTGAATACCATGTTCACTCATCTTCATATCATAGAAAAGCATGTATGTGTAGATAAATGCCATCTGACCAATGGGAACACCCTTGCATTTCAATTCTGATGACCTTACTTTCACATAACTATTCCAGGTTTGAAAAATCTTGGATTAATTTCAATTAAGTTTTTTTTAAAAAAAAAAGTTTAAAGATTCAAGATCCAGCATTTTATTTTTTTATGCCATATCTCAAAGACCTAACCCTAAAACTGTCGACTCTAGATTTATCATGATGCTTCTGGGTTTCAGCAAACAGGGTTTGCAAGTTCTGGGCTGAATCAGAATTAAATGCGCTGTGATTCCTTAAAACATTTTTATATTATAAATGTACAACCAATCTACAAAAGAGTATTTAATGTCTTTCAAATGAAGTTGATGGTTGCTTTAAGTTTTAAACTACTATATGTATTCGCTTATGAGATGAGTCCAACTGCAAACTACACAGATCCAGATATGATGTTGCCAAAAGATCTTTTGTTTTTGCAGTTTGTTAGAAATATTCACTAGAATAAACAACATTGACCCTGGTCAGAAAGGAGCATTATGCTTCGACCTATTGGGGTCATTATTATTTTCAGTTTGACTTGACTTATAAGTGTGTATATACAGTACTACCAAAGTCCATTCCCTTATCTCACTTAACTGCTTCTGTGATGAACATCTTTTCCATCCTATCCACCCCCATTTCTTCTATCAAAACTGACAACCTAATGTATGCTACTTCACTTCTAGAGATAGCTATACCATCTTTAACATTTCATTATTGTATGTAATAAAATTCTTTATGATGTTTAACTTGAACCCTGGAAATGTTTTTAATGTCTGACTGCATCTAACACTTGCAGCATCCTTATTTAATGTATTCTTTATTCTATGACTCAAAAACATTAGCTTAAAATACTTAATATGAAAATGAAACTCAAGAGTCTCCATCGGAATATCTGAGATAGAAATATTAGGCAGCCATTACATATTAATGGATTTGTAGGGCCAGATAAATCTATTAGCAGATTTTGTTGTTATTCCAGAAGTGAATTTTGTTCAAGGTAAAAATTTTCAAATAAAATCCTTTCGAAAGAAAAAGTGAGACATTATTATTATTATTATTATTATTATTATTATTATTATTATTATTATTATTATTATTATTATTATTATGACTTTATTTAAAGAGGGTAACACAATTAGCTAAGAAGTTAGCTACCTTGAGGCCATCATTCATAGAAAATTTACTTATTTTTGCTGCATCTCTGAAGCCACTTGATATACTGGGTTTGGAAAAATGTAATATAGTGGGCATTTCTAATGTCAACTGGAATAATATTCCAGAGCATTGGAAACTTTTTTGTTAAATAATTCCTGGTTAACATTGTGGATTTGATTTCCAAAATGGGCAAAGGTTAAAATCCAACCATTGGATCAGACCATGTTGACAACCCTGGTGTGTCCTTAAGCAAGGAACACTTTAAAACAAAATCAGCACCAAGGATAAGGAACCAAAACAACTCATTGATTAGCATGCAGACTTAATTCCAAAATGGGTGAAAGTTAAAATCCAATAATTGGTATCAACCCAGATTGTGTGTTGTAAAGCACAGAACATTATTATTCTAAAAGCCTTGTAATTGTCCTGTTATGCCATGAAACAGTTAGCTGGCAAGGAAGTTATGGTATCTTTTACTGGGTTCTGTACAGCATCAGAAGATCAGAAATAAGCAAGTGTACTTGATTACTGGGCCATCTGACTGGATTTGTTGTCAACAGTTGTGTGAAGTTGTTGATTGACAAATCTGTCAACTGGCCAGATGTGTTGTAATGAATGGTTCTGCTTGTCAGATACCATCAGTATCACTTGGAAATATATTGGCAAAGGATAGCAATAAAATGCAAACATGGGCCTTCCTGGTTATAATTATATGATGAAATATAGAGATGTATGTAAATGAGAAAAAAAAGTTTAATTAATAAAATTAACAGGAAATAATTGATGATACTGAACAAATAAGTAAGTATCCTGTGTAATATTAGTTTATAAATCATTTTTAATTTATTCAATATGTCCACTGTCAGAACAAGCATTTGATTTTGTTGGTGTGATTAGACCTGATGAAAGCCAGATTGGACAGGATGTCTACATGTCTACCCTTTGTTTCTTAAATTTCTTAATTTATGAGACCAATTTAAATATTGTTCTGCTATTTATTGAGCCATACAACTGGAATGTGTTACAAGACAAGGTCACCATGCAGGGATGAATTGTACTGTTACAAGACAAGATTGCTATGCATGGATTAATTGTTGTTGTTCTGAGGCTTAACATTTTTCAACCATGATAGGCTATACATGGTGGCCAGTATTAATGGTGGAGGAAGAAACAGGGAAATCACAGATCCATGAGAAGCTACTTGCAAACTTTATCACATATCTACATTCACTGAATCTTAGACTCAAACCCACACTGACAGAGGTGAGATGGCAGTGATTCATAATGGAGATCGATTTTGACCACTGGCCACCACTGGCTGAATTGTACTGTTACAAGACAAGATCCTATGCATGGATGAAGTGTACTGTTACACAGCATGGTCACCAAGCATGGATGAAGTGTACTGTTACAAGACAAGATCCTATGCATGGATGAAGTGTACTGTTACACAGCATGGTCACCAAGCATGGATGAAGTGTACTGTTACAAGACAAGATGCTATGCATGGATGAAGTGTACTGTTACACAGCATGGTCACCAAACATGGATGAAGTGTACTGTTACAAGACAAGATCCTATGAATGGATGAAGTGTACTGTTACACAGCATGGTCACCAAGCATGGATGAAGTGTACTGTTACACAGCATGGTCACCAAGCAAGGATGAAGTGTACTGTTACAAGACAAGATCCTATGAATGGATGAAGTGTACTGTTACACAACATGGTCACCAAGCATGGATGAAGTGTACTGTTACACAGCATGGTCACCAAGCAAGGATGAAGTGTACTGTTACAAGACAAGATTGCTATGCATGGATGAAGTGTACTGTTACACAGCATGGTCACCAAGCATGGATGAAGTGTACTGTTACACAGCATGGTCACCAAGCAAGAATGAATTGTACTGTTACAAGACAAAATGCTATGCATGGATGAAGTGAACTGTTACAGGACAAGGTCACCATGCATGGATATAGTGTACTGTTAAGAGTCAAGGTTACCATACATGGATGAATGTATTGTGTTATAAGACAAAGTCACCTTATACTGATAAATTGTACTGTATTACGAACAAGGTCACTTTGTACTGATGAAGTTTATTGTGTTACAAACATGGTCAACTTGTACTGATGGAGCATTGTGTGTTATGAACAAGGTGACCTTGAACTGATGAAGAATATTGTGTTATTAACAAGGTGACCATGTAGTGATGATGTGTATTGTGTTATAAACAAGGTCATCTTGTACTGATGAAGTGAACTGTCTTATAAACAAGATCAACTTATAATGTACCAGCAGATCTGGGTCTCTGCAGTTTATTAGGATGTGATGTGATTATGAGTTTTAATAATTTTTCAGTCATAGTGCTACAATGTCTGCAGTGTGGCAGTTTATAGTGATGTCTAGCACTGGGGCATCATGCCTCAGACATATAGCATGATGTCCCACCCAGTCACATTATCCTGACACCTGGCCGACCAATCCTAACACTAACCTCTTAATGCTGAGCGCCAAGCAAGAAAGCTGTTAGTACCATTATTGTAAGTCTTTGGTATGACTTGACCAGGGATCGAACCCACGACCTCCCACATTCAAGGACGACGCTCTAACCACTAGGCCACTGGAGCGGTCCCAGTTTATTAGGAGCAATCAGTATAACAAACAACATAAACCCTGATCTTTATATGAAGGCATATCTGGGTCTAAGTTTGTTTGCAGTTGTTTATGACTTGTAAGTGAATAACATGATATGTTATATGAGGGATTGATATATAATACAATGTTTTATTATTAAAGAACATTGCTAAGCAATCCAATAGTCTTTATTCTTGTAAACATAATTATATTTTAGGACCAGTCCATCTCAGATAATGGGATGGCAGGCATATCATTCTAATCAAATTGATCACCATTGGTTTTTATTTTGCTCATTTTTCACGCCACTCCAAAAATGAGATGAGCTACACAAAACTTAACCAAGAAAAACATTTTCTGTATGATTTTTCAGATTAATTTTAAGTCGTAACTATCTTTCATGTATCAGTGGAGCAGTTTCATGAGTATGAGGCAGTGATATATTAAGATGTTGTTTCCTTTCATTTCTCTCATGAAATACCAATTTTGTGGATTTCATGATTGCTCCAAAATCACAAATTTAATGAAAAATTAGCCATGATACATTTCAAGTGATCAACAAAGCTCAGCTTTTTGATAATTCATTAAATTGTAATACTATAATAAAATATTATTTTATATGTGTTTACTTTATTGAAACCCTTTTTTATAACAAAGTTATTTAGCATTTTGTTTCATTGCAAATGTATGTATGCAGTATCTGGTAGCTACCAGTTTTGTTGACTGTGAGATCAGTAAAAATAGAGAAAAATAACAAAAAGTGTGAATTTTTTCAATAAAAGTAAAATCAAAAATTAAAGGGAAGAAAATGAAACAAAAGAGGAAAATTGGATTTAATGCTTATTTTACAATGACTGTACAGGCATAGTTAAGTGAACTCATTTTACTCTGTAATTCTCTGTTATTATAGATTTATCCATAGTTGTAATTCTCTGAATGTACAATCTACATAAAGCATCAATAAATGTAACCATTTATATTTCTAATTAAAAAAGTACACTTTCCTGTTAAAATTAAAAAAATTAAATATTCATCAAAGTACATCTCCTTTTATCCATGCATATATAAAAATATATATACAAATTTTGAAAGAAGCAAATTCCTGAATTTAAGAACCCACAAGATTTTTCAAAACCTTTGAAATAATACCCTCTCACAAGAAAAAAAAATGAAACCAGTGTTATGAGTGCCTAAATAAATATACAGCACTTAATAAGATATATATGGCACTATAGGGGTTTTCAGCAGCAAAGTACACTAGACCCCTGATGATGATGGGAGGGATTTTACAGGCTGAGTACCTGCCTATGAATGCTGGTTTATTGGTTGGAGTGATGGCAGAGTAAGGTGGACCATACAACTGACATGAACAGAGATGCAGATAATATGTCAAATGAGTAAAATATTTATCATTTTCAAATTTAAGAAATAAAGAAAAATTATCTATCAATGCAGGTTATTCTTCTTAGACCTGCACAATCACGATCTGCATTGCACAATGAGCTGGTAGATCAGGGTATATGTTGTTTTCTTTTTTCTACTCATTTCTTATAACAGAGATAGACCCACATATCCTGGTGTTTTTTATGACAGCATATCTGGAATTATACTATGTACAGCTGGACTCATAAATGAATATATATGGTTGGTGGTAGTAAAAAAATCTGTATATTGTACTTCTTTATGTAATGGCCTCATGAGAAGGTGGTATACACTATCTTTCCCATGTACATGTACTTCACTATAATCTATTCTCCCTATCTGGCAATATACTTTGATTCCCATGGATGTCTTTATAATGAGACAGTACTATATCATGTATTTCATTATAAGATGGAATCATCATGATGCAATATGGTTCCCATGCAGAGCACTGTAATGAGGGAATACTCAACTAGGCACTTCATTAAAAGGCAGCATACTGTATAGCGCCCAAGGACAGCATACTAATGAGAAAGTCCTGTAAAATGTACTTCATTATAAGGCAGCATACTGTATGGTGCCCAAGGACAACTAATGAGAAAGTCCTGTATAATGTATTTCATTATAAGGCAGCATACTGTATGGTGCCCAAGGACAACTAATGAGAAAGTCCTGTATAATGTATTTCATTATAAGGCAGCATACTGTATGGTGCCCAAGGACAACTAATGAGAAAGTCCTGTATAATGTACTTCATTATAAGGCAGTATACTGTATGGCTTCCATAGAAAACATTATCATAAGTGATTTATTCACAATTTATCACAGGCTGACAGCTGGCTTGAGGAAGCTACTAATGTCATTGATTTTGTTACTTAAAGGATGTTGTTTTTTTTCGGGGGGGGATGGTTGTTGGTGAAATGTTAAATGAATAAATTAATAATACAAGTAGGCTTCATACTGTTCACTCAGTAACATGCAAAGTTACTAAGGACTGAGAGAAAAATGCACACACACACATACACACACACACACACATACACACACACACACAGAACCAGACAGACTGAGACAGAGAAGCAGGCCTAATTAAGGATTTACTAGAAAAGCAGGCCTAATTAAGGATTTACTATAAATGGTACCATGGAGGATTAGAGTTGTGTTTATGAGGTACACCAGGGAGGTCTGCCACCATTTGATAGTGATCTACTGCAAAGAACCACTGGCATCCAATGAAATTCAAGAGAACTGGACATTACCATTATTTTCCAAAATTAGTCTGAGACTGACCTTGATCAAGATTCAGTAGTAAAAATATAAGAGGTTTTACCGAGGCTTCTTTGAAGATAAGATCTAGATGTGAACATGGGTTTGGGTCCATTGGGCTGTTGAGGTCAGCGTAGGGGCAGTAGTAGTTTTATGGCTATCTAAACTGCAGCAAAGAAGATTAATTATTTTAGTATTCTGTTTCTATGCACTAGATTTCTTTCTTTTTTATAACCTAGCTTCATGTATCTGAATCCAATTCAAAATAGTTGTCAAATACAAATGAAAAACTTAAGAAGTGATTCAATTTGACACTAGCAACAATTACACTGATATTTATTTTCACTCAGCACAGTCCAACCACTATACACATATTAACAAATACCGGTGCACAATTCTGCCTTTTATGAACATGTGACCTTTATATAAAGATTAGCAGTAAACAATTTTTTATAAGCAGGTGTCTTTTAAATACAGGTGTTTACTAAGTCAAGTTTGATGATTTTTGATTTCTCTATTTTTTTCATGATTTAGTTTTAAGAAAAGTAAAAAGGTTTGACTTTGTCTTCGTTGTAATAAAAAGTAATTGTTGTTCTATGCCATATTGCCCAAGGAGGTTTAAGGACCTTTTGTCAGAACAATACTACTCCAAATGCCTCTGCATGAAATAACCTTTAATGTACTGATGTTTGTAAACACAAATTAATCAACTGCCATAACACATTATATAAATTCAATATCATACTTGTAAAATTCAACCTCATGAACATAGTGAGCATGACCAACCACAATGACCTACACACAAACTTAAAGGTGAGATGGACAGACAGATGTACAAAGTAACACTAAATATCCTTCCAACAATGGGGGGGAGGGGCCAGAAAAATATGTCATTATCACTATGTTTCAACCAGATCTTATCAGTCAAAACACTTCAGTACCTTACTCCAGTGGGCCATCTGGTACCAATTTATCTCTTAGAAACTAATTGGAATTGTACCCTAACTACATGGATTCTTTTAGGATGATAAAAGAATATTACAAAAATGTACACCATACAGGGGTTCTGGGTTTCTGCTAAATATGATGTCTTTCAAACAGCTTATTGATGTAATGTAACTTTAAAAAGTTGTATACATATAAATCTTGTAAAATTCTTTACGACAATTAATCTCTTGCTACTGCCAATTTTATCTCACACTATGCTAGAAAAATTATTCATGTTTTCTATTTTCACAAAAAGTGTGTTTGTATGTGTCTGTGTGTGTGTACAAAAATGGACCAGCTTCTGAAAACTTCAAGATCTTTCATTTCGTCCACCCTCAATTTGCTGAAGGTATAAAGAATAAAAAAAGCAAAATAATAATCATGATCAACTCATGTAAAATCTCATGATGCAGACAACTATATTACTGAGTTATGTAAAAAGTATGATCAATAAGAAATTTGGAAGTCTTATTACTGCATTTAATGAAGTTTGAGTAATGTGCTCATAGCATCTACTAATTGGATAAATTTCATGAGGTTAAAGCTCGTTACTACAAGTGCACACCATCAAAATAAAAACAAATCTTGCTATCATGTGTATATGCATTCTCGAAGAGTAAGGTTCTTTAATGCTGGAGCTCTTCACTGAAAAGGTCTATTCTCTCACCCAACATGGTTGTGCTAAACAAAGTACAAATTATAAGATCCATTTTTGATACATACTTTACCAACAAAGCAGAGTTGTAATGAGACTGGATGCTAAGTTCCAGAATGAGAAAAATGTGCAAAATTCAATTTACCAGCCACTTCCCTCCCCATGAGATGTACACTTAGCAAGATTAGATATATTCGAGAGTTCTGACCCAAAATAGAGGGGCCTGTACTTGTTTATACATGTGTGATATTCTGTTCAATACAGAGCTGTTAACTTTTTTCAAAAGAAATACATCCACACACCTGGATAACAAACTTTGTGAATTGCTTCCACCTATGGGCACACACACATATTAGCATAGAGGAAGGGGGCACTGCCCACCCCCTTGGATTTCACCTCTAAACATGTATTGGCCTACATCCATTAAACTTAATAGTTGACCACTATATGTATGCCCATCTCTACCACCTGAAAATAATTCTGCAGGTGCCCCTGTTCATTAATTGAGTTATGTATTGGCTTGTTTAAGAATAAGCATAAATAAACAAAGTCTCTTATACTTGTTGGGTTTATTTCTATTCATATATCATAATTATTCTGCCAAGAATACTTTGTGGATGGAGATATTTTCACCACCCACATAACCTGTTACTGAAAAGGAGATAAATATTACTCTTGTTTGAAAATTAACTGTAAGAGAATCAGTCTTAAATCACAGTGATGTTTAACTGACTATTCCACATTTATAATAATGCTAATAGTTAAATTAATATACATGAAGATGAACTTTAAAAGGCCACTACTGTTGAGTTAATTGATCAAATCCATTATTTTATATTTATACACTATCAGTGTTAAGCACAGGTTATCCTTAAAATTCTGTCTACAATCTAAACTCGATTTTAAGTCAAACTGCAAACAACATAGATCCTGATCTGCTGTAGCATAATGTGCCTGCAGATTGGCGTCTATATTTTTTGTTCTGCTTATTGCTTCTAATAAAATACACAGAGCCCAGTCCATTATGTAATGGCAGATCTGGGTCTATACAGTTTGCAGTTGGACTTCTCTGATAAGTGAGTACTGTATTCTTCAATAATCAGGACTTCTGAAGTCTCAAAAGTACACTGCATATATAAAATATATTACCATCTACACTCGTTTATACGATGACCCAGACCAGACTTATAAGCAAGTATATAGATACAGTAACTAAGGTTATAAATTTATAGTGAAGAGGTTGGAAGTAATGGCAGGGAATTTCCCTAAGGTGATAGCAAATAGGCAGTTTAACTAAAATAGACTTTGTAATTATCAGATGTGGCTGATATTTCATAATAACAACTCTGAAAAATGAAACTATTTATCACTGAAAAAACTACTTCAGCAGAAGTACTGTAAAGGGATTATTATATGCCAATTCCCTATGTAGGAACTAGCATAGTATGGCATGGTTGGGGGGGGAGATTATTGTCCAAAAGTCTCAATGACTTTGATCTTTTGGCCAAGGCATGCAGTCAGTAAAAAAAAAATTTCCACACAAGAATATTTGCTTATCAGATTTATATGACCTTGGACAATTAAGTATGTGGTCTAGAACTGAAATTGTTACCCAAAAACTTTATTTTCCTTTTCAGGATGTGACCTTGACCTTTTGACTTGTAGACAATAGACTTCTTCATTAACTCAAATGCAAGTCATTCACATAGTTTGATCTAAAAGTATTTGATGTAGAACTATATTATTTTTACAAAACCATATTTCATTTAGTCACAGTGAAATTGACCTTTTACCATTTGACCTGACACAGTTACAGGTTTCTGCCTTAATCCAAGTCCAAGCCCTCCACGAAGTTTAGTAACTATAGATGCTGGGGATTTCTACTTATTGTTTGGAAATGAAATTGCTAAGAGATGAATGGACAACATTACAACATAACAAACATAGAAAAGGAAAATCATTCTTGACTAAACACTGCTATTTAAGCGTACACAGATTTCAGTAAGTGATAGAAGGGATGGGGGACACTCCTCATCTTGGGAGGAAAATACCCTCAAATCCAGGAGTTTCACATGTATAGAACTGACTTGTGCAAACATTTGTATTGTCCGACTCTTGTGGTTTATGAGTGAAGCCTTATTACTCCAGCATTTGTTTACTAACAACGTATATAAGGGAAGCAACTCCAACTTTACTTATACACGATCAAGCAAGGGCTACACGTCAACTTTATCTATCCTAAAAGGCAGTCAACAATTATTGATTTTAATCACAAGAGTGTGCAGTTTTATAAAAAAAAACACAACAAAATTTCTGACAGCATGAAATCACCTTTCAGATGTAAGAAAGTTCATTGTGCTTTATTGATAAAACTGCACACTCCTGTGCTTTAATTAACCTCAGAGGATGCATTAGATGAATATTTGATTGATAATACAGATCAATGAAAGTTGTTAGCATCCCACCTCCTTCAAAAATCTTAGTCTATCTCTGTATATGACATAATTGCATATGCTGTGGTTGATGATAATAGACCCCATCACATGCTATTTATTAAGGAAGAAGTAAATTTTTATTCCCTATTTTAACATATTTTCTTTTTCTAAGCTAAATCCAATTAAATAAAAAACACTTACAAGTCTGCAAGTGCTTTTTTATTTTCATATGTTACATGTTGAGAAAACAAATTAACTAATTACAAAACATTACAATTGACATAATTTTCTAAAGGGATATAAGGCTTCATCACCCATTACTCTGTCTCGGAGCTTCCTCTGACCGTTGTCATCTTTTTTATATATTTGGATAGCTATGTTTGGAATAGATTGCTGTGCATTCACAATCAAATATACAGAATTCATTGAAACCATGTAGTAGTAGCATTGGGTAATCAGTTGCTTTAAAATAGTAATCTTTTCATTTACGTAACAAACGCTCTATGTCAGAAAATTGGCACTAACTGATGCAGTGAAATATGGGAATCATGGACTAATCAATAGTGCATGTTGGGATAGAATCTGTTCATAAATACTATAAAATCAGCTCGTATTTTGGCTTATTAAAGTTACAAACTATGTTTAAAATGTCATAATTGAAAAGTCATAACTATTGTTATTGATTTCAGGCAGGCAGAATTGGATACATTGTTGTTTAGTTTTGATAGCCAGTTTAAAGTGATTACCTTTTGCCTCTACAGTGTGGTTTCAGCATAGGTGTTAATTTGTACAGTTTACATGTAATTTGTACAGTTTTTTTTCTTTTTTATCGGTGTATAGCCTTACAACCATTTTGTATGATATTATTTTACAAAATTTTTAAAAAAATTAAAAATTTGTTTTACTTTTTTTTTTAAAATGAGAATTCAACCAGATCAGGGTGGCCCAAAACAATGAATCAAAACCGTGCTTTTCATTAGATAATAAAACAAGTTTTAGTCATGGTTCAACTCCTTTGTGAAGATCTTGTTGTTTATTGCTCTGAAATTTGACACTCACTTTGATTTCTAATACTGACTAACTGTTTGTGTAGAAAGCATGTTTTCTTTTTTTATACATTATTATTTTATTATGTATACTTATTGCTATCAAATGCATAAAGTTTACATTAATTTTCATACTCTGCATAGTGTGGCAGCCATATTGGTGTAACCGTAATTCGTCTGACTTTTCTGTGTGGATATAAAGTTGATTATATTAAAATTTTTAACAATATACAAATTAAAAAATAGTCTGCTGAATTGAGAACCAGCAATTTATCATGCTGTCATAGTTTTGAATTAGGTTTGTCAGATACATAATGCAAACATGAAGATGCATTGCCAGAATGTCGGAAGTGGTACAGATACAGAGTGATGTCATTCTCATGGCTCAAAAATATGTAACACTGCCAATTTATATTAAGTGTGTGACTGAAATCAGCACACCATGGTATATCAAATTCATAAATTTTCAAATATGCATTTTTAATAGAAATGATCAGCAGCTTACTAGGTATAAACTTCTGGACTGCTACTTTGTCAATTTTTTTAAATTTCTAGATTTCTAATTTTGGATATATCCTGGCATTAATATCTTGGGTTTTAAGGGAAAAATATAAGTTCATAACACTTGTAAAATCTACGGTTTTTTAAAAAAAATTTCTTTCATCTAGTTTAAATACTTCATCCATCAAATGGCTGAGCCTAACTCAAAGATATTGACTCAGGTCATGGCATGTTTCAGACTGATTGGATTAAAGTCTTCCCTGTTTTTGTAGATGTATACAAGTTAAGATCTTCTCATACTTTTTGTAAAGTATGCAGTAAAAAGTATGCAGTAAAGTATGCAGTAAAGTATGCAGTAAAAAGTATGCAGTAAAGTATGCAGTAAAGTTTGCAGTAAAGTATGCAGCAAAGTATGCAGCAAAGACATTAAAGTGGTGGCATCGGGCATATAAGATCTGGAGGAACACTTGAGGACAAAACTACATGAAAGAAATTTTGAAATGAAGTAGAAAATAAGCCTCCATCAAAAGCTTCTCTGCTCAGCCAAAGCAGGAAGTTGATAATGTTATAAGTAAAAAGAATTAAATAAAGTTTCAGAAATGTATATAATTATGTAAATATATGTAAAAATACATTGTGTATAGCATTTGTTGTTTTAAAGCTGTTGATCTTGCATAATGTATGAATAGAATTTTTTTTTGTCTTTCTAAGGTTTTTATTGGTATGGCATACATGTTTTAATTTCTATTGCTGACACTTAATTCAGTGAATTTAAAGTTTTTAAAAGGACAAGTGCTCTGAGCTCCCACCCTAACCAATTTTTTCAAATATTTAAAACAGGGTGGAAAGGTATTATTATTATTATTATTATTATTATTATTATTATTATTATTATTATTATTATTATTA
Organism: Potamilus streckersoni; assembly: GCA_016746295.1. Classification (NCBI taxonomy): domain Eukaryota; kingdom Metazoa; phylum Mollusca; class Bivalvia; order Unionida; family Unionidae; genus Potamilus; species Potamilus streckersoni. The sequence goes on along the minus strand of JAEAOA010000856.1, from coordinate 2,196,942 downwards.
TTATTATTATTATTATTATTATTATTGTTGTTGTTGTTGTTGTTGTTGTTGCTGTTGTTGTTGTTGTTTACACATATTATTTTAGTAATAATATTAGTACCCTTAGTCTTACCTCACAACATACCAAGCTGAGGCTACAACATCATAGCTAATGTTATTTAAGTGTAAACTGTAAGCCATGATATGAGACCCTGCATTTCCCTTCATCAGCAAAATATATCTTGCAGATTCCTTATTGTACAACAGATCTATAAAGCCTAGGCATGTACACCTGCCTCCATAAGTAAATAAGAGATTACTCACCCTAGGTAAAGCTCTGCAGACAGCAAGAAAGTCTGGCACAACTTCAGTATCTAACACTCCAATACAAGTAATCTGGTTCCAAGCTTCTGCAGTCCAAACTGGAATGAAATTTCACTGAATCATACTTGATAGTCTCTTAAAAAATTAAGTTTTCTTTTCTATGAAAACTTTTTCTCTATTACTTTTGAAAGTTGTGAGTCTTTTTATGTATAGTTTACACTTTCCTACACTGGAATACAAAACTTGCATCTATCATACTTTAATTCTACAACCCCCCTGAGCATAGGTGATGTTTGGTGCTGCAGCAGAATTAACAGCCAATCAGGTTGAAGCATATATCAGAAGTGACCAATCAGAGAGAATAGAACCAGAACTAATAGTATCAATTACTTTCCCATGTGTTGTTGTTATTCATCTCCAGAGAGATTCTGAGACTATCACAAAACAATTAGGGGTAGGGGAGAGCATCACTTGAAAGGTACTTAAATCCCAAGTCAGAGAAACAGGGCAGGATTGTTTGAAAGGAACAATAATATACCAATAAATATTCCAAATTGTCCCTTTCTTCCATGGGATGAGTAAACAGGAGTTGTTAAATGGCCCTGTTAAATGGCCCTTCTGAATTGTGAAATCTGTTTAGTGTGTAGATAATATATTGACAATTAATACACAAATGACCACTGCAAATTTGTCAGGCTGTTACAAAATCATATTTATTTTCACACATTGCTCTTAAGTGTTCTATTGATTCAATCAAATTTTGATAGGACAACTCTGGGTGAAAAATATTTTGCAATGGTATGTCATTGGCTTTCCTCTATTACAGTAACACCTGTCATGAAAGACTTAACAGAGTCCACATGTCTTGAGAGGCCAGATACCCAGATAATAGATTTATTAATTTTGTAGTGTCATGATCTGTCCTGAGAGACCACCTGTCTTGTGGGACCATACACCCAATGTATAGACTGATCAACTCTAAAGGGCAATGACCTCAAATGAGAGAATGCTATCTTGAGAGCTCAGGTTGTATTGCTATTAGGAGTGGTCTTCCAAACAGGTATTACTGTACTAAAAACAAAAATCTCCGCAAAATTAATATAAAGGCACTCTTCATTTCCTGCAAATTTAAGACTTAAAGTTGTAAATCTTCAACGCAATGTTTTTTTTTTTATTTTTAAGAAATTAATTTTGTCTGAGACAAAACTGTATCCCAGTCAATGAGTTTGATGTTAGCATTTTCTTTGTACATTGCTCATACAGCCTCAAAGAGTTTTTCTCAAGGACTTTTCAAAAACTTTTTTAAGTTTTAAAAGAGTATTTTTCTTTATAGAAATTGACCTTGTTACTTATGTTATTTTGTTTATCTATAGTTACAAAAGTAGAATAAAACCTGTAAATAATTAATTAGTGCACTTCTTATGCAAATTTCACTACTCTATCTGGTGTAACTAGCCTTGTTATCTGATCCACCCATTTTATCCCATTTTATGTATTTTTCTTTCATTTTCCAAAAGATAAATAAAAAATAAAAGTTTTAAATTTAAAAAGTCATTCAATTTATTCAATTATGATCTTTACCAAGATAAATTCTGGGCTTTTAAAAAAATTCAAAACATTTGTAAAAAAATTTAAGATCTTTTCAGGGATAAAACCGACTCTTTCTAACTTCTAGAAGTTTTCAAGGCAATCCATCAAAATTTATGCAGTTTTAAAAATTGAAATTTATGGATTTATGGATTTTTCAAAATTCTAGAAGTTTTCAAGGCAACCCATCGAAATTTAGATTTTTTTAGGTTGTATGAAGCATGTTTGTAGAATGTAATAATGACCATTTCTAAAGAAAAGAATTTTGTAAATAAAGAAATTTTTTCTTACTTTATAACAAAAATTTAACTTCTTAAAAAACACTTACATTTCTTAATTGTCTATGACTTGATTTTTCTCTTTTATGGTTATGTGTTCAATTTCAGACTAATTTTGTTCCAAAACAGCTATACAAGTGGTTGAAGATAACCATTTGTGAATACCTGTAAAATATAACTTACACTATGTAATAAAACTAATTCATTCAAAAGAATTGCATTTTTGGATTAAAACAATATATGTATTCAACAGGTTGACACAATTGCCACAAATTAGATTTACTGTGTCAATAAAAGTTTATTAGTTTCAATCAAGTTGTACAATTTTGATACCAGGTGTCTTGTATTAGTTTAGTTTGTAACTGATAAAAGACAATAACTATAAAGCTCAGTCATAATGTAGTTACAGATTCCATAATAAATTTACCTACATCTGCAAAACCTCAAGTTAATAATACATTACCCAGAGTTGAAGGAAGACATCCCATCCAGAACACCAACAGTCCGAAGTTTTATTTAAAAAATTTCTTTCTATTTGGGGTGTTTTATAGAAAAACAACAAAAGTGTGTTTTTGTGCCAAGGAAACTGAAATAAAATACCTTGCACAAGGAGCAGCCCACCTAAGTTTTTATGGTGGGATTCAAACCAGTAATATTTCAGTTTGAGTCAAGCACATTAAACACTTAGTCACCAAAGCTTCTGTCCCAATTAGTCTCCTACATCCAAATCTCTGTAACCCCCACTCCAAACTACAAATATCATATAGTGCTCCTCTTTCTTTTTTTCAAGCAAAGTCAGACCTCAACCACCTTTTTAATTTTAAATACCTTTTATATTTATCTTTAAAAACATTTTTTATAGTAGTGAGTTCAAAGAACATCAAAAGTGCTTTCAAGATGATGGTATATGAAGAAAAAAATGAATTAAATGTATCAAATGTTGATAGCTCAATACTATGAGGTGGATTTACCATGAAACAATGTTACATCATTCAATTGTATGCCATCTATCATGTTACAACATCATTCATCTGTATGCCATCTATCAGGTTACAATATCATTCAACTGTATGCCATCTATCATATTACAATATCATGCAAGTGTATGTCATATTTCATGTTACATCATTCAACTGTGTGCCATCTTTCATGTTACATCATCATTCAATTGTATGCCATCTTTCATATTACAACATCATTCAATTCTATGCCATCTATCATGTTGCAACATCATTCAACTGTATGCCATCTTTTATGTTACATCATCATACAATTGTATGCCATCTTTCATGTTACAGCATCATTAAATTGTATGTCATGTTTTATGTTACATAATTCAAGTGTATGCCATCTTTCATGTTACAAAATCATTAAAGTGCATACCATCTTTCATGTTAGAATATAATTAAATTGTATGCCATGTTTTATGTTACAACATGATTCAATTGTGTCATGTTCCATGTTACAACATCTATCAAATTTCATGTTACAACATTATTCAATTGTATGCCTTGGTTTCATGTTACATCATTTAATTGCATGCCATATTTCATATTACAACATCATTTAATTGCATGCCATATTTCATATTACAACATCATTCAACTGTATGACATCTTTCATTGTTTTATTATTACATTTGTTTCTATTCAATTTACAGCTGGTTCTTTTTTTGTTGGAAGCTAGACATTTCTAGAAGTAACCAACTCATCTACTGGTTCATTTATATATTTATTCTTGCATGCCCAACCTACATACAATCATTAGGCAAATGTACATGGTATACAAAAATGCTCAGAAATCCAATCTGATTAAAATCAGATCTCAACTGTCCTATATATATTAATGATCTGCCAAGCAACCACATTAGGGGTCATGTTCTGGTGACCTCTGAATTAGTCAATGGAAATGCAGCTTTCAGAAATCTAAAACTGAATCAAATCATTTGGCACAATGATGCTCTTGAGCCAACTGGTCAGTCTCCCAAAAGCAAATATATGATTTTATCTGATTGGCTGATAGAATTAGTGATCATGATAATAACATAGGCCCCCTGAACATAGACCCATAGCAGCCACTGCCAATCTTCACATAGGACAGAGCAGCTCTGATTTTAATCTTAATTTTAATTTTAATTTTAAACTGGACAAATCAATGTCAGTTTATTCTGAACTGGACAAATCAATGACAGTTTATTCTGAACAGTTGGTCATTCCCTGATTAGTTCAAACTAAAAGTTTTGTCCTTTTTTGATCACCATCTTTTCATTCTCTTTTTCTCATGCATGACTGCATACACACACACATACACACACAGACTGCATACACACACACATACACACTCACACACACACAGGCAAACACACATGCATGCATGCACACACACACACACATGTATGTTCATAATTACTCACTTATCGATTTTGTCAGTGTGGCCAATCAAATTTTGCCATCTTCTTCCATGTAATCATCATTACAAAATACAATATTCTGAGGAAATTTAGTTTGGAAACAATCATGAGAAATTATACTACATATGGTACTCATCTTAGAATCTATTTGCACCTCCATTTGACAAAAACTACTAGACATTTAAACGTCCTCATGGGTCCCTTTACTCCACATATAGTTTCTGCAAACTTCTTGCTTGACATACTCAATCCCAAGATTTGTTATATTTTTAACTGATTATAAATGTTGTACAACACCGAAGTTTCAACTCAAAACATAGAATACTTCTCTTGACAACTCCTAAAGCTATGCCTCAAGAAAATTAACAATAATGGGAACAAATGAGGTGCCTTAACATAAATATAATAGCTTTATTACAAATCAATTGCTAATCCAGACTCTAAATCAGCCTCTTGTATTATCCATTGAACAAAGGAATAATGACTGCTGCTTGGCACTAATTTGTGCAAGATTGCTTTGAAATTAACTTTGGGACAGCTGCAGAAATCTGAGGAATACTAAAAATAAACTACAAGCTGAATAAGAGATACCAATCTGAATTGGGATTTTCACTTCTTGCAATATGTAACTGGTCCCCAAAAAAATGATACCAGTCTGACCTCTAAGATGGCAACCATCTTGAAAATCTTATCTTTCCTATGACAAACTCTGCTGCCCATAAAATTCTCATCAAATGTTTTTATTGATGATGATAGATGCAAATATCTGCACTTGAATTTCAATGCATTGCGCTGTTCTCTTAAAAATTCAGCCTGAAATCTGTTCATATCTTTTTACTTTTTTTCTTCAAATCAGTACCCAAAATATACGCTTCTGAGAAACCTTATTAAATCCCTAAGATTACCATGGTACATTAAAAAAGTATATAGATCTGACCTCTGAATGCCAAAGCACAATGAGTTTCAGCTGTTCATAATGTGTGAGAAAAAAATCCAAACTGTTGGCACATGTCACTAGCAAGAAAGATCTGTATATATTTAAAAGAATATACTTTGTGGTTTCAATATAATATTGTATATTGACAATGAAAAATATCCATCAAAAAGACAATCATAAAGGAGACTTTCTTAACTATCCAAGCAATCAAGTCCTATATGGATTGTCTCCCCTGCATTAGCAAGCAGTATCAATGATAGCTGCACTACTGTTTATTTTGAGAAATATTTACATATATTTATTTTTATCAGACATCAAAATTAAGTTAAATAATTAATTAAAATAACTTATTTTTCATGTATGAATATGTCTGGGCATGTAAGTCAAATAATTCCAGAACCATTTGATAGAGTCAATGAAAGTTGATAAAGATGATCTAAACAAAATGAGGCAGTGATTAAATTTAGGCTCTTGTTTGTCATCAAATATTAATAATATTTCATACTATATATCTTATTAGCTTCAGTCACCCAACATTATTTGCAGTGTAATGGAAACTAAATTGATTCAAGGAGATTGGCATTATAAATGGTACTCTGTCTAAAAACACAAAAATAGCAATTGCCTGAAAATGTCCAAAAAGTCCCTTTTATAAGGATTTTATGATTTCAAACAATTATTAAAACTTGTATAACATTTTTTTAAATTTCCAAACTGCATGCTTCCACATCACCTCGAAAGGTCATGATATAACATACTGTTAAAACTTTCACCATGTTGTCAAATGGCTTTTCATGCTGAGCTGCACAGATTGAAAAATATAGTAGCTTGACATTCAGCCGTGTACCATTTCAGTAAGTCAACTGAAACACTTTGATTTGATTTTAAAACTGTTTTATTTACTTACCATGAATACTGATGCAAAGAAAATGAGACAAACATGTTATAGTATGAAGTCTGGTTCTTCATTATTCCACCGAGATATGCATTACTCTTGTAGAATTCAGACAAAAACAAAAACACTATTTGAATTTCAGTCACACTTGAAATAAACCTGCCTTAAATCTATTTAAACCTTGGCTAGAGTCAAAAAAGAATTTTCTTTTAAAATTTAAATAACAAAATGTTCAATATAACTCAGTTCCTTTATTACATCTGTGCATTATTTTTACCATTTTTCTGTTCTTCAAAATCTGAACACAAAACCTTCAACTTTATTGATGCTGTCAAAGCTGCGGCCAGCCCACTCCACCCCAAACAACATAATCATACCAGTTTTCTGAAATTTCAAGCGAACTTTGTCAGCTTAAATGGAAGTATGGGACCCATAGTCCAAGGGTCACAGTTTTATATCTGTCCAGGCTAGTCCAGGTTGACTGCCTCAGCGTATCCTTAAGAAAGACACACAGCATAAAACAGCCAATGATGTTAAAAATGCCATTAACACCAAGAAAAGCAAAAATTACTGACATTGAGAGAGTCTGAGTGATTCTGTTTTTGAGGCACTTGATTTATGAATAAAAGGAATTGGGTTCAATTCCCACCATCAGATTAGATCTGACTGGTTACCATGGTGTGTCCTTGGGAAAGACAATTTACTTGCGTGGGTACAATAAAACCATAAAAGTGTTGAAGCATCATAAAATAACCAACAATATAATTTGCTAAAATTAAAAACCATATATGGATTTTAAATAATAAACACAACATTTATCAACGTTAAAAACTGCATAGTGATCAAAATACCAATGTCATGTTTGCTAAGTCCCAGCTATAAAGTCATGCATAAGCTATGATCTACCTTTCTGGGGAAAATTATGTGTTTGATATCAGAAGATTGCCCCAGGCTAGTGTAAAACTGTTACACATGGTTATATGACCCACCAGAAGCACTATCTAAACTTGTAGTTATCACCCCTAAAAGCTTAGTCCAAAGATCAACCCAAATCCCACAGGGTGAACAGGGCATGTTCTCACCTGTTCCCATATTGACAGACAGCAAGAGGGATGGTCCACTAAGTTTGATTGGATTGGTTTACAATGATATCCAATAGGAACTGAGATAGAGAGTGTGATTCTGACCAAATGATACTTCAGATCCATAAGAGAAAAATTTAGTATTCAATAGAGGGATTGCAGATCAATAGAGTTACTCCAAGAATAAAGCCACTCTTAACTTGGTAGCAAAACTTAGAGGTAGATTCTAAGGAAAGACAAAGCTTTGAAAGGAAGCTTTTTAGGGTACACAGAACTTTGGGTTCTATTGGGTTCTGAGTCTTCGAGAGTTGATAGTCATGGTAGAGAAACTGGAGGAGGAGATGGAGTCTAGAGAAAGTGGAGGAGGAGAAGGAGAAGGAATTTGGAGAAAAGTCTAGGAGGAAGGGGAGAAGGAAGTGGGAGAAATAGGAAAGAGAAGGGATACACCAGATGAAAAGAAATACAAGGACAGGTGGAAATCAATCTCACACTGCTAATCAAGTGATACAATAGGCTTATTAAACAATTAAGCTGAAGGAGTGTAATTGGGAATTTGAGTCATTTGATTATCGAATTGTTATTAATTTGTCATTCATTGAATTTCAACCTTTTTGTATATTTAACTTTCAAACTGTCAGCATTGCTGCCTGGGGGCTCAAAGCTTTACATCTATATTTCACTGAGTTTAACTTCCAAGAAAATAGAGCCTGGGTGGGACTTCTATAATAGTTTAAATAAAACATTGGGAGCACCCCACCCCAACCATAGCAATCCCCACAACCAAACATAACATTTGCCAGCATTAAAATTCATATATGGATTTTAAATAACAACCATATAATTTAACAACATTAAAAACACACAGTGATGAAAATACTAACAATATAATTTACCAATATTAAAAACCGCACCAGGATGAAAATACCAACAATATAATTTATCAACATTAAAAACAACATTGAGATGAAAATACATGTACCAATCATATGATTTACCAACATTAAAAACCAGTCATTAAAATACCAACCATATAATTTACCAACATTAAAAACCAGTCATTAAAATACCAACCATATAATTTACCAACATTAAAAACCACATCAGGATGAAAATAGCAAACTTATAATTTATGAAAATTAAAAACCACATACAGATTTAAATCTTTTAACAATGAAGAATGAAATCAGCTCTTAAAGAAAATGTACTGAGTAAAATCAACAGACCTTTAAAAAAAGCCTGTAATATGGCGCCTTGGTAAGTATCCACCAAGAAAGGTTAAAATAGATCTACAAAAATGAGAACATATACTTAATACTCATACCAAAAGATTGATTGAATGCACAAATACTGCATGTACTTATCTATAAGTCAAGTCCTACTGCAAACAACAAAGATCCTGATCTGCTGTACCATAATGTGCCTGAGGATTAAGGTCTATGTTATTTTTAATCTACTGATTACTGCTAGTGAAAAATGCACAGAAACAATTTTTGCCAGTGTATTATTCGATGGCAGATCTGAGCTTGTGCAATTTTTAGGCAGATTTGTGTTATAACTCATTACACCATAAATGTAATTTCACTGCTGCAAATAGTCACCTTTACTACTGTCAATATTCACCCTTACAACTACAGTATCAAAGTTCACACCAACAAAACAAGATTTATAAATGTTTATCAATCAGCACAAAGACTGAAAGCTGATTGACACTGAATAAACATTATACTTTAACCTAATTAGTACACAGTTATTGACCTAATTAATACAGTTATGAATCATCAGTAACATTTCCATACTGATACAAAATAGTGTCATGAAGTCCCATGTGAAAATTATGCTGAAAAGGAAATTACATTAAAAAACGGTTTTCATGTAAATGTTGATGTCACAGTAACCACTTCCATAAAAGATTTTTAAATGTTAAATGACAAACTGATTCTGAAGAAACATAATTTAATATTATACCATTACTAATGAATGTGTTTCATTCTTTAACATATACAAAATTCTAATTCATTCCTTGTCTTTCAACAATGACTTACATATTATGATTTACATATGTACCATAATGCACCTGCATACGTATCTGATCAAAATAAAAAGACCCATATCTGCCATTGAATTTTGTGGGACCCTGATCTGCCAGCGCATTATGCGATGATGAAAACGTAAATGTAGTTCACTGTGACATGTTTTGACAGTGATGACAAAACCCTCCAAGTTAAATATAACAAATTTTAATACAACATATCAAAGAATATGAGTGATATGCATTTAGTAAGACTGGTACCTATACCAATAATGACAATACCATCAGAAGGGGCAGTGAGTGGCCGAGTGGTCTAAAGCCTCTCCATTACAGATCACTGCCATCTCACCTGTCTGCATGGGTTCAGTCTAAGAATGTGGATATGTAAGAAAGCTTGCCTGTAGCATCTTGTGGGTCAGTGGTTCTTTCTGCAGATTTCCTGGTATCTTCCACCACCATTAAATCAATCGAAAAAATAGCCTATCATATGCTAAAGCATGGCATTAAGCCCCACAACAACAACAAAACCATCAGAAAAGTGATAACCTGTTTGATATATTTTGCATTTGTTATTGGCAAGACAAAAAATATTTTACAAAATGCCACACTGCTTTCTAGCCACTGTTCTTGCAAAGGAACTGGACTGACTTTGATCATTTAAAGTTGCTCTTTTTTCAGGAGCAGGCACACAAGTTATTGAATGTTTTCAGTATGATAAGTCTTAGTTCCTGAACAATGTAGCAAAATTTGTAAATCACATTTTAAGTTAATTGTATAGCATTCAGTCACCCACCAGAGATTAGCTGTAGTACAAGTTTATTTAATGTTGTACATCTTTCCATAACACAGAGAACATGCTTATTTTAACCTTAAAAGTGAGTCCTATTCCCATAACACAGAGAACACACTTATTTTAACCTTAAAAGTGAGACTTATTCCCATAACACAGAGAACACGCATTTTTAACCTTAAAAGTGAGTCCTATTCCCATACCACAGAGAACATGTTTATTTTAACATTTAAAATGAGTCCAGAGAAGAACACGCTTATTTTAAACTTAAAAGTGATCCAGTTCACAAAATACAGAGAACATGCTTATTATAACCTTAAAAGTGAGTCCTATTCCTATAATACAGAAATCAGCTTATTTTAAACTTAAAAGTGAGTCCTGTTCACAAAATACAGACAACAAGCTTATTATAACCTTAAAAGTGAGTCCTATTCCCATAATACAGAAAACACACTTATTTTAAACTTAAAAGTGAGTCCTGTTCACAAAATACATACATGTAACCTGCTATTTGGCACTGACCAAAGAGCACCTTGCAGTATGATCTTTTTTTGTTAAATATCAGGTTGGTGTTCTTCAATTTTGATCACACACAGATATAGACACATACACAGACACACATACAGACAGATGCACATACATTGTAGCACATCTGAATTTAATTACTGAAAGATAATAAGATGCAACTCAAGTAGTAAGTGTAGATATTTTTTAGAAAAAAAGTTAGAAAATGAATGTTTTGTGTGTTTATATAACATCACATTGAGTTTTATTTCTTTCTTAAAAAAAAAACTATTCCCTTGTGTTCTGGAGAAATAAGAATTTATAAGATCAATCATTGTCAGACCACTTCTAAAATTTGCCAACAGTTCTATGACAAGAGGAACAATAATGATACAAGGAATATCCAAACATTTGGCTGAGAAGATGCCACCTGTATTTTGCAATGTAAACAAATTGAGACTGAATACTCCTCATATATAAACAGTATTATACTGTGAAACATACAGTATATACTTGCCTATAAGTCATGTATAACTGCAAACATTCAGGTCTGCTGCTACATAATGTCTGGGTCTGAGCAGTCTGCATATGGACTAATCCTATAAGCAAGTATATACAGTACTACTTTTCCTTACAACAGAGTAGGTATACATAGACCCATAACACAATTAAGATCTACTTTAACCTGGAGACAATTGATGGAGACAAATAATTAATGTAATTAAGGCAGGGCATGAAATTAGCAACCCAGAATTCTGTAGAAAGATTGCTGGAGTTAATTAATGGGCTTAGGCAGGAAGACCAATCAGGTCCCCAAGTGAAAAGTTACATATGTAGATAACTATAGTTTTATCACTTTAAGACATGGGGAAGACCCCCTTCCTATATATTCCCATAAATACATACTTACAGGAGAAAAATATAATTGTCAGTTATTTAATTACTAAATAAAATTTACAAATATATAGTTTATGTTTTTCTTTGAGTGAGAGAGATGTATCCCATTCTGCCAGCATTCTATAAATAATTGAGCTTTGTGAAGGTAAAGTGTTGTTTTTTGTTACAGAGACTTAATTCAGTATAGTCATTAAAAGCAGTTATGTCCCCTGTTAATGGTTAGCAGACTGGTTTATGAACTGTAAATGTACACCTTATATATTTGAGTCGAAAGAACACAATAGAACCATTGTAGCATCGCGTTCAAATATTTGGCACAATTTTCAAGGTTGAATCATCACTATTTACCTCATTAATTTGGTAAATTTAATTGCCTGCTGAACCAATATATATGCAGTAGCTGATCTGATAATCAGAGAGATAATATTAAATCACAGAGTTATAATATCAGTGAGTACACTCAAGATTGTGTCATATATTGCCAGTTCTCTTGTCTTTAGTTTGGTGGTACTGGAATAGCATTCTATTCCATTTTTACAATTATAGGTCAAAAAAAGACTTTGTAATGTTGCTTTACCCAATGACTGAAATGGCAACGCTACAGATCATTATTATTGCTACACCTGTCAAATCGATGTAGTGCTATTAGCTATCAACAATAAGATTTTGAGGTTATAAAGTTAAACACAGCATTGGGAATCTCATTTCTGTTATTCTTAGGGTATTTTTCCTCTTGCATATCAAATCAGAGGGTTATTGCATTTAAATCTTTTCATGCTCAAAGAAGATGGCTGTTTTTTTTTTTTTCAAAATGTCTTAGGTACATTTTTCAGTTTCATTGGATTCTTTGTTGTTCAAAACTCTCAGGTGTCCTTCATTTGACATGTGTCATAGACCTTTCAAAATGAATAGTAAAACTAAAATTTAGGGCTCATTAAAAATTTGATCTTGAATAACACTTACTGATATTTCCTGAACTTGGTAAGTGATTTTGGAATAATGAATTAAAAATTAAATGCTTTTGCCAATGAGGTAAATACTCATTTGTTTTTCCTGATTACATAGTACATGTTGCTGAAATCCATTTCAGTGGGCAATACCTGAATAACACCAGAAGCAGAGGACAATGCAGAATTTTATTTTGAGGATTTTGTTTAGAAGTGACTCAGAGTAATTTTAATTGACACATTCTTGTTTTCACCTAATAGTTGATAATTGTGACAGATGAGAGGGAACCTAACTATTTGACACCATCCTTCCCCAAATGGATTTCTACAAGGAAGTAAATTAGTGTAACATTTCCAAAGAAGACATAACAAAAGTATAAAGAGTTTGCTCACACACATCCCATTCACATGCTCTTATTTTTATCTGACTAAATATTACTATTTGATTTTATGACTTGACATTCTTCTTTTATTGTTAAAATAAGATCTCATTCTAATTGATGTTCACCATATCTTAACATTTTCATTTTAATATTTGATATTGTATACTTTTTCGCACATCAAGAGCTAGAAAAATGGAGGTATGTAACATTGTATAGAATTACAAAACAAGCTTGTTGCAACCTTGCATTGCAATTTTCATGGAATATGATGGAAAATCTACAGCTGGGTGTTACTAAAAATGTTAGTGGTCAAAGAGAAAGTTATTTTGATAGGAGAACTATGAAATGTTTTATAAGCTTCCCTGAGTATCTTTTTATAATCAGAATCTTCTATCTGAGCTTCTAATTCACAGAAAGAGGTGAATGTCATGATACTTACTTTCATGAACTGTAAAGAACAACAGAGTTCATTAACAATAACATTAGTTCATGAACTAAAGATTCATTAGTCATTTTCAGTTCATGAACTAGTTCAAGAACAATTCATGAACAGTTCTTAGATTTATTCATGAACTGAAGATTCATGACACGGACATTTTCTGTTCAGGTACTAATTCATGAACTAGCTCAAGAACAATTCATGAACAGTTCTTGATTTTTTAACAGGGAGGTCAGTCATTATCAGACTACAAGATAAATTCCTAAAATGGTGACAGACATTTCTGCAACTTGATTAAAAATGACATGAGAAAAAAAACCACTACAGTCAGTAATGGGCAAATTATTCCAACACCAAACCCCTTTAAAATAAATGCTGTGCATCAGTGTTTTATTCATGCAAATTGAAATTAACATCATTCTCGCTAATAAATTTTTTTTTTTTAAAAAAAACTTGATAGTGTAAAGTGAAAAATTATGCAGCGTTTCAAGTATGCAAATGAAGATACAACCACTCCCATGGCATTAAATTGACTTTCATCCCAAGTGTAACTGTCAACCCTAAAATTCCACTGCCAATTAAAACAACAAAACAAGACAAACAAGTCTCACAAAGGGGCAGATCATTTACTGGGAGAAAGAATTTCCAGGAATTCAAGATGAGACCATTTGTTCCTTTTTACTGTTGAGTATTGGTGCCATCTCTGACATTCAACTGTGATAACAAGACCTTCAAAATAGCTGGTAGTACACATACCACTACTGGATGTCAACTTGGCACCATTTTCATTTAGCACAAAGAAGACAGTATCAGAAACATTTTGGTGAAAACCCCATTTTATGATGATCATCCATTCAGGGAGAGTAGTCAAAGCAAGATTTCTAAGATGATCGTTGTGGCAGTCATATTGGATGTACAACTGGCACCATTTTCACTCAGGACTTGGAGATCATCCTTTCTGGGGCTGTAGTGACAACATGATTTTTGAGAGTCAACATGGCAGCCACACTGGATGTATCACATTCACCATTTTTATTTCTGGCCATGTACATATCATAAAAGAGTATATTAGCAAAAACCTTATTTCAAGTGGAGTGGAAATAACATTACATTCATGACATGATTTCCCATTCTGTAGGAGTAGAAATAATACTTTCAAGACTTGACTTCCCATTCTGTAGCAGTAGAAATAATACTTTCAAGACATGGCTTCCCATTCTGTAGGAATACAAATAATACTTTCAATATATGACTTCCCATTCTGTAGGAGTAGAAATAATGCTCAAGATATGACTTCCCATTCTGTAGGAGTAGAATTAATACTTTCAAGACATGACTTCCCATTCTGTAGGAGTACAAATAATACTTTCAATATATGACTTCCATTCTGTAGGAGTAGAAATAATACTTTCAATACATGACTTCCCATTCTGTAGGAGTACAAATAATACTTTTAAAATATGACTTCCCATTCTGTAGGAGTACAAATAATACTTTCAAGATATGGCTTCCCATTCTGTAGGAGTACAAATAATACTTTTAAGATATGACTTCCCATTCTGTAGGAGTACAAATAATACTTTCAAGACATGACTTCCCATTCTGTAGGAGTAGAAATAATACTTTCAATACATGACTTCCCATTCTGAATGAGTACAAATAATACTTTTAAGACATGACTTCCCATTCTGTAGGAGTACAAATAATACTTTTAAGATATGACTTCCCATTCTGTAGGAGTAGAAATAATACCTTCAAGACATGACTTCCCATTCTGTAGGAGTAGAAATAATACTTTCAATACATGACTTCCCATTCTGTAGGAGTACAAATAATACTTTCAATACATGATTTCCCATTCTGTAGGAGTACAAATAATACTTTTAAGATATGACTTCCCATTCTGTAGGAGTAGAAATAATACTTTCAAGACATGACTTCCCATTCTGTAGGAGTACAAATAATACTTTTAAGATATGACTTCCCATTCTGTAGGAGTAGAAATAATACTTTCAAGACATGACTTCCCATTCTGTAGGAGTACAAATAATACTTTTAAGATATGACTTCCCATTCTGTAGGAGTAGAAATAATACTTTCAAGACATGACTTCCCATTCTGTAGGAGTACAAATAATACTTTTAAGATATGACTTCCCATTCTGTAGGAGTAGACATGGCTTCCCATTCTGTAGGAGTACAAACAATACTTTCAATATATGACTTCCCATTCTGTAGGAGTAGAAATAATACTTTCAAGATATGACTTCCCATTCTGTAGGAGTAGAATTAATACTTTCAAGACATGACTTCCCATTCTGTAGGAGTAGAAATAATGCTCAAGATATGACTTCCCATTCTGTAGGAGTAGAAATAATACTTTCAAGATATGACTTCCCATTCTGTAGGAGTAGAATTAATACTTTCAAGATATGACTTCCCATTCTGTAGGCGTACAAATAATACTTTCAATATATGACTTCCATTCTGTAGGAGTAGAAATAATACTTTCAATACATGACTTCCCATTCTGTAGGAGTACAAATAATACTTTCAAGACATGACTTCCCATTCTGTAGGAGTACAAATAATACTTTCAAGACATGACTTCCCATTCTGTAGGAGTACAAATAATACTTTCAAGATATGACTTCCCATTCTGTAGGAGTAGAAATAATGCTCAAGATATGACTTCCCATTCTGTTGGAGTAGAAATAATACTTTCAAGACATGGCTTCCCATTCTGTAGGAGTACAAATAATACTTTTAAGATATGACTTCCCAATCTGTAGCAGTAGAAATAATACTTGCAAGACATGGCTTCCCATTCTGTAGGAGTACAAAAAATACTTTTAAGATATGACTTCCCATTCTGTAGGAGTACAAATAATACTTTCAAGACATGACTTCCCATTCTGTAGGAGTAGAAATAATACTTTCAATACATGACTTCCCATTCTGAATGAGTACAAATAATACTTTTAAGACATGACTTCCCATTCTGTAGGAGTACAAATAATACTTTTAAGATATGACTTCCCATTCTGTAGGAGTAGGAATAATACTTTCAAGACTTGACTTCCCATTCTGTAGGAGTAGAAATAATACTTTCAAGACATGACTTCCCATTCTGTAGGAGTACAAATAATACTTTTAAGACATGACTTCCCATTCTGTAGGAGTAGAAATAATTCTTTTAAGATATGACTTCCCATTCTGTAGGAGTAGAAATAATACTTTCAAGACTTGACTTCCCATTCTGTAGGAGTAGAAATAATACTTTCAAGACATGACTTCCCATTCTGTAGGAGTAGAAATAATACTTTCAAGACATGACTTCCCATTCTGTAGGAGTAGAAATAATGCTCAAGATATGACTTCCCATTCTGAAGGAGTACAAATAATACTTTCAAGACATGACTTCCTATTCTGGAAGAATAGGAATAGCAAGATTTTGAAGATGGCTGCTATGGTAGCCATATTGGACATCACAAAGTCTTCTGGTGAAAACCCCATGTTTGTAAGACTTTCTGTTTTTTTAACAAGATTTTTAAGATGGCTGCCATGGTTACTAAGTCAGATTGGTACTATTTTCATTTAGTGAAAACCCATGTCAGTATGACATCAATCAGACCAACAATAACCATATTTTCAAAATGGACAATGTCATGAATCTCTCTGAGCAGTGCCATTTCCAATTATAATTAACTAAACTATGGGATGAATGTGCATGTAAAATTTAATTTCATGGAAATCCTCAGAGTAAATAGGAATAGCAACAACAAACTTGTGCAAACAAATGGAAAGACCATAAATATACAGTATACTTTTTCCCAACCAACAGTACAACATACTTTATGCCAACCAATAGCATAGTATAGTATACTTTTGCATACTAACAGTACAGTATACTTTTTCCAACCAACAGTACAGTATACTTTATGACAACCAACAGTACAATATACTTTTTCCAACCAACAGCATACTTTTTTCCAAGTAATAGTAGAGAATACATTACATTTTGCCAGACTTTTCAAGTAAGCCATGTAAAAGGTAAAATTTGAATTTATTTCAAATCATACATGCTTTGGTATTTGAACTTAAAGATAACATCAAATGGGCTATATGGATTAAAGGATAATTTGAAAGTATACAAAGTGGCAAATATTGTACCACAGTATCATCTAATCCATTAAATCTTATATTTGGTGTGGTCTTCAGACCAAAATACCAAACTATCCTCTAATCAATTAAATCCCATATTTGATGTTGTCTTCAGGCCCAAATATCAAACTATCCTCTAATCCATTACAGCCTACATTTGATGTTGTCTTCAGGTCCAAATACCAAACTATCCTCTAATCCATTAAAGCCTACATTTGATGTTGTCTTCAGGCCCAAATACCAAACTATCCTCTAATCCATTAAAGCCTACATTTGATGTGGTTTTCAGGCCCAAATACCAAAAAAAAGTGAACAATATGGACAAATAACCCCTATATAATGGTTGAAGAAGTAATGTCAATGCTTGGCCTTTATTAATGGTGTCTTCAATTTGGAGGTTTCTTCTAATGAAGAGTTTTTTGTATATCTTTATGGAGAAATCCCTGAAACAATCTGTCAAAAATATAGTAGTGACATGAACAACTGTAAAAATCTTACTCTGCTTTCAAAGAGCCTTTTCATCTGGCTGTAAGGACTATAACAAAATCAAACATGCTCATTTAGAAAAACTGGAACAGAATCAAGCACATTCATTTTGAACGACAGTAATAAAATCAAGTATTGTAAATATTGGGAATAATTCATAACGGAGGTAAGTTCACTAAAGCCAGAAGTAAATGTTGAGAAGGAATACTGACACTCAATATTTTGATCAAAACGTCATATGGATATGTATGACACTATTACTAATACTAATAACAAAACATGTTTTACAAATTTTATTTCTCTTTCAATATTGCATTTCATGTTTTTTTAATATTATGGTGCACTTCAAACTATACTCAAGCATGGGTCTCATTTAGATTTTTCCTTGTAATAGCCCATCTCTTTGTTAGTTCAATACTAGCTGCACCAAACCCAGATAATATAGATGTTTTTTTTTTTCCATTTGCGAGATTAAGAACTACCAACATGCAAGCTCTGCATTAGTCCCTTGCACTCTGTTAGGCATACTGTTAAGTGAACAACTACAAGAAAATACAGACTGGCTCCAAAGCTTTGCCAACCTACATTCATACTCTCTGCACAGTAAATTAAACCAGTCTTTATTGGATTATCAAGAACACTTTTCTGATAAAACAGGGAGGATAATTTGTGTAATGGCACTAATTTAATTAATTAATCTATCAAGAACCAATTGATCGTCCAACCCTTATCTCTCATTACATTACACTACTGATAGGAAATGCAATGGATGTAAACTGAATCCAATTTGGAGATGGACACAATAAAGTCAGGCAAATGTTCTGAAGGTACCCATATGGTCACACAATTACAAAAGTGGGATGAACTAGAACCTATGCACATCCAAAAGAAAAGAAAGGAATGAAAAAATCTCAGAAGAGAATAAAAACCACTGTAACCTGTCTGTTAATGATGTCAAGTAATCCACCACACATGATGAAATGACATGATTGTTACTCATGATGTTATTGATAGGACATCACTTGTTACCACAAGTGCATGAAATCAGTGAGACACTAGACATAAGTAATATAGTTGTGATGTCTGCTTCTTATCAAACACTGAAAAGACAAATGCTTTAAAATTTGTATAGTCACAATAACAGTCATATCAAAGAAGACAATAAAGGTAAAGAAACTTATACAAGACTTTGTGAAATCCTTAGTTATTTCTTATTGCTGTAAATCAGTGGCTCAGGTTTTTGGTTGCAGAAAATTCACATAATCTCTCAGTCACACAATCTCAGTCACTGTGTCATACTGAACAAAATTATCACTCATCAGCATAGGAGTAAATGACCTTGACCTTATGCAAATTTTCCAAATATTTAAATACTCATTTGATTATTATTGTACTGAAGTTTCCATGGAATATTTTGCAAAAGTACAGATTAATGTTTTTAGGTATGGATATATGGGCATTCTTTTCTGCAAATATGTAGCATGCCAGAATTCTATTCATGTATTAGGCTCTTCAGCTCCATTACTGAACCACTTGAGAATGCTGTTCTGCACTTAATTCAAGCATCTGTATGAGTGTGACAACTAGTTTCATATTGTGATGAACTGTTGTCAAACACAATAAAGCAGTGAAATTTATGATCACTATAAATAATAGCCCCAAATGGAGATAAACACAACGACAAAAAATATATAATTGCATCAGTCTACTCATGCAAATTACTGTTGTTATAGAAAATAGAAGTGGGGAAGAAACATTCAGTTAATAAGGTGATCAGTAAGGCAAGAAATAGCTGGATGCATGTTTGTGAATTCCATCAAATTTGTTGATCTTTGGACCAGGGACCAAATGAGAGCATTAGCATGGCAAGCCTGTGATAGGTAGGGTAGTTACATGTATGGGCTGTACTTTAAAAAACTACCAAGACAACATCTGTTAAGGTTAACAGGTTTAATTAGTTACGGTGTACATTTCCCCCAGATTTTATGTAATAACCCTTAAATAAGGATAGGTTTTCAACTAAAAACATGCAGGCAAACCTAAAAATATTTTCAATAATTATTGATTATGTAAAACCTTTGCTATGTAAAAACTTTTTTCTTCCAAAAGGAGCTAAATATTCCAAAAATATCATAAGTGATAATCCTGAAAGATTCTACAACACTGTCCTTAGTGGATCCACTCCAGTGGCCTAGTGGTTAGAGTGTCTGCCTCAGATGCGGGAGGTTATGGGTTTGATCCCCGGTCCAGTCATACCAAAGACTTACACAAATGGTACTAACAGCTGCCTCGCTTGACGCTCAGCATTAAGAGGTTAGTGTTTGGACTGGTCAGCCAGGTGTCCGGATAATGTGACTGGGTGGGACATCCTGCTACATGCCTGCGACATGATGCCCCAGTGCTAGACATCACTGTAAACTGTCACACTGTAGACATCATAGCAATATGACTGAAAAATTGTTAAAGCTATGTTAAAAATCATAATCACATCACATCACGTCTCTAGTGGAGAGGTTTCCTTTATACAGAGGTGCAATATGTGAGTATGGTTCATAAATGTTGATCTTTAAAATAGGTGTCCAGTAAGGCAGATTGCAAATTAAGTATTTAGAGTTGAATTTTATTTCCAACACTGCTTTTGCTCCAGAAAAATTAATAATTTTGTAAAACTTTATGGAAACCAGAAACTGGATGAAAGTTATTTCAGTTATTTTACCTGTTTTCCCCGAAAACAAAAACAAGTTTGTACATCACCTGTGCTTCTTTCAAGAACTTTTTCAAGGCCTTTCCAAAGTTTTTTCAAAGGAACATTTATTTCTTATGGAGTTTATAATTTCTCCACATTGCTTTGCTTATCACTGCATAAATAGTACATTAGAAGTAGAAACGAGTACATGTACCATGAAATGCACATTTATTATTCATTTGCCACATGTTTAATACTCCTTAATATTGATAACTGATTTTTGAGCAGAAACCTTTTTCTATTCAGTCAAATTTACCTTCACCTTGACCTTGAAATCAATAGGGTTTTGCTTTCCATAAGTGCAAGCCATCAACAAAATTAGGAGTATTGTGCTAAAACAATTTTTCTGTTACACTGACCTTAACATTTTCAACAAAAATTGATTAGCCTTATCTATTATCTCCGTGCACATTATCCACAATATTTGGTGAGATAAGTCATGTAGAATGATATTTTACAGAAACCATTTTTCTTTCTTCTGTTAGTGACCTTGATCTTTGATTTTTATTTCTGAAAATGAATAGAATTCTTCCTTTCACCAAATAGAAGCCACCAACAATGTTTGGTTACTGTACAATTTTTGGTTTGCATAAAACTGTGGCTCCCAAACCTTTTTGGCTATGTAAAGATACATATCCTGAAGGTCTGCATGGGAGACCACCCAGTCACAGGGCCTGATGGTGTTCCTGAACAAGGTGGTAGTCTGTATTTTAAAGTGTTCTTTCTGAAGAAATATGTTAAGGTGGAAAAGTCAATTATGAACTGAAACCATTTCTTAAACTAGAAAGAATCCCAGGAATATAAACCTAGAGACTAGTTGTTTTCCACTTCTTGATTGCATGCTTCTGCAGAAGGGTGTGTTCTTCTTCCCTTCAATGGGTCAACTGAGAAAGGGGGTTTGGTGATAGTGGAGAATGCTCTTGGAAACACTGGTAGCCATCTTTTAAAATCAAATAATCACATGTCATCCATGATGTCCACCAAACCACTGAAAGAAGAACTACATGAGTAAATCCTACCTGGATGCTGGAAAAGTGGATGACAGAAAAGAGAGGATGCAACTCCATAGGGCTAACCCCTCCCTCCTTGAGAATCTGAATCTGAAAAGACTTTGTCCCTTAGCCTTTCCATAAGGCTTTTTTGTCCCTTACCATACCCTGTCTAGCAAAGACTATCTGAGAGAGAATTTTAAAATGGAGCTGCACTTACTTAAATAAAACCTGTGAGAAGGTCCCAAAGGGCGATTAGGAAGAACATACTTCCTGGCTTGTTTTGATTGGCCAGGAACTGCTGCTATGGGTCAACTGCTACTGATCCCTCAATTTCTGTGAAGCTACAGGCAGAATGACTCCAAAAAGCATTTCTGCCTGAAGATCAAAACCCACAAGGTTTTTGCAGAAAGACCTTCAACAGCTTCAAAGTAGCATCTCTACAGTGGTGGAGAGCATCATAGATAGTCAGTGTTGTTGTTGTTCTGGGACTTAATGCCATTTTTAGCACATGATAGGCTATACATGGCGGCCAGTATTAATGGTGGAGGAAGAAACTGGGAAATCTGCGGAAAGAACCACTGACCCACGAGAATCTACTGGCAAGCTTTCTCACATATCCACATTAGCATCAAAGTAAGTTCCATGGACATAGAGAAGACAAGGCTCATTGTTTTGCTTCCAGTTCCAAATATCTAATACACAACATCTGCTTTATTGAGTTCACTTTATCAAACTATTAGCAATATCTTTTGAGTGGTCCACAGCAAGTGCACAGCAATGACTTTTATCAGAGTGAAATAGTTTAATGCCAGAGCTAACAAATTTTTAAAGAAAAGGCTCAGTTAATTCTGAAGCTTTGTCAAAAGCAGTCCATCTTTTTTATATACAAATTTAATTATAAGATCATTAATTTACAATGATTAGAGCAAAACATCATGAACAACAGCAGTGTTTTTGTGTTTCTCAAATTCAATTAGATCAGTCAAAAATATTTAGAGAGCAATTAATCAAAGAACAAATTGTGGCAGATAGAATGTTTAAATTCTGTCAAATAATTACTTTTTTACCACAGACAAATGACAATCAAGAGTGCACAAACTAACTAACTGTTTTCAAATAATTATTTCTTTTGTTATGCAGGTCACAATAACATATTTTTCTACACCAAGACATTCTACTATCTTCATCCAAAAATTGGCCATATTCTAATGCTTAAAATCTGCCACACTTCAACAATTTAAATAAAAAAATTTTTTTAAATGTTGAAAAATTACAACTGCAAAAAAATGATATTACTAACAAATTTAGCTGTCAGTTGACATTAAACAAGAACACTGCTTTGAATTTATTGATAGTTGCTAAGTTCCAAAATCCAAAATAACTACATTTCATGGCACTATCGTTACACCTTTTTTGTGTATCAATTTGCAAGTTTTAATTTTCTGCAACTAATGATGGGACAATTGATTTTCATGACAGTATAATCAGTAATACTATATGGGTTAAAAAGATTACATTTTAGCAGAAAAAAAGCTAAGTGCCATTTGGCATTTTTCTCTCATTAAAACTGGATTTGCAGACAACAGATATTGTATTCCTTTTTAAAGTAGTAAGTAGGCTTGTCCTTTTACTACTTTTACAACATTTGTCTAGACAGATACTAATTGAGGTAGAAATTAAATATAATAGTCTTTTCATGTGAGTTTCATGATTCATTAAGTTGGGCTAAATTGAAAAAGAAAAAAATCAGTATCCTGAGCTTTAACAATTTATATCAATCAAGTAAAAACTTTTGCTAATTATCAATAATATCCAACATTTTGATGTTACAGGACTATCCAAAAAAGTTTCATCAAAATCTGATCAAAAAAAGTACTGACAAGCTCAGCCATTTACATGCAACATCACCTGATCACTCCCAATTGTATTCATGGGGATATTGATAATTCATTGGGGATCTTGATAATTCATTATGGATCATGTTAATTCATGGGGGATCTTGATAATTCATGGGGGTCTTGATAATTCATTGGGGATCTTGATAATTCATGGGGATCTTGAAAATTCATGGGGGATCTTGATAATTCATTGGGGCTCTTGATTATTGATGGGGATCTTGATAATTCATTGGGGATCTTGATAATTCATGGGGGATCTTGATAATTCATGGGGATGTTGATAATTAAGCATAGTTACAAAGTTGCATCAAAAATATAGTCCCATATCAGTATCAAGCTATTCTGCAATGTCACCTCATTTACTAATATATGTGCATGTTTCATTCTTAATGAAAAAAAACTGTTCCGAAATACTTCATAATATTAGCTAATTAACCAAGCCTGATAAAATAACTCTGGTAAAAAATACTGTCTCATGTGTGATAAGAAGCTTAGACAGTCTGTTTTGACATTATTTAATTAATACCCTTAAATCTCACTCTTAATAAAAATCACCAGATATCTTGACAATAAAATCCTATTTGCTGAGTTTGATCAAGCTCTTATCAGAAATCCAGTGTAAAGAATGTTAACAAGCAAAGTCCATCAGATGCATGATTGCCTCATAAGTATCAATGACTCTCATTCTGTATGAAGCATGGCTTAAATCTAGATGATAAAGGCCTATACTCCAAGGCACAACCAAATTGCACCAGACTATGGCATCTCAAGTAGTAACACCTTCAATCAGATGTAAGACCTCTTCTCATCAATCTCTGTGGATCTTTCTCATCATTAACTCATCTTAGGTCCTGGTGAATATGTATGCATGTATTGGGTTTAACAGCACATCAGCACAATCCATGCTTTACTGTGCTGATTACACATTAAGTTCCTAAAATGTCCACTAAACAAAGAATTTCTCAAAAGGGATTGGTAAAAAAATTTCTCCAGAAATACCAAGATAAAACCATTTCATTTTTTGAAAAGCTGAGAGCTGAAAAATCTTCAGCCAAATTATATAATTCATCACCATTTAGGGGCAACAATACATTAAAATTAATCTTTAGTGGAAAGACATGTCATTATGACTATAAGTTCAGGGAAAACAGCAATAACAAAATTTTTAAGTTGGCAAATCATGGCAGATAGAATAAATATAAAATCAGCTCAAATTCCACTCAGAAATAACTATTCTAATGGTCTTTTGGTGAAAATCTCCATTTTAATATGGCCATCCATTTTGGTGGAATAGCAATTACAAGATTTTTAAGATGGCAACCATATTCAAGGTCATATCAAAACTATTTTAAGACCATCACAAGAAGTCTTTTAGTGACCAGTATAAGTAAAAAATTACTTTATGACCTTAGCTTTGTTTAGGCATGTAACAGGACATTTTCTCTCACCATATCTGTATTATTATCCATACATTTTTTATATTATACATACATACTATATACAGACTTCATGTATATTACTATGGTTAACTCATGCTAACATTATTTTGTCTATGCATTGTGTTGCTAAAGATGTTTTTTACAATAAAACTATGAATCAAAATAGTTTACTTTTCTTCATGGGAATACAAGAGCCAACCATGAAGGGAGGTATATATACATTGGGAACCATAGAAATAAAAAGAAATACAATGAGTGCTATGAATTTATAATTTTTTCATGAACAAATCATTGTTCTTTCTAAGTATTCTTTTCCTTATCCCTTCCTTATTCCACAATGGTTCATGTATTTCTCTTCAAAGAATTGACAGAAAATATCATTTTCTCAACACTACTGAGGTTACTGTATTCCATATTACCAGCTAAAAAAATGATACATTGAAAACAAAAGTTATAGTGACTATCTAATTTAATTATCAACTTTGAAAGGTCTTTACATGTAATTTTAATTTTGTAAAATCCATTTGTTTTGAAAAGGCATGTCACACTCATTGAAGTTACTGCCATCTAGGTTTTCATCAAGAACAAAATATCTTCATATTGGAATGCATTTATCCTTTGACAGTTTTTTATTATCTTTATTTGAAGTATTACTTTTTAAGGTTGTATCTCAAACTAGGATCATTAACTGGATTTGACTTATGCCTGAGTATATATGTTACTCATCATTAACTGGATTTGACTTATACCTGAGTATATATGTTACTCATCAATTGATGAATAAAGAAGTCATTTTTTTACAAATATCACAAATGTACATTGGACTATCATCAAAGCAAACACATAAATTCTTCATTTAACTAAACAATTATTTTGCAAAAATTACTGCATGGCACAGACTAATATTTGTTACTATTATATCAAAAAAATAATGATGACATGACAAATCTATACTTTAGAAAAAAGAAAAAAGGAAATAGCAATACTATACAGAATTAACTTACATGCTTCTAGACAGGAATTCCAATAAATTTCTCTTTTAAAAATAAACAAGGTATATCCATAAATGTCCTACGAAAATGATCAAGTTGTATCGGTAAGCATTATGTATATACTCAGTAAATGGCAATTCCACATGGTTTCAAGTGGTTCCAGGCTTAGAGACAATTATCATCTAAACTTTTTTGAATGGCTCCTTTGTAAAAGCTATGTAATATTAATAAAGCAAACATTTATTCAGAACTTGCTTTGTAGATTTGTCCATACATAAATATTTCATCACCAGGTTTTTCACTGCCATCTCAATGTCTCCCTTTGAAGCAGGAAAAGATCAATCAGTCATTTGTTACATGTTGTATTGTGGTAAACATCATACAAAACACCTGTGTGACCAGTCAAAATCTGTTATATGCATTTTGCATGGGACCTTTTCAGCACAAAATGATAACTAAATGGTATTTGATTTTCAAACAAACATACTGATAACACTTTTCTCCATGTCCATTTTTCCTTATGTGGCAATATAATTGAAACAAGAAATAGTTTATAATTTAATTCAAATTGAACAGCAATACTAAGTCCAATTCCACCTGAAATATTCACAGTTTCAAGCCAAATTCCCAGAAAAAATTAAAAATTTCATTATGTAGATAAATATTTTATAACTGTATTAAAAGAAATAATAAAAACTTTAAATCTATGCAAATCTCCATAAAGTCAGTTCAACTCTGTAAACACTGTAAACACTAATATAAAATTTTAAGTTGTAAATGTTTGTAATTTGGTTTTCTAACATAGCTTTAACAATTTTTCAGTCCTATTGCTATATTGTCTGCAGTGAGGCAGTTTATAGTGGTGTCTAGCAATGGGGCATCATGTCACAGACATATGGCATGATGTACCACCCAGCCATATTATCCTGATACCAGGCTGACCAGTCCTAACACTAACCTTTTAATGCCAAGTGACAAGCAAGGCAGTGGCTAGCAACATTTATATATGTTTTTGGTATTACTCAGCCAGGATTTGAACCTGTGACCTCCCACTTATCAGGTGCACACTCTAACCAGTAGGCCACTGAAGCAGTCTAGTTAAGTGGCAAAGTTCACACAGTATGACTACTGTCAACTTACAGAAAAGGTTCTATCTTAATAGAATGGTCTTGGACTGCTGATCAGATCATAATTTTGTAGTTTGACAATTTTTCAGAAAAAGTAAAGTCCATAAACCAGTCCAAGACCATATACTTGCCATAACATGTTGAGTCAAGCAAAAATACAATTTCTAACTCTCAAATCTGCTGATACAATTGTTTTGTGTAAAAGAAACATGATTTTCAGAAATCTTATTATGAATAGAAGAAAAATAAAGGGGGGAGTGACCTTCTTGACACTACAGGGTATGCACATAATCTGTATAAACAGATAAAAGTCATTCTTGACACCACAGGTTATAATACCCATAATCTGTATAGTTATTTTTGACACCATAGGTTATAATGCTCATAATCTGTATACACAGATAACAGTCATTCTTGACACCATAGGTTATAATGCTCATAATCTTTAAAAAGAGATAACACTTAATTTGGTCACCACAGGTTATAATGCTCATAATCTGTATACACAGCAGATAACAGTCATTCTTGACACCACAGGTTAGAATGCCCATAATCTGTAAAACAGATAACACTTGTTCTTGACACCACATTACCATGCCCATAATCTGTAAAAACAGATAAGTCATTTTTGACACCACAGGGTATGCCCATAATCTGCATAAGCAGATAAAAATCATGTTTAATGCTGTGGGAAAGTTCATCAGAGATTAAAAAAATAAAAAAACACCCCTGCACTGATTACTTAACTGTCTGATAATAGCTAGATCCATGCTGGTTAAGAATCCTTTGTGGGAGAATCCATTAGGCATATTTTCATAGTTAAAGCAGATTAAGTGGATTTGTTTGAAGTTAAGTAAATCAAAGATATTTATGTCAAAGAAACAAAAAGTTATTGCTCTTCCTTGCCTTGAACAAGAATGTTTAAGCCAGCTTTATTAAAGACTATTGACTAGTTCATGACTGAATTAAATTAACTCCATATATTACTTTTGTAGTTAAGTGTAATTATTTTTTGAAGGCAAAATGTCACAATGCAGTTATTATTCAATGAAACATGAGCAAGAGTAACATGATATTCTTTGCACAATTACTGAAAACATGTTATTGACATTAGGGAATTACCAATTCTTTATCTTTAACCTCATAAAAAAAAATTTTCAATAATATAATGGATTTACTTAGTACTTTTCTCTACAGATTGAAAAAAATTGTTTCCGTATATTTTTTAAAACTATCTGGAAGTCAATGTTGCTTTTCTAGGACTGAGCACAGTGACCCCCTCCCCTTTGAGACCTCAAAATACACTTTCAGTCTTAGGAGTCCCCAACACTGCCTGGGAGGTTGGCAGGTATGCTGGACAACAAAGTAGTTTTGAATAAATTAATACAAATTACACATAATTTGCTTTTATACCTGTCCACATGGTTACCATAGGAACTTGCTTATAAGGACATCTGAATACTGTACAGCAGTGTCTGGGTCTGTGCAGTTTGTAAGGAGTAATTTATAGAACTATCAACACTGATCCTGATCTGCTGTAGCATAATGTCCCTTTGTCATTTGCAATTTGACTACTTATAAGAGAATGTAGATGGTATTTTTATTCAACCATTATTCATGCATCTAAAAAATGCAAATTCTTTTCTATATTTTATTTCATAAAATTTTTCATACTTATATTTCAATTTATATTTCAGTATAGAAACCGATTTTCATCAACAAAACAACTAAATCCTTTACTGCCATAGCAAGCAAATACACAATGCATAATTGCCAAGCAAATACACAATACATAATTGCCAAGCAAATGCACAATGCATGATTGCCAAGCAAATACACAATGCATAATTGCAAAGCAAATACACAATGCATTATTGCCAAGCAAATACACAATGCATCATTGCAAAGCAAATACACAATGCGTGATTGCCAAGCAAATACATAATGCATGATTGCCAATCAAATACACAATGCATAATTGCCAAGCAAATGCACAATGCATAATTGCCAAGCAAATACATAATGCATGATTGCCAAGCAAATACACAATGCATGATTGACAAGCAAATACACAATGCATTATTGCCAAGCAAATACACAATGCATAATTGCCAAGCAAATACACAATGCATGATTGACAAGCAAATACAAAATGCATGATTGACATGCAAATACACAATGCATGATTGACAAGCAAATACACAATGCATGATTGACATGCAAATACACAATGCATAATTGCCAAGCAAATGCACAATGCATGATTGCCAAGCAAATACACAATGCATTATTGCCAAGCAAATACACAATGCATTATTGCCAAGCAAATGCACAATGCATAATTGCCAAGCAAATACACAATGCATTATTGCCAAGCAAATACACAATGCATTATTGCCAAGCAAATGCACAATGCATAATTGCCAAGCAAATACACAATGCATTATTGCCAAGCAAATACACAATGCATTATTGCCAAGCAAATGCACAATGCATAATTGCCAAGCAAATACACAATGCATTATTGCCAAGCAAATACACAATGCATTATTGCCAAGCAAATGTATAATGCATGATTGCCAAAAGAACAAAAGTTCTTTGTGCTTTGCAATATTTTTCAAATGTTTTAGTCTTCTAATAAGAATTTTTTTCAGACTGCATGGTCCAAACATTTAAATTAAAATATAAAATTATTTAAAACATAAAAGAGCATGTATGTCTTCTGTATGAATGTACAGACATGTATAAAACTATCAACTGTGTTTGTCATTGTTAAGAATACAATTATATTAAGACATTTAAAAAGTAATCTGTTTTATCTTACTATTACCCATGAATTTAGATGAATATATTAGTTTCACAGAAATTTCAAGCAATAATTCTTACTTACAGTGGACCCTTCATTTAGGGCCACTTCCTCTGACCTTAGAAACTGGGTGGCCTTTCTAAAGGGAAATCATATCACTTGAGTAATAATAACATAAAGTATGAAAGGTGTAAATAATATTTAATATTTCATATTTTCATGCAAAATTCACAAGAACTTCATGGAATCATTGTAATAAAACGTATATTAATGATATTTAAAACAATTATAATTAATCATCAGTCATGGTGTAAAAAAAAACTTGTCAGTAATTCAGGGCACAAACATATGGCTGTAACTATCACTGTTTTTCAATTCCAACTGCAGTGCATTTTCACCCATTATAACGCTACTCAGCATAATGATTTTGGATATAACATGATAACGCTAAGGACCCCATGACCAAAACTATATTAATGCATAGCAAGAAAACAAGATGAAACTTAGTCTTAACAATTTATATAGTCCCATTCCACAGTTCTGTGTCTGTAGATATTGCAGTTCTCAGTACCATGTGCTTTGATGTATAATGCAGCCAGCAGTAATGGACCCAAACTACCTTATTATAAGAAGGGAAACCTGTATAATATGATGGTGGATCTATGCAGCTTTGTATTGGACTTGACTTATAAGCAAGTGTGTGTGTGTGTGTGTGTGTGTGTGTGTGACACATAAATAGATGTAAAAGGCAGGGGGATTATGGTTGTAAGTCAAAGTTCTATGTCTGTGTATATATATGCATACATTTTTTGACCTAGGTAAAACATAATTGTCATCTTATCCTATGCAGTGGACCAAGAAATAAATATGTAACTGAATTATTTACTATGTTTCAGCCAGTGTGTAATTCTACTTTGATATACCAATTCAATGGATAAAAATGTTCATACTCTGTTAATTAGATTTTATAATTATTGCAAGAAAACTGGTGTCATGTTTGCTAAGCCCCATCTATAAAGTCATGTACATGTATAAGCTACAATCTACCTGTCTTGGGAGTATTATGGCAGCCATGTATTTGATGTCTAAAGGTTGCCAGTGTTAAACTTTTATGTAAGGTTACCTGACCCACTGGAGACTGGAACTTGTATCAGCAAATGGCCATAGATCCTGCCATCTAAAAAAATGGCTTGTAGTTATCACCCATAGGATTTAAAGCTTAGTCCAAAGATCAAAGGAAAGCCCACAGGGTTAATGGGGTGTGTTCTCATCAATCCCCATGTTGAAGGACAGTGATAGGGGCATTGTTTAGTCAGTTTGATTGGATCCATTCACAGTGTTATCCTTATAGAATTGAGATAGATGGTTTAATTACAATTCTGACCCAAATATTACTTCAAACTTATGTAAGAAAATTTAGAACTCACTTAGAGGGAATGTAAGTCAATAGGATTTACTGAGATGAAGCCACTCGTAATTTGGCAGCAAAACTTAGAGGTAGATTCTAAAGAAGACAAAGCTTTGAAAGGTCAGTGAGTTATTTTCTCAGTTTTTTGCAGAATATTATGACATAATTGTAATTATTTTTAGTATGCATACTTAATTACTGGGATCATTTAGATGTAGAATTACCTTTGCAGTGTTTCATTTACATTGTTATTTGAGAAATGGCCTTGAGCCTACATAGAGTTATCAGATGCAAGGTGTAGATTGTTAGCTTGTGGTCAGAATTTAAAATTGTGATTCAATATTAGCTTACTTCATAGTAAATTAGTGCATATGTTGATGCATTATGTTAGAATTACACATGCTTGAATTGTGAATTTGGAAACATAGTTAAAGTATGCAAGATTAGTTACTATGGATGTATGAATATATCAGGACATGGATATTTGAATATTTGCATATTTTGTATGAGTTGTAAGGTAATGGAATGCATCTGATCATTATGATATTGTTTAGTATAATGGGATTAGGAATATGTACTGATGTGACAGATTTTATTGATGTATGTATAAAAAGTAATTGATACCATGCTGTATTTATGATATTTGTTTTTCCATACAAGAACTTATGGGTATCTCAAGGTGAATGAATGCATGACTGAAGCAATTTAATAGCTGTTATCTGATGATAGGCTGTGTGTTGTGTTACATGAAAGGGCTCAGGAAAAGATTGTACTGTCCTTCACAGGAAGCTTTTTAAGGGACACAGAACTTCAGGTTCCACTGGGTCCAGAGTATTCAACAGTTGGAGACAGAATTGAGGCTGTAGTCGAAGTCAACAGAAGAGTAGTCATGGTAGAGAAAGTTGAGGAGGAAGAGGAGTCTGGAGAAAGTCAAAGAGGAGAAGGACTCCAGTTGAGGAGGAGGAGGATAAGGAATATGGAGAAAAGTCAAAAAAGGAAGGGGAGAAGGAAGTGGTAGAAATAGGAGAGATCAAGGATACACCAGATGATTAGAAATACATGGAAATGTGGAAAACAATCTCACACTGCTAATCAACTGATGTGATAGGCTTATTAAAGGGTTGAGTGGAAGGAGTGTAATTGAAAATTTGAGTCATTTGGTTATTCGGATTGTTATTAAATTGTTATTCATTGAATTTCAACCTTTTTTTTATATTTAAGAATCTAACCATCTGCATTGCTGACTGGAGTCTCATAGCTTTACATCTATCTTTCACTAAGTTTAACTTCCAACAAAACAGAGCCTGGGTGTGACTTCTATAATAGTTTTTAAAAAAAAACATTGGGAGCACCCCACCCCAACCATACCAATCCCCACAACAGCCAATATCAGTATGACTGTACTGAAAACTATTTAAATTCATTTTTTATTCATGTGGTACCAAACCTTAATAATTTTTTTTGTTTCCTTTCAACCATGGATTGAAACACTTACTTTTGTGACTACATAAAACAGTGTCAGCACAACCTGATCTTAGAATGTGTGATTTGAATTTTTAACTTAGTTTTTATGGCCATATTGCTACAATATCTGCAGTGTGGCAGTTTATAGTAATGTCTAACACTAGAGCATCATGCAGCAAACATGTAGCATGATGTCACACCCAGTCACATTATCCTGACACAAGGCTGACCAATCCTAACACTATCCACTTACTGCTGTGTGCCAAGCAAGGTTGCTGCTAGTACATGTACCATATTTGTATGTCTTTGGTATAACTTAACCAGAGCTTGAACCCTTGACCTTCCACATCTGAGGTGTATGCTCCAACCACTAGGCCACTAGAGCAGTCCCTAACCTAGAAAAATTAAAATTATCTCAAAGGTAGGTGTAAATCACTTAGCCATTAAATATAAGCTACATTGACCTAGTTTTCACAGATGGCTGTAGTACTACTCATGATGAAGTTACATGCCAAATTATATGACTCTTTAGGTGCATGTATATGAAAAACTAAACTAAACCAAACAGTTAACCAAACTCATTAGACTATACAATACTGGTCACAGTGACATAATTTTCACAGAATGTTGTACTCCATATAACACACACAACTACCAAGTGACGGGACATTATGGGCAAAAGAGTCTGAGCAAATGACCTAAAAGCAAACACTAAGCAAAGAGAAAATGACCTCAAATAAATGAAAAATTCATTAATTACACATCAGCAAGATATTTCTCATTGTATGGTGTTGTTCTCTTCAAGATGAAATTTCATGTAAAATTATGCAAATTCAAGGGTAATAGTGCCTGACAAAATAAGCTGAATGTACAGGTTAACCAAAATCACAAGACCATGAAATACTGGTCACAGTAACCTAAAAAGTTTATTCCACCAGGGATATTGCACATGTTTTTATAACAAAATCTTTGCATTATTTGACTCTGGAAGGATGCTGTAGCTGGATAATTTTTATCAGTTGAGAGAAGTTTTTTGTCAACATTCTCTTTCATTATGACAGAGGTGAGTTTATTTACTCCTACAGGCCGTCAGTTGAAAAACCATACTTTGTCCTGGGCTGTGATGCAAGATTCATACCACTTGTAAAGAAGGTTTTATTACTACAGGCCTATAGATCATCTTGGTTTTCCCAAATTATTGGTTCAACTAGTTTAAAGTCCACTATGTTTACTCAATTTCTAGTTTTAGTGTAGCACTCAAAGAATTCTATGTATGGCTAAATTGATCATATTCCAACATACATAACTGCTTAAGTGCATATTGTGATGCTCACCATTTCATTGACAGTCATACAAAATTAAAGGCTCCAGAATGTAGGGCAAGGTAAATTCCTACAGTTGCAGCCAATCAATAATGATAACGCTGCACAAGAATTTCATTGTCTGGACCAATCAGATTCAATGAAATGGATATGTTAACCTATTGACATGTAAAAAAAGTACTACACTGCAGGAGCCCTGAGTGGTCAAGTGGTTTAAAGCAGTCACCATAATGGATTACTGCCATCTCACCTCTGTCTGAGTGAGTTCCAATCTCAGGCTCTGCTAAAGTGGGTATATGAGAGAAGCTTGCCAGTAGCTAAATCTCATGGGTCAGTAGTTCTTACTGGGGTTTTCCAGGGTTCTTCCTCCTACAGTTATACTGGACACCATATACAGCCTATCTTGTGCTGAAAAATGTCCAACAACAACAACGACTACACTGCAAACACTGTATATAAAAGTGTATCTACTATGTGACAAATCCAAACTTCTGTGACTCAACAAATAATAATATCTGGATAAATGACCTAAATCAAACCCTTACCAAAGTATTCAAGTTAGATGGAAACGTGCTTTTTATGCTCTTATTGTCTGCTGGAGATGGGCCTCACTAGCAGAGATCTCCAATCTCAATTCTGGGTTCAAATGACCAAACCTCAAATGAAGATCTACCATCAGTTCTGCTCCACCCTATTTAGCAAAGACTTGTCCTAAGCGACTGTGTTTCAAAGGTCTCTAAAACCAAAATTTATTGTAGGAAATATAACCATTCAATAATTAGCTGGCTATTTTAGAAGCAGTTTGAAAACTTGGTGTATAGAGCAGAGTGAAAGGGGAGGGGATAGAATTTCTTGCTACATTATTGTTCAGAAAACTTTTATTAATCTCCCTACCACCAAATGTGTTGCACTGGTTTTAAAATTGAATAGGTAAGTATTTTTTTTTAATTTTAAACATTATATATATGGGCTATACCAGCTAAGTTTGATGTCCAAATTTCTTGAATTTTTTTCAATGTTTTTTTTTCTTACTCTGGGAAATAAAAGTGCTAGGTTGGCAATGAAAAATAGGGATTGGCAGCCTACCAAAAACATGTAAAATTATTTTGGCTTAAGCTCCATTATTTTTTAACATGTACCATATATATGCTGACCCTGAAATCAATCTTTAGAACATCAATTTTATGAGAAAGAAATATTTAATGATCATCACCATAATGATTTAATGGAATCTATGAAATAAAGCATACACAAATCTGGGCAGAAAAATAAATCAAATGATGCAGCTGATAATTAATTGCTTTCAATTAATAACATCTGCACCAGAGCAGAATGTAATTTTTTTGCCTCTCTATCATGTTCTTTCAAAGGCCATCAGGAAAAGTCATTCTAGTGAATTAATTAAAAGCCAAGTTGATGAGTGCTCATTTAGACTGTTCAATGTACCCTACAATTGACAACTTCCTCTCTTTGGTTAACCATCTATCCAATTCTGGATATCTTCCGGATCAGAGGAACCCAGATCAATCCATGTCTATTGATTAGAATTTGCATCAATGATGCACTTTCCATGTCATATTATTGGAGTGTGTTTCACCAGTTACAGCTACCAGGGTGATTCACCTCACTCATGTCCAGTCTTTATTTGTCAGAGGACTGGCCTGCAATAACAGTTTGGTGACCGATTTGAGGCACGAATTTTCTTAGGGATTTTACAATGATGATAAGGAATCAAGAAAATCGATCTTCATTATTTAGACTTGACTTTATTTCAAATTAAATTGGATAAAGTTTACCTGTGTTTTCTTCACTTTAAACTAACATACAATATTGATGGCTGATATGTACATGATGTGAAAGATTACTGCTGTTTAAGGTATCCTTTTCCTCAGGTCTTTATCAATAGGAAATACCAATAAAACATTTTTGTTGGGTAAAGTGTAAAAGTTAGAAAAGGATATTCCCTGTGAATGGGGGAGTGGGTCTTTCTAGTCATCATGATGTATAAAACATCAAAACTTCATGCATTAATGTTTACACCTCACCTGAAAAATGTCTTCTAATATGTTCTTAGTCTATTTATGTAAAATTTTATTTTATTTAATGTGTTTATTATTTCACTTTTGGAAGAGCACCATCATGTCCAATCCAGTGAAGTTTTTGTAAATTGAGCTAACCACATAAAACTGTCTAGTAATTTCCCTAATACATACATATAATGATTTTAAATTTTCAAGACATGGCCAGTTGGTAATGCCTTCAAAAAAATTCAAAACATTTTTTTTTCTGAATACATTTGCTGGCCTATAAGTCGGTGTGGAGTGTTACAGTCGAATGAACCAATTTGGCAAATTTTCCATCCTTTATCCAAATATAAGTCAATGCTTAGTAGAAGATGAGGCCAGATCAATAACTCGACTTCATCCTTTTCACTTTATTCCTGACAGCATTGTGAATTTTATCCTATTTTAACTCAATAACCTTTCCAGTCTGGATCATTAAATGTAACTAAAAGTACCTAATTTGTTTCACACAAAGTATTTAAAATGTATCATGTACTTTTAGCTATATATATATTTACGCTGACCTGAAAATTTATTGCATTACATATAGGATAAAATTTGCAATGCTGTAACTATAACAACTTCCGGATTCATAAATATTAAAGGTATCAAAGTATGCTATTTCGGATTACCAGCAATATCATTAATGCTAAAATGCTTTCTCCACATTCTTTTTGTGAAGATAGATAGAGATGCATATGTATTGTTCTAATAAAGTATGGCCTGAGATAAGAGGGAGGGAGACACTATCGATCCGAGTGATTCCAGCTCTTAGTGGTTTTTTTTATGATACTGCACCTGTTTTGCTGAGGCTTTTGTCAAAGAGAGAAAACATTAATAAATTAATTAGTAAATGTAAACCATGAAAATACATACCATAGTCCTACATGGTTTTGAAATTCAAAACAATTATATCCATTATAACAGACACAATTAGGTTAAATCATAAGAATGACCATTTCACCTGCTGTCTAAATTTTTTATACAAGTATAACAACCTCTCCATTTCCAACAAATACAAGGTTTTTTTTAAGTGCCTGTACTCTTCCTGTACTTGTGTTGCAATTGTTTTTGATCTTTGCTCATGCTATGTTACTTTAAATTGCTGTAAGTCCTATCTACAAGTTCAAAATATATCGATGTTTGAGAAATTTACATGGAATTGTAATAATACAGTCTTGCCACTTGGACATGCAACCACAGGCTTCATACAATATTTTGTCCTTGGTCCAATAAATCTGGACTCCAGTGCACTCTCCTAGGAGCACTATTTTCCATGTACAATAGGGACTTGGAACAAATTACCATCAATAATTGCAGAAGCTCCTGACTTGGTATCTCACAAGCAGGAGCTTTTTCAAAATCATATTCTAATGAACTAGTCAACTACAAGTAAGACCTAATGATTCTCTGGATTGTCTCATTGCTACTACCATAACAGGATTGGTCTGAGTTGAAGGGACACTCTTTTACTTATTTCTGCTTTTCCCATCATTACTCTTCTGACTGTCCTCTCACATTCATCTTCACTTTGTCTTTGATCCCACACCATCCACCCATTGCTTAACAGCGTGTTAGTTGAATGTGTCAGCATATTTATAGATACGTACATATATAGATTTTTTTAGAAAAAAAACAGCATTGAAATATCTGCCTAATAATGCATACTATTTCGCTTTAGTGCAAATCCATCAACATCTATGTTAACTTTTGCAGTGGTGAAAGTCACTAAAGGCAATACAAAATTTAAATTGGGAGTTAATATCTATTCTGAAACAATATTTTTGGTAACTACAACATTTTAAGGTCAGTTTGCCAAGTTGCAATTCAAGGTCACAGATGCTTACTAACATAGTGTATATCTAAAGTTGAATTAATGACAAAAGAGATTAAATTTCTGGGGTGAAAAGCTTCGAAAAATACAGTTTGGCATTTAATTAATTAATTATTGGTCTGAAAAGA
The DNA here is from genome assembly GCA_016746295.1 of Potamilus streckersoni. Taxonomy (NCBI): domain Eukaryota; kingdom Metazoa; phylum Mollusca; class Bivalvia; order Unionida; family Unionidae; genus Potamilus; species Potamilus streckersoni. Next base: position 2,158,593 of record JAEAOA010000856.1, on the reverse strand, counting down.
AAATTAATTCAGATATAAAAGGAAATTAATGTAATAAATGCTGATATAGAATGAACCCTAAAGTTATATGAGAGCAAGATCTGAAGTGGAAAACTCCACAGAGCAGCTATTTTTTTGGTGAAACAAATATTCAGACCTGATAATGCTTTTATAGTTACTTTAGTACTCAATAAAATGTTTATAACAATAATACAATTATGCAAGAAAAAGATGACACTAGTGCAGACAACAAAAGTATAGGTGGAAAAACTGTCCAAGAAAATTAAATTATCTCTTCTCTTTTTCTAGCCATTATGTATGTATGTATGTATGTATGTATGTATGTATGTATGTATGTATGTATGTATGTATGTATGTATGTATGTATGTATGTATGTATGTATGTATTTATGTATATATATATATATATATATATATATATATATATATATATATATATATATATATATATATATATATATATATATATATATATATATATATATATATATACCAACATTGTACTTAGATCTACTGTGCTGTTTTAAAGATTTGAAATATTTTTGCTAATAATCTGGGCTACAAGAGTTTCCAGCATGGATACAGTTCATAGGTTACAAGTCAAATCCATTTTATCACTGTAAAAATTGGTCTCCTGATTTGTTGAATTCTTGAAAACAAAATTCCTGCAAAACACTGTTAAATAATATTGTAAAATAATGAAAGTAATGAAAATGAATTCAGATTTTGAAGATGCATGATGAAACATTCTCTAAGCCTGTCAAAACTGTACAATAAACTCTAGAAACAAACTTCTTTTCCTTATAGCCAACTCGTTATTACTGATTTGTTACCTAAACTCCTAATGTTGTCAAGATACTCAGTGATATTGATAAGACATTACATTTTAAAATATAAATCAAATTATATCCAAAATATATGTAAACTGACCAAAATCTGCCAAACTTAAAATCACTTTCAACCAACGAACAACTTGTTGGCCAAATGGAATCAACTTAGCAAAATCATGGTATAAACTATTACTACCTACTGAACTATCATATATACTCCCTCATGTATTGAGTCCAACTGCTGACATCAGATAAATACCATGGCAGATCTGGGTTTGACAGATTGTTAGGAGTAATCGGTAGATCAAGCAATAGAAACCCTGATCTGCAGGTTCATTATGCTATGGCAAATCAGGATCTTTGTTGCTAGCAGTTTGCCTTGACTTATAAATGAATATATATGGTATCCCTCAAAAGGATGGTAATAAGCAAAACTTTGAAAAGTATCTAATTTTCTATGCATTTTGCATTTAATAGAATCAGGTTACCATAAGAAATTACATCGAAGTCCTATCTAGTACTTTTCTTTGTATCTTTAAAAGTTTGTGAGTTCCCAAAATTTGAAGAATTGATGGGTAGAATGACTGCTGTCCTTGGGATCCTAGACGCAACACTGATAATGACTGTGTTTTGCAGAACCACACTATGTTAAGACATATTTTATTCATAATCAAATTATAGGTCATAAAAGCCAAGATTTTATATTATGTTAAAAAAAATCAGATAGCAATTTTCAAAAAAAAATCTCAGACTATAACGGCCATGACCATTCCAGTAACAAATCTAGGACCATGTTAGACTTAAAAAAGCCTTGTGGTGAAAGGTGACTCTGTGTGCATTCTCATTAAACTGTAGTATTTTTTTCTGTGACTCCAATCACAGGAATTGCATTGTGACAGCTATGTCAATTTTCCTGACAGCTGTACCAATTCTGGAAACAGTCAACTATATTTTATGTCATCTAAGCAATCAATTTGTATGCAAGCACTGTGTAAGCATTATTTATTACAATTACAAGAATGAACCCCCATCAATAACATGCTTTCAAACAAGGGGCATTAAATACATGGCTAAATTCACATTTCTGGCCACTAATATTACTGTAGTTGATTAAATTCAGTGCAGGTCTCTGCAACATTTATCAGGATGTGATTTGGCAGTAATCAAGCTGTAAATATACCCCTTATTGAGTTGGATCAGTGGGGAATATTATTAAAGAGCCACTGATAGATGACTCAGATATTGGAAATGACCAAGAGTGACATTCTGTATATCTTTGTCCCACAACATCTGTACCATTAACTGACCGATACTTCATTTTTTTTTCTATAACAATGTTTATTGTGTGTCTGTCTTTGAATTTTCCCTTCCCCCTAAAACACTGAATTATCTCATTACATTTTATATCATAAAACAATAGTAGCATGTTACCGCATAAAATATAGAGAGAAAATAAAAATGACAAGGGGAAACGAAAGTAAAAATTATATCTAAACCAATATCCTAATCAACTTGTAATTTAATAATTCAAAGTTAAAGTCAATGAAATCTTAGTTGTCTGTCTAAAAAAATAAGATGTATCAGACAGATACCTAGAAATTCTTCTAGGGTGATTGGGATTGAGTCCTGGGTCTTTATTGGAAACATTAGACCTGCTTCTAGGGTGATTGGCACTGAGTCCTAAGCCTTTTTTTGGAAACATTAGACCTCAGCTTCTAGGGTGATTGGGAATATGTCCTGGGCCATTTTTTTGAAACATTAGACCTGCTTCTAGGGTGATTGGGACTGAGTCCTGTGCCTTTTTTGGAACATTTATACCTACTTCTAGGGTCATTGGGACTGAGTCCTGGGCCTTTTTTGGAAACATTAGACCTAGTTGAAAAGAAAATATTTGTCTACGAGTGATTCTAAACTGAATTCTGCAGAAAATATGAAATATTTCAAAAGGGTTAGAGACCCATTTATATTTTATAGAATACCTTACTAAATCCATGGTATGACTAGCTGTAAATCTTTCAAATCTAGATTCTTTAAAGTTATTAATATTCTACAATAAAATTTAATAGAGTCCAAAATAAGATTTTCATTCCTCTAAAACTATATTTTTGGGATGCAGTTGCATAGAACAAAATACAGAGCATGCACAGGTCAGTCAAACATATCCTTGTTCAATTAAATTTCTCCATGATACAGGAAATGGGGGAATATTATTTCATTGACAGGATCAGTTTGCCAGTTACTGCCAGGCCATTACATTGTGATTAATTGAAACATGATGTTGGCCAGACTCTCATGGGCATATGTCCAATATTTATTAATATTTTGCAAGTGATCAGGGTGATGAAATGCTGATTCCAAATTAATAGGAAAAGGAGCAAAACACAATTTACTGAAATCTTGAATTTTTAAGTTCAGAATAAAGAATTTATAACTTCACAGATATTACTTTAGATATCTTTGGTCAATTCCAGCATTCTTATGTTTTCCACTGCCAATTCAATAATCACTATCCATCATGTACTGATTTTATCCTCCTAACTTACTTCTGGTCATAAAAGAATAAATGCTACAGTAGATTACATCTAATGAACCCCTTATTATCACTTATGGCACAAAATTCTTTATACCGTCTTTAACTTGTGTATAAAACCAACAAACTGAGTGTTTTTTTATTACTATGGTACCAGACGACAAATTTCCGTCTGCTTCTAGTAACTTTTTCCTCCCTGGATAATGAGGAATTACAGCAGTGATCACAAAATAGTCATAATTATTGCTTTTAATGAAGGTTTCCATCTTGTGCATTAGCCAATCAACTAATGTATCAATCAAACAGTGATAAAGATGTAATTATTAAGAAATGCCACCATTATCCTGTCGATTAATGTTGATTATCATGTGATGTAACATTTTCTTAGTTTATGTTAGTAAAATTCCAGTGATAATGTTTTTATCATTGAAATTCAAATGCAAACATTTACATCAGTTAAATTCAAATGAGAAGATTTATAACACTGAAATTCAAATGAGAACATTGAGAAAACTGCAAATAAAATATTGCTTAGTATTTTCCTAGGGGACGCATCTAGAGCATACATACAGCATTGATTCCACACCAAATATTCCACACTTTCATACTGTATCTATAAAAATTATTTGTCTATTTTTAGTAATGGTAGTCAAATTTGCTGGCAGATCATTTGCATAAATTTGAATGGCCAATACACAAAAATGCTCTTTTTAAAATGTAGTTAAAACAGGTCATGCATCCTTTTAAAAGTTATTGAAGTTTACATACCTTGAGTAACAGCCAGCAATTGGATGTCAAATTGGTATTGTTTGTACTGATTTACCAGTCCTTCATTCCAAGACACTTTTTGTCACAACAGATCTAATTCAATACATTTTTTAAATTAACAAATCATTTAAAGGATTTTTTATTTTCAGTGATAGTGATGATATTTATTAGCAAATCTATATCATTTGTATAAACCTAAAATCATGTAAGTCCACAATCTAAACAGTTTCTGACAAGTCATTAAGGGCTTTTATATCCTTAATTTTGTTCAAATCTGATCAGTGATTTTTAAAAGCAGCCATTTACTGCTTTTTCTGTATTTTTTTTTGTTGCAAAAGCAGTATCTGATTTCAAATCAGCGTCATTTCTAAAAATGTGAAACCCCCACTGCCATAATACACTCTGCCAAATTAGATCAAATTCTGTTTAGCATTATTTTAAAAGACAATATTTAAGGGGTTTTCTGTTCTTTTAGTAATAAGTTACAAGTCTAACAAGTTAATAAAGTCAAATACTGAAAGAAATATTTAAAAACTGAATATGTCTTGACAAGACGTAATATTTTATTGCCAAACTAGATATGGCATGGATGCCAATATTGTAGATTGGAAAAAAAGGTTCAAGATACAACATATAAATTTTAAGTCAAACATTGGAACTAAGAAATAGCTTGAAAAATTAACCTGGCTTGCATCAACTTTGTGCTTTTTTATTCCACCCCTTCTAAATTTTCTATACATTTATGAAGTCATTCAAAAAGTCTTTGAAAGGAGAGAAAATGACCAACCAACTGACAGATTGAATGAGTTGTGCTATATGCCTTCTCTAAAAAATGTGGCATAGGCAATAGATAAAATGGTTCATGCTATATGCCTCCTCTACAATATGTGGCATAGGCAATAGATAAAATGGGTTGTGTTATATGCCACCTCTACAAAATGTAACATTGGCATTAGATACAATGGGTCATGCTATATGCCCACTCTAGAAAACGTGGCATAGGCAATAGATAAAATGGGTCATGCTATATGCCATCTCTATGAAATGTGGCTAGGCGATAGATAAAATGGATTGTGCTATATGCCCTCTCTACAAAATCTGGCAAAGGCAATAGATAAAATGGGTTGTGCTATATGCCTCCTCTACAAAATGTGGCATTGGCAATAGAATATATTTTCAGGATTATGAAGAATACCAATTAGTGTTAACAAGAAAAACACACCAAAAATGACAGTAATTAATGTCATTAATTACAATATTATTAATTGCAGTAATTATAGATAAATTATTTGCACCAGGATTAGATAAATCAAGAATATATCATTAATCAAATGTCATGGCTGACACTTAAGTACAATCATGATGTCAATTACAAATGGCTAAAATAAGTTTTCTTTCATCTATTTTAGCAATTAAAGGGATAAAATAGTGTTTTCTCAAACAACACAATGTTTCATATTCTAGATATTTCTATGTACAAAATTCATTAACAAATTTTAAAAAATTACATTTTCAGGCACAATTACACATTTACCACACACACACACACACACACACACACACACACACACATACACACACACAGAGGCAGAGTAAATCTGAAAACTGCACAGACCCAGATCTGCTGTTGTATAATGTGTTCACAGATCTAGGAATATGCTCTTTGTTACAAGTAATCACTGACAATACAGATCTTAATCTACTGGTGCATAATGTAATAGCAGATCAGGGTCTATTATAACTGTTTGCAAGTTGGACTCGAATGTATAAATGTATACATAAGGAAAATAAATTTCAAATTAGGTATATTTTAAAGTCTTAAAAAGATATTGTCTTCAAAATCACAGCACAAAGTTCTTAAAACATGGATGAGAGACCATTGATCTTGGGAGATCAAATTTAGTTGACTGAAAATATGATCTTTTAAGGGCTCATGGCACCAATTCAATCGCTGTAGTCAATATATGGAAATTAAATAATTCAATAATAAAACAGATTCAATAACTTTAAATTTCTGAATATTCATGGATCAAACCTATATTTCCCAGTAGAGACCCATCCTTGAAGCAAGCTTCTGTGTGGAAAAAGCCACAAGTCCTGTTGCACTTTTTTGATCTACACATACTGAAAGACATTTTTGCTTCTGTTCTAAAGAACTATGTATTAATTTAAGTAATGAGTGTTTCAAAGTCAAGTCTCTAATTGTTGTTGTGAGGTTTAACGCCATTTTTCAGCACAGGAAAGGCTATACATGGCGACCAGTATTAATGGTGGAGGAAGAAACCGGGAAATCACCGGAAAGAACCACCGACCCACGAGAAGCTACTGGCAAGCTCTCTCACATATCCACATTCGCGAATCTTAGACTCGAACCCACGCAGATAGAGGTGAGATGGCAGTGATCCGTAATGGACAGCACTTTAGACCACTCGGCCACTCGGGGCCCCCTAATATGCCTATAATTCCATCAATAAAACATTCTCTAATTTGTTTCAGTTACAAATAGGATAAAATCTCAAAAGACTCTTTTTACCAAAATGTTAGTTTTCGTTACCAACCAATTAGGGCCAGCCAAATCTACTGTTTTATTTTTATCCATTTCCTTCCATAAAATTAGCACTTTAAGAGAAAGTTTGTTTTTACTCCTGCCTCCCCATAAAGGATACATTTGTCTAATCAAATTAATTGGCTGCTCTTTATACAAATACTGGTCTTGCTTACAAGTCTTTTTTTATACAGTTACAGCAAACATAAAATAGGTCTCCATTATTTTTTCTATTTCCCTGCCTAAACACCAATTATCCTTTATTTCACTTTTTTAAAAATCTTAAAATTGCATTATTTCTTTCTCAAAGGTAAACTTCAGCATTGTATTTATTGTTCTATTCAAGGGACTCTGATTGTTTTAATGGAAGTAGAATTAAATGAATACAAAGCCCATGCCCTGAATCTTATATTATTTCCCTGAAGGCTAATTAATGAAATGTATTCTAGTGCCCTTTTTTCCTTGCCCTTGCATGATGCTGAGAAAGCAGCTCTTTTCTCCTGATTATAAGATGGAAAATTTCAACTGGTGTGCCACCCTACAAACTGCCCATTGTCCAATCAATAACATCTTCCTCACAAATTAGTCCCCCACTTCAGCACTCTTTATATCAAACTAGGGAATAATTTCTCTCCTACAACAAAGGCCTAATAACTACCTAATTTTGGCAAGAAAAGAAAAATTGGTTTGATAGACTTCTTCTCTCTTTGATACCAGCATGACAAATCCATAAGGCCAATAACAAAATTCTGAGTTCTTTCATAGAACTGCACTAATTCTGTCTATTGATTTATAAATCCACACCATTCTTTCAGGCATGGCAGAAAGTGCCATGTCAAATTCATTTGGTGTCCTGTGGCCTAAATTAAGTGTCAATGTGTTACAAAATCAGCAAGAAACATGATTTGTGCTTATAAAACATGTATGCCCTAACTGCAGACTGAAAACAAATCACAACTTAAAGATAAACTTTAAAAATTGCTATATGACAAATTTGTAAATAAGAGTACTGGCACTGTGCCTCCCATTTTTAATAGTCCTCAGTGTTGATCATGGAAACCTTTATGCAGGAAACCATTTTAGTTTCTTTCAGTCAGTGTTAAAAGTTCCTTTGACCTTTTGACCCCAACTGATTTCTTCTTTATCCCAAGTGCCATCCACAAAGTTTGGGTCAGATCTTAGATGTAAAACTACAGTTACTGTGTAGAAGCCAGTTTTGTTTTTCAAACAGTGACCTTGTCCTTTGACCTTTTGACACAAAATTAATAACCTTGTTCCTTACCCAAAGTACAACATGTCCACAAAGATTTATGGATGGATAGCAGTAAAATAACATGACTCTTATGTATGTGTGTGGCACATACATTAATTTGATGCATGTCCCATGGAATTAGAGCTATTATGTTCCCTTTGTGTGTGTGCATATGTGTGTGTCTGTGTGTTTGTGTCTGTGAAATTTAGATTTTAAAACTCAGCTTTTAAAAGTTTCAGCCATATTACTATGATGTCTGCAGAGTGACAGTTTATAGTAATGTCTCTAGCTATGGGGTATCATGCCTCAGACATGTAGCATGATGTCCCACCCATTCACATTATACTGACACCATAACGACCAGTCATAACACTAACATCTTAATGCTGAGCATCTAGCGAAGCAGCTGTTAGTACCATTATTAAGTCTTTGGCATGTCTTGGCTGGGATTCAAAGCTGTGACCTCTTGTATCTGAGGCACATGCACTAACTACTAGGTCACCAGAGCGGTGATCCATTTTTATATCATAGCAAACAACTGCTCAAAGAAACCTTTTTGTCTTGGGATGCAAGCCAGGTTCAGTTTTCAAGCTATTTCTTAGTTACTGATCTTAATCTTAACAGTATGCAGTTTAAAATTTGATTATGATGGATTTTGCCTTCTTTGCTTTACCTTTGGTTTGCATTCATTCTTTGGGATACCTAAATTTACTCTCACTATATAGCCATGATTGTGCTGATGTGCCATTAAACCATCTATATCATACATACAAGCACACAAGTTTCACAAGCACACATTTGCAAATTTATCATGAAAACCTAATAGACAACTAGAAATGTGGTTCATTGAATAATGATGTGCCACCGCAATGCCTGAAGCTGTGGTTTGGATGTGATATGATTTTAGATTTTTAATATAGCTTTAACAATTTTCTGGTCATATTGCTATGATATCTGCAGCATGGCATTTTAATGCCATGTCTAGCACTAGGGCATCATGCCGCAAACATGTAACATCATGTCCCACCCACTTACATTATCCTAACACCAGACTGACCAGACCTAACACTAACCTCTTAATGCTGGATGCAAAGCAAGGCAGCTCCTAATACTATTTTCATGTATCTAGTATGACTCAGCTAGGGTTCAAACCCATGACCTTCCACATCCAAGGCTGAAGCTCTAACCACATAGACCATTAGAGCAGTACTTTTTGTGACTGCAACATAAGTAGGTTGTTGAGTCTTGAGGCAGTTTGAAGTGCTATTCCCAAGGACATACCAAAACAGTTGACCCAGGATGACCAAATATCAGGATTCAAACCTAAATCCTTTTAGTCAGGAGTCCAACATGCTACCTACTGAGCAACAAATTTAAATGGAGGCAGACAAAGGCATCCCTATATATTCCCAAAATATTTTTCAAATTAAGTATTGATGCAGTCATAATATATGCATATTGCCAAGGTATAACTCTATGCCATACATAGGCTGAATTATAAAAGTCTACAATACTACAAAGATATCAGGAGGCAACAAATTTCAGATTATATGTTTAACCATGTAGGTTACCATGAAAAGGACCTGATAGTTCCGGATGAATTAAACAACCCCCAGAATTTTTTTAACATGTTGACTTCTTCTATGAAATATACTCTTCTATTTATCTGTTGAAAATATGTACAATAGTCAAGGTATTATATAATAACCAATTGGGCTACTTGAATTCAACACATGGTAGCCTACAGGCCACCTGACATTATTTGGTATCCAACATCATCATCCTGATAGCCTCTGGTCTACCTGACATCACAATGTGGTTGCCCAAACCAGCATCTTAATAGTCTCTGTGCCATCTGAATTCAACATGTGGTAGCCCAAAGCAGCATCCTGATAGCTCCCAGGGCTATTTCAAAATGTGGTAAACATCCAAGCACCTTGATAGCTGCCTGGGTTACTTTAATTCAAACTCCATGGGCTGCTTGAATTCAACACATGCTAGCCCATTGTGGCAACCACAAAGCTTTCTGGCTACTTGAATTCAACATGTAGTAGCCCAAAGCAGCATCCTTAAAACTCCTTGGCTCCACACACGTCAGATATGTCAGATGCCAATAATTACCACCCATCTGCAATACAATTTATGAATTTTGATGACAATTCAACTTGATAATAAATTAATTATTCTATTCTCATCTATAATTTTCATCAATTTTCAAACTTAAAAGGGGGTCCAATATAAATTAGTTTTGACATGGAAGCTATTAGTCAATAAAGCCTGCTGATAGCAACCTTTCAAAGCATAACAAGCTGAAGAGAAATATAAATATGTAGTTAAATATCTCATTTTATTTTATGCCTTAACAAGTCGCCTATCAAAAGTGTGTACCATCTGTACTTGCTTATAAGTCAAGTCAAACTACAAACAACAAAGATCCTGATTTGCAGTAGCATAATGCAACTATATATATATAAGGGTCTTTATTTTCTGTTCTACTGATTATTCCTAATAAAATGCATAGACCCAGATCTGCCAACACATTATGCACTGGTAAATCTGGGTTTGTGCTGTTTCAAACATCTGAAATCAAACTCACTCAAGAAGTTATCTCACTGAAACCCAGGTCAGATGGACAATCAAGGGGCCATAACTCCTTGAGCCATGCCAGTTGCAAGCCACATTTGATGGAAACATCTGCAGACAATTGTCAGGGGCAATAATGTAGGTATATGGGTCAGGGGCAATAATGTAGGTCTATGGGTCCATGGCAATAATGTAGGTCTATGGGTCAGGGGCAATAATGTAGATCTATGGATCAGGGGCAATAATGTAGATCTATGGATCAGAGGCAATAATGTAGGTATATGGGTCAGGGGCAATAATGTAGGTCTATGGATCAGAGGCAATAATGTAGGTCTATGGATCAGGGGCAATAATGTAGGTCTATGGATCAGAGGCAATAATGTAGGTCTATGGATCAGAGGCAATAATGTGGGTGTATGGATCAGAGGCAATAATGTTGGTCTATGGGTCAAGGGCAATAATGTAGGTCTATGGATCAGAGGCAATAATCTAGGTCTATGGGTCAAAGGCAATAATGTAGGTCTATAGATCAGAGGCAATAATGTAGGTCTATGGATCAGAGGCAATAATGTAGGTCTATGGATCAGAGGCAGTAATGTAGGTCTATGGATCAGAGGCAATAATGTGGGTGTATGGATCAGAGGCAATAATGTAGGTCTATGGATCAGAGGCAGTAATGTAGGTCTATGGATCAGAGGCAATAATGTGGGTGTATGGATCAGAGGCAATAATGTAGGTATATGGGTCAGGGCAATAATGTAGGTCTATGGGTCAAGGGCAATAATGTACACACACTCCAAACTGTATCAGAATCATGATCAGCCTTAAAGTTATAGAACAGAGGAGAAAACATGATGGAAACTGAAATATACAAAACCATGACCTTGATCTTGAAAATAGTATAACTAATGCAGTACACAACACCTTTAACTTTAGTGATTATGTACAAGTCTACCAATCCCTAATGATAATCATAGCAAAGCAGAAGAAAAATTATAACAAAAACACAAAATACTAAACAAGTTCTATCTTTAATCTGAAATGGCTGGGTTACAGTCCTGAAAGGAAAAGTGTGATGGAGCTTACAAATAAATTACCTTGAAGATAACAGTCCAATGTGCTCTGCAATACTTTTCATTTATTAATCTCAAATTTCATAAAGGTACAAAACAGAAATAGACAGAAGCATGATATAATGAACAAAAAGAGGGAGCCTTTAATAGGAACATCTATATACAATAGTCAATCCACCTACAACATGGCAACCAATTATTGATATTGTTGCAGAGCTCTGCTGGTTGCAAAAAATGTGAAAAGACAGAAAGACGGATGGACTGATGGATGGATGGATGAAAATGTTGACTATTATAGGACTCCCCTTTTGATGATGCAGGGCCCTAAATAATATAAGGTCAATTAACCTAAGTGCATCAAAATTCCCCCGCAGGCTACCAGAAATCCTTAGCTTTAAATCAGATTATAAAATCAATAGAGAAAAAAGCAAATCATCTTCAAACGTTCCAAGTTAACAGTAATAACTCAAGCCAATATTTATCAAATTGACAGCAAGTCTGTAACAATTTTAGTGTTACTGTATAACACTATTTGCATTTCTTTTGAGAATTATCAATAGAACCCTTGTGAGTTAAGATACAAAGCACTGTCATACTGAAAAAAAACATTCATTGATTCATTCAAAACCTAAAAATGTACTGTACTGTACCCAGTGTATCATGCATCCAACTGCAGACACATATAAAATACCACCATGTCAGAGTCTATGCTACCTGTGGAGGACCTAAGGTTATTCTATAATGGGACCACATGTATTATCCAGCTATAATAAGACTCATATAAAATACTACCAAGGCCATCAATATTAATCCTAATGAATTGTGTGTTTAAAACTTGATGATCTACTGCACTGTGCCCATGTTTAAAATGCATCCAACTACAAACAGGTTCACTGCCAAGTCAGGGTCAACTCCCATGTGATTGCAGACTCATATAAAACACTGCCGAGTTCAGGGGCTTTAGCATTGAAAGTCGTCAGGCAAACGACCATGCATATATATGACTATAATCTCCAAACCAACAAACGACTCTCCACACATCATATGTGAAGCAGATTCTATGAAATACAGCCAAGTCTTGGAGGACCCAATCTTCCACTACATTATGTGACAGCAGACTTGTACAAACCTCTGCCAAGTCAGGGTTGACCCTCACATTATGTGACAGCAGACTTGTACAAGCCTCTGCCAAATCAGGGTTGACCCTCACATTATGTGACAGCAGACTTGTACAAACCTCTGCCAAGTCAGGGTTGACCACCACATCATATGACAGCATATTCATAAAAAACACTGACAAGTCAGGGTTGACCCCCACATCATATGACAGCAGATTCATATAAAATATTGACAAGTCAGGGTTGACCCCCACATCATGTGACAGCAGATCTGGGTACATTGAATTTACAGTTGGAAGGAGCCATATTAACTAATTTAGAAGAGTGCTGGATGCATATTCCAAGGATCTCAGGTTCAATACCTACCCAAATCAGCCTCACTTTGCTTCCAAGATTTGCCCTTTACAAAAAAAGATAAGCTACCATCCATCTTTCTCAATAAAATATAGCCAACAATATGTTAAAAGTGCCATTAAAAACACTAACCAACCATTTATATTTGGGAGTACATAATGCACCAGTAAACAAGATTTATTCAATCAATATTTTGATATTTGCCAGCTAATGACAATAGTTATAAATGGCAGTGAAACAAATATTGCAGGATGTATTGAGCAAATTTTTTTCAGTTATTATTGGAAGAAAAATTGTATTTTTAGTTATCAAGGATGTTGAACAGCCATATCAGTTACAGTTTTACTTTTCAGCAACAAACACATCAAATTTACAATTATCATGCTTTGATGAAACTGTTATTTCCCTTAAGTGCTTATATAATACAAAAAAAAGCATTTTTCAAAAGTTTGCTTGTGCAAAACTGCAATGATAGTATGATGATCTAGGCATATTTTAAGGGATTGAGAAGTTTATTTTCAAATCTAGGATCATGTCTCCCACGAAAGAATCGATTTTCTACTGGCATCAACATATTCTGCAGTTAATAATAATAACAGCAACAACAACAACAAAACAATAATAATAATAATAATAATAACAAGGATAATAGTAATGATGATAATAATAATAATAATAATAATAATAATAATAATAATAATAATAATAATAATAATAATAATAATAATAATAATAATAATAATAGTACCAACAAGAGCAACCACAAACAGGCACATCACAAAGAGACCAGCTAACTACGATTTTGGGAAAACAAAGATAGCAGAAGATGGACATTCAGGAACTATAACTCCTCTAAATGCTGGTGTTGACTCTTTGAAATAAATAGCGTCATCAATACAAAGAACACCCCATGAAAAGATATGAAGTTGATCAAGGGCCACAACTCTGTCCAAAATGGAACAGACACAAAACCCATTAAAAGGCACATCTAATTAAATCAGATGATGGTCTCATTAAATTCTACCATGATATTTAGAAACCAGACCAACATCCTCCTACCCACATCACATGGATTCTTATCCCCACTATTATTTCATTTTGCAATTAACTACTTAATTAGTATGTTCTACAAAAAATGACAGTTAATATGAGATCACTCTTACCTTCATCATGACCTATCCTTCATAGTTTGGTAATTTGGTTAAATGCCTATTATATAATAGAGACGGTTCTTGAGCTATGATTGCAAGAAACATATGAAGTTTCCATGTGAAAACAATAATTTGTTCATCAAAATGTATACAAGACTATAGCAAAATCCCATGTAAAGTTACAAAGTTAATTGTCATGGGCCATAACTCTATTAAATGGAGTTGGAGACAAAACCTATAATGTATACACCAAACTCCATTAGAATATCATGAATGATACATAAACAATGATGGTACAAGGATCGTCTGTAGAGGAAATTTAAAAATTATTGAAAATGGATATAACTCTATCAAAACTGGAGACAAAAGACAAATACCTTCAAAAGGCATTCAACATGTAACACGTACCAATTCCTTAAAAGTACTAATCCGGTTCCCATAATAAACCTTTGGAAACAACCTTGTACTAAAAATTCAAAAACTTTAGATTTCTAAATGCGCATGCTCCAACACTATTTCACAGTAGAGACCCATCCTTGATGCAAGTTTCTGTCTGGAGAAAACCATATTAGCCATGGGATTTTTTTCCATGTGAAGGTGACTTTGATTTCACACCCAAAGAATAATGTGCTAATTTTAGTACTGAGTGTTCCAAATTAAAGTATGTAAAAGGTCTGCAATTCCATCAATAAAACACTCTTTTTTTTCCCATTTTCAAATAGGATATGCTCTAAAACATTCTATATAATAAAATTTTAATTTTCATTATCAAATGATCATGACTGGTTCAACAAATATATATTCTTGTTTTATCTTCATCCATTTCTAGACTGGTTACCATTTTTCTAATATATAATTAGTATCTTGGAAGACAGATGAACCAGCGAAAAATGTAATTGCTATTGGTGGCAGAGGATAGTTTTGTAAATTGGCATCTGTCAAAATTCTTAACTTATGGCTATATTCTTATGCTTTGTTTTAATATGGCTAATCAAAATTATGGACTTTTCTGATCTCACTTGTATATTTTATTTCTCATGATTTTTATACTATGTTGTTTTTTAATTGCTCAATTGAGCAACATATGTTGTATTTTTGTTTCTTTATGTGTCTGCATATATAAATTAGCTTCATTTATATTTCCTTCATTTTTCCACATATCACTTAGTGTTGTTGGTAATACTATTTGATGGGAGTAACTGTTTTGTACCTCTATGTTAGAACAATTAAGACCATGACATAGTAGTTTCTTTTGAATGTAACTTACTAGATATGGGAATATAATGGAGATTAAAATATATTTTCTTGTTTCTGTGGAGATCAAGGTTTGCTATCCAATTTTAGTGAATATTTTTCATATTTTAGTACAGATACACAGAAACATTTGCACAAGTCATATCATCATGGATTCTTAAAAATAATTTACTTCCACAGGAGAAGACACATCTGCGAAATCATAAATAAAGATACAACATTGAATGCCACCAATGGAATGGTCTTGCAAATGGTGATGCATATGGTATATTGCAGGCTATATATTTGGGCAAGAAGAATAATGGTTTTAGCACAGTGACTTACTTTCCTCCTTCATGACCCCACTTTGAAGTTGCCATCAGAGATTCATATCTCACACTTGGGTAATAATACGAAATGTATCAGTGATATCTTGACTAATTTCAGCAATGAAAGGAGATAAAGCTTAAAATTAAGTGGCAGAATTTATTAGACATAGTGGCTGAGCTAAATGCATCCTATGAGGTACATATTCCATTGGGTTTATGCCCATTGTATGGTCATTGCTTATTTTTGTTTTAGCAATATTGCAGGATGAACATGCATTTAATTTCCTGTTACTTTTTTTTTGACAAAAGATTTTCTTTGTACCAAAATCCTCAAAGCTGTTTATCAAAAATTCTTTTGATAACTAGAATATAAGTTGTCGAAAGAGTGGGTCATTCTTTCTCTTGTCTTGCAGATTCCCCAAATGCCAAAATCTAAGTTACTCTACCTTTATCAACTAAAGGGAAATGCCTTGTCTTTCATTGATGATCTCAACAGGAAAGACATTTTCACATTCAAAGGACTGAAGCATTCTAAGTAGTTCATAAAATTGTATGCAGTTGAAAATATACATATTTGTCTACATGTGATATGTTTAAACTAGAATGATAACTTTGTCTGAACATTGCCATGAAAGATAACTCACAACCTCACTGTTTTGAATTATCTATCCAAACATTACCACCATTTTAACAAGAAAGATAACTCTGTCTAAATATTGGCACTGTTTCAACTACAAAGATAACTGTCTGAATACTGACACTGTTTTAACTAAAAAGATAACTCTGAGCATTGCCACTGTTTTCACTAGAAAGATAACTATATCTGAATACTGCCATTATTTTAACAAGAAAGATAACTGTGTTTGAACATTGCAATTATTTTAACAAGATAAGTATCTTTCAACATTGCCATTATTTTCAATAGATAACTCTGAACATTGCCACTCTTTAAACTAGAAAGATAACTCTGAATATTGGCACTGTTTTAGCAAGAAAAAAACTGTCTGAACACTGTCACTGTTTTAACTAGATAGATAACTCTGTTTGAACATCACCACTGATTCTCCTGATTTAATGGATTCTGCAGACACATAGAATTATTTTTTTTAAAATTTTCAAGGACTTCCAAAAGTTTTCAAGAAGTCTTTTTTTCTTTTGGAAACTTAACTTTTTCTCAAGACATCTGTTCTTCAGAAAAACACAGATCTTGGTGAACATGAAGGTGTGAGTTACAGAGAGATTTCTGAAATATTAAGACAGGGACAAGATATTTGGGGATGGTGGGTAAAGTGGTTGAATACACATTTAATAACCATGTCAAGAATAACTTCTAATAAATATATTTTTTAATAAAGTTCTTCACTTTTCTGTACAAAGAGCTTTATTTTAATTATAACTAATTTGTTAAAAATGGTTTAAAATATTACTCAAAGTGGTTTCAACACACATCATATGCGTACCAGCAAATCATTTTGCATGATGTCATTTGCATGCAGATGCATGTGGATGCATTCTAGTTTTACTACAGATTCAGAAAAAAAACGATTCTTTACTTTATAAAAGAGTGAGTTATTTAAAGAAATTACTTGGAAATCATGCTATTACAACTGATGTTGTAACTGTATTACAAGTCAAAGTGAAAATTTTGTTCATCTTTAAACAAACATCTGTAAAGTTTGAAACTCATTTCTCCATAATAAAACCTTTCAGTGAAATCAAGCTTTTCATGAACCAAGCATGCTTTATGCTTGGTTCCTTTCTCGTCATTCAACAAATCATTTATTTCCCTAGAATACAAAGTGAAACTTAAACAAGAACTTACGTTATTGTGAGTTAAATACTAAACAGTTCTAAAAGTTGTATTATATGTCTGAAAGTATAGCATATTCCAAATGAATTCCAGTGGTATTCTAAATGAATTTCAATACTGAATGCCAACAGCCTGGAATACTGTTTACATGCTTACAGTAATGATGTATCACTATGACATAATCCTAAAATGTCCTTGAATGAATTTACAATTTCAACATACTTGTAATATTTCAGTTGTAGAGTCAAAAAGCACTTTGTAATTTGTGAATAATTAAAGCACAACTAAAACTGATGCCAAGATTGAAATGAGTAATTCTGAAGTAAATAACAATTTTATATAAAATGCTAAGAAATAATAACAGAACCAGGATGAGGGTCATTTTCCATCAAATTCATAATCAACTTTCTTTAACAGAATTTTCTTAATTTCTTAATAAAGCTAGAACGTGAACATCTGTAAACATGTTTATTTCTAAGTAGTAATGATCTTAAAAAATATTCTAAAATCATAAATAAGTATAGGCAAGGTAATATTTTGTTTACAAAAAGACAAACCACATGGGTAGTCAGGTAGGCCTCTACCTGCAATTACTGACCAATATAAACCACACAATACAATTTTAGATGTACATAACATATAATCATGCATAAAAGCAAAATCAAAATAAATTAAACATACATAATAACACAACTATGACAACTTGCTGTTATGTAGATAGGTTTCTATGCCTTTAAAGAATTGTCTACCCTCATTACTTGATTCAATACAAAAGACTAATTAATATGATAATACAACACAGGCCAACATCACTTGATTGTAACAGTTCGGCCAATATTTCTGCAAGAGATTAAAACACTTAATTAGCTTCTCACAGAAGCATTTGCAGGCATCACTGTGAGTTGATTAATACTTTTAACACTTGAATACAAGAGGGCATATCACATTTATAGTGATTGCATCAAAATTGAATTAAGATAAAACTAAAACATAAATTTCACTTGACAAAACTTATTTAACTGATATTTGTCTCTTAAAGTACTTCACTTTGACATAATGTGTAATACATCTCCTTAAATACATGCTCAAAAAAGGGTGATCTGTTTACATAAAAAATTTTATGCTCCCTTGACCTGTGGAAGAGTTGATTTGTTTTTTAAGGAGCATCATCATTCTTATTCAGCCATAATGTCATTGGCTCCTTTTAATTTCTTTGTAGAATTGAAAATGGACTCTTCCAGAACAGAGAATGAAAATGACAGATTACATGTACACAGACCAGTCTATTTCAGCATGTATCAAATGGATGGTGTTGTACTGTATGTCAATATTAATTGTGTTTCAATCAACCATACATGAAACAAATTCAGCAATTATAGCTACATTCTAAGAAACTGACATGATATGGTTCATAATACTGTGTGGAACAAACTAGTGTGTTGAAATTTATATTTGACTGATGAGTATATGAAATATATCACACTCATTGCAGTCTTTGCCATCATCATTCCTGACTGCTTCCCTAGCCTAAGTGGTTAGACAATCATACCAAAACCCTATAAAATGACATTAAGCTGCCTCACTCAGTTCTCTGCATTAAGAGGTTAGTGTTAAGACTGGTCGGCCTGGCATAAAATAGTTCCGACAGTGTTCTTAATAATATGTGTAGAAAAATGAAAAACTTTGGATGGGAATATAATGCATCAGAGAAGTAAAAACAAACTGTAAAATATTCAACTCACCTATGCTTGAAAATGTAAAGATTCCTACCCATCAAATATGATCGTCACAAAAGATAACAGCTGTCAATTTATACGTTTCCTGCAAGGAAAACAAATACCTGTCATAAGATTGATGAAATTCTGCATTTCAACTCCTAAATATTTTTAACATTTTTTTTCCCAAGCCTATAGGTTGATAATTGTGTGGTTCCAAGATGTACTTTAAAATGAAGCTTATGAAACTCGGTCAATTTTGTGAGAAAAGAATTACTCAACTTTGCAATTTTCACAGTCTAAACAAAACAGAAAGTTGTTTATGCTACAAAACTCATTGCTTTTAATGCTTTTTGTTTGCTCCAACTGAAGTCGGCTTTTTCTAATTCAACTTTAATCTTGGAATAATGACAAAATGTTAGGAATGTAAACTAATTGTGCTTCCATTCTTGAACACAAGGGCTTGTCAGTGTCAGACTGAGCGATTAGTGGTGACCTGTAGAGTTACATTTGGAGTTAATCTTTGTGCTGATCATTTTAACAAGTTACGATGCAACATATCTTATGGTGTCACTGACATCATGGTGAGGACATTGTGTAGGAAAAATTTGTAATAAATGCCAGCACAACTGTAATTTATTCAGTGGAAGAGACTGAAAAATACTTATAATGAGTTTCAACAGGAATACAAGAAGTTCTTTTAAGATAAGATTTCTTATCAAATTAAATGGTTCACACACATGCATGCATACATACATACATACATACATACATACATACATACATACATACATACATACATACATACATACATACATACATACATACATACATACATACATACATACATACATACATACATACATACATACATACATACATACATACATACATACATACATACATACATACATACATACAATGAAATGCCATATACATTCAAAAACAAGTTGAATATATCTGCAAACTGTATAAAACCAGATCTTCTGTTGCATAATGTACCATCTGATCTGGGTCTATGTAATTTGTTAGGGGTAATCAGTACAACAAGTTACACGCACCCTGATCTGCTAGCACTTTATGGGAATATCTATGTTGTTGGCAGTTGAAGCTGACTTGTGAGTATATATGGCAGATCTAAATTAAATTTTATTTTATGTTAAATATAAGAAATAAAACAAAGGTCTCTTATGTAACAATTTAGAAAAATGAATGTAACTACTGAACAGTTCTCTTATCATTAACAATAAAACAACTCAGTTGAAACAATTTATTGTATCAGTATCTTAGAATTTAAACAATTTACTTTCCAAGAACAATATATACATGTATAATTTTTTTTTAAAAAAATAGATCTTATGAGAATTAGAAATAGCTTTCTAAACCATTTTCGTGGTACACATATTTTGCTTAATTTTAATGTTTCTGAAAATATATTTCTTGAACACTTGTTATTTTTCTGGGTTGTACATCCAAAATTAATTTTTTGTTAAGATCAAAAATTGGTGCTAAAAATACCATCATTTAAATATTTACATCACCATAGGTAAAGATTTTCATATTTTAGAAATGTGTTTATTTTTCACAGCTTCAGAAATAAAAATAGGTAATACAAAACTTGGATTGCTGTTAAAAGTAAAACCTGCATTGTTGAAGTGGCATTTCTTTCTCATTTTTTCATCCACTTTTCTGAAAAATATCTTTAGTATTTGAAAAATTCAAAGATAAAAGGATACAATAACAGAAAAGAACCATAAATATGATAGCTACCTTGTTTTTTATGCTACCAATTAACAATTAGCAATTTCCTTCAAATCTGAATTTTATTAGGTAACTACAGACAAAAGCAAGGATTTATTTTCCAAAACCAGCATTGTCATTCCACATCATCTCCCAATCCAAAACCTCAAAACAAACATTGCAATGAAACAATGTTGTCCTGTCTGTCATCTGCTTGCAACCTCTAATTTTTCAAATATCATTAAATAAAACAAACTATGTGAGTTTATTTATTTTTGTTTTTTTGTATAGAGAAGTTTTTTTATTTTAAAAATATAGAATTTTTGTGCCCTTGCAAACAAAACTTAGAATTATTGTCTTTTCTACAATTATTGATAATGTTTAAAAACACAAACAAAATTAAAAACAGCAGTACATCATTTGATGTCTAACACTGGGATTATTTCTCTGTTCATAATATAAAATTTCAGCATATGAAACTAAGATCAAAATCTTGAACAAAACTATTGATTTTTTTTTGCATGAAACAACTAGTAATTAACTGATTCAAACCAATATCACTTCAGATAGTCTGGAAACCTGCCACCAATAAAAGAGTATAAGACTCATGTGCCAAGTTAACAACTCAAATCTGACCTGCATGAACCTGCCCAAGCGCTAGAAAAACAATCACAATTCCAGTTTTATCTTGATAAACATGCATTGAAGAAAGAAAGTAACTGAAAATATCCAAAAATCAATGTATTTCTCTGTCCACCATTACTGATTACATTTGTCCAAAATCAAATCTGAAGGTCAACATGCAAAGTCAAGGTCAAGATCCCATCACTTCCTTCAATATTGGCATACTCATTCTTGGTTGTCTTTGTACCATAACTATTTTTATACCTAACCACAACTATCTGCCATATATACTTGCTTATAAGACAAGTCCAATTATAAACTGCATAGACCGATATCTGTCACTGCATATTGCACCAGAATATCTAAGTTTGTACAAGTTGCTAGGAGTAATCAGTAGAACAAACAACATAGACCCTTTTCTGCAGGCATATTATTGCTAGGGCAGATCAGGATCTTTGTTGTTTGCAGTTTAAGTTGACTTATAAGTGAGCATATACAGAAACTGAACTATTCACATTTGTACTTAATACCATAGTTAACAATTTATCCCCTTAGGCAACTTGGATTTGTTTAAATGACATTTCTGAAAACTTTAATTACATGTCTTAATATCAATAATTTTTTAATCAAAATCACAGAAAGTTGGTTTGCAAACTGGTTGATGTTTAATGGCACAGCAGCACATCAGTGACTACTTCAGATCAAAGCAATCAGGGTAAAATGTGTTGCTGGTTTCTCACCCATGACCTTTAGTTGCAAGTCCAGTATTCTATCTATCACTGAGCCACTGCAAATTCCCACAAGTATGAAAATTGCACTTGTATTTTTTTTTTAAAAATAAAAATAAATCTACTGCTTTTTTGCTGCAAAAGATTAAGATTTAACAATGCATAATGTGGTACTAGATCAGGAATTAAGCTCTTTGCCTGAAACAACATAAATCCTGACACAGGAAATCATGCTCCTCCATCAAAAGCTTTGCATAACATTCTGGGTAATAAGCCTCACTCCAGATTACAAAATCTTACTCAGAATCAATAAACACAGCATTATGACTGGTCAGAATATACTTGAGTACAATTTGGAGTCAGTTTACCTTTATGATAAAGGACTCACAATGCTGTACTAATGATAGGAAAAAAATGGGAACCAGTTTAGATATGGATGAGCATAGAGTTCATGAATATCTGGGTTTGGTTGGCTAGGATTGGTTGAAATTAAAAGCAAAAAAAAACTTTTAAAAGATTATTCTAGCAGCAACTTAACAAACTGAGACAATGTTTTATTGATGAAATTTCACTCCTTTTACAGACTTGAGTTTGGAGTTATTGAAATTAGTACCTGACTCTTTGGTGTGAAATTGAAAATACATGTAGATCCAGAAATGCCATGGCTCATATGGATTTCTCTACACAGAAGCTGGCATCAATAATGAATCTATACTGATAAATATTGGTTTGATCATGAGCACACACAAATTTTCATGTTATTGAAATTTTTTTAATAAAATAGTGTTTCCATTGTGGGAGCTGAATTATTTCCACGAGTCCTATGATAGCTTGTGTTTCTGAACTGAGGTGTGGATAAAGCCCCTATTTTCATTTTTTAGGTGCTACAGCATAAGGCTCATGAATTGGCAAAATGCCAAGAAAAAAATGTTTCTTCCTCCCCCCAACACACACACACACACACACACACACACACACACACACACACACACACACACACACACACACATTGTCCTCAAAGAATTTTAACCACAACTACATCAATATGAATTTCAAAGACCTTTATGGACATCTTAACAAATCCTGCTTAACAATTCCTGATCTGATTGTCTAAAACCAATTAAAGGGCTATAAATTGGAGCCAGGTATCCATGGTAGTTACATAATGTACATTCAAAAATGGTAGATTGAGCTGAAATACAGGAAATATGAAGTCATTTGCAGTATTAAAAACTCATTATTTACTGCTCTGATTTTGCTAAATTTTTATTTCATCTTACACCTAAAAATTTTCTGTTTGATTGTTCTATTAATAGTATAGTATAATTACACCCATGAAACAATAGCCATTTATTGTTCTATTTATGTTAACAGGATATGCAACTGCATCACAACTTGGTACAGTATATATTCACTTATATGTCCTGTCCAACTGTAGACAATATAGACCCTTATCTACCATGGTAAAATGTGCTGGAAGATCAAGGTCTATCATGTTTATTGTACTAATTAGGCATAGCAAACAACAAAGACCCAGATCTGCAGGTGCATTATGCAATGGCAAATCTGGGCCTGTGCAGTTTGCAGTTGGAGCTGCAAAGTGAGTACAGACCTTTGTAGCTTTGTAAGTAGATAATACCAACTTTTTTCCTTGCATGACATGTTCTTGCTGCATACCAAACTTGTTACTGTAGGCTTTTTTGAAAAATGTATAACACCAAAAATATTTAATTTACAGAAAAGCATACCCCACTAAATATCAAGATTATTTTCTGGCATACACAAAACTACCAGCTAAGTAAATAAGTCAAATAGTACAAAATTTTCACATGCAGGAAATACCTACTTTACTAATAACCAAATAAAGACACTACAGAGAGTAACTTCTATAACATATTTAAGAATACCTTAATCTAACGGAAACATGTTATGTTAACAACATCATGTTTATTTCTTGGCTTCATTTTTGACACAAAAAGTTGTGTCCCCAGTCTCTGAATTTTGGCTTTTCAAGTAAATTTGCATATAAAATATACTACTCCAATTTTGTGAGTTATCTATTATGATGCTAAAACTTTATATCTTTAGATAGATGAATGTAATATGTTAAGCCCCAGATCGAAACAACAATTGTAATCTATTTTAACTTACCATACACCTGAAGATGGCTGGCAACAATATTTTATAGACCAGGATTCAAAAAATGGGCAAGTGGGCTACTAATGTTTGGTTGCTTATATGCTTTACTCATGAACTGTGATTGGTCAAGAGGGTGTAACTTATTTAAATACCTGTATTAAAAATGGTGTGAAATTTTTAACACCTATTGGGTCAATTCAAGGTCCACATGGTTGTATACTAATTAATCTCTTTCTACAGGCAGCTGTGACCTTGATAGGCAATCATTCAGACGTCAGAATTAAACTATTCATAAATATGTAAAGAGTTACCTAGGCTAACCAGCACCTTGATTTGGACTATGACCATGTAAAAATCTACTCCCTTTATAGTGGAGTTCAGGACTTGAAGGAACCCGATTTAAAATATAACCAATCTTGAGCATATAAAAATCAAATTTTGTATCACAGTGATCTTCGTTAAAATGGTTAAAATGTCTCCACTTCAAAGCTTATTTCCAACAAAGACTTGATTTATATGACTAGTCTGAGCTGCTATAATAAGATTTTTCCTGTCTTTGAAGATGGTTAACTTTTGAAAATTGATTAAGCATTATTCAGGCTACAATAATAAACATTTTTTTTGCAAAATCAGTAAAATCTCTAGCATCATGCTGACATAACTCGGTAATGAAAGTCAAAGATTTAATTCCTGAAATGACTTTTATCTCAGAACAAAAGAAACTGATGTAAATCTTTAACAAACTAATTCAATCTGGCCATCCTACATGACAAGCATGTGGGCTACTTTATGCCTTTTGATTGTAGCTTATGTGTCATTTCATTATAATAATTGGTTCAAGTATTAGGAAAATAACTGGAGCCACTAAGACACAAAAAACAGGTTAGGTAAGTAGCTACTATGGGTACTTTGATGACTTGGGTACACTATATAATTTTCATGAAAGATTACTTTTAGCAAAATTATGAGAGGAAACACTCTACTTAGGTGGCGCTCACCAGTTATTATGTACTTTTGAGAGAGTGATGTATGTAAGGTGAAGTTGTTTGCATTTTAAACATGCACAGTGGAGAGAATGTTGGCATACCTATATACTACCTTCATGTAATGTGGATGAAATTTCTTTGGATATTGTACTTTTGGAAATTTTAAATGATCTTAGGACACTGCTAACTAAAATGACTGCTCCCTTGTGCTCCAAAAATCAACCTAAATTTGTCTAAAGTACGCTATTCTTGGCAGCTATTAAAATATGGAAAATGAATTTTGCCAAACTAGATAATACCAGCTTCTAAAAGTGCAATGACTGAATTACCAAATACATAAAATGTAAAAAAAGTTATCGGCTCTTTTTTTTACAATTTACCTCTGAAGTTCGAGAAATGAAAATGAGCAAGTAGAGCTAGCACTTTTTTGAAAGATGCACATCTGGAGTAAGGCCAAGCTGTATACTCTCTAACCCATATTACACCCATCAATCATACATCAAAATAAAGGGAATTAAAGGTTCTTTGAACAACACCTAAGATATACAAAGTCTCTTTTAAATAACCAGTATAACTAGTGAGGAAACCCGGGGAAACTCTTCGTCTTTAAAATTTTAACCCTATGCTAAATATGAAACTGTAGAGCACCACCTTAAAGTCAAATGCCTCCATCCTGAAAAATGCATTCAATTTCTGGCAATTCTCTCCCTTAAAATTTTGCTCTAAGCAATGTTTGAAGAGAATGATGTATTTTATCATGGGCACTAAATAAGTTACTGTTTATCTCAGCTGGCATTCTTCTCTAAACACATAATTATTGCAAAGACTTTGACAAAATGTTTCAATCAGACAAGTTTTAAAAACTGATACAGAAATCCCAAAAGTTTATCAAGTGGACATGAGATAAAGATGCCGAACATGGCATACTACAAAAGTGGTATTCTCCAGTGACAAAGAATGAATATTATCATGAACAAAATGAAAGCATTATTTCAGATTATCATATGGCATGCATTGATTGCAAAGTCCAAGAGAAATATATGCATATGCACAGTTTGCAGCAATATGATATGATTTCAATAATAATTTGGTTGTGGACAGATTTATAAGAAAAAGGCAAACTCGTTCAAGCTATTACAAAATTCACTATATCACTGCTAACTTGGCTTGTATGGTTTGACCCTATAGGACCTAAAATACAATGCAAAATTAAAATTGTATCAATGAACAATGTCAACTGAGATATATTACATTTTATGTCCATTACAAAATTATACTAATTTTACTACATAATCTTCCAAAGTCATACAATTGTATGTCTCTATGTTGTAAAGTGAAGATGGAAAATCCGATGCTTACAGTCTATTACTCAGATCTGTTGTGTCATTTCTCTGGGATCCATTCAGTTTTGTAAGGTACACAAAGTACTCATTTTTTTAAAAATATTATCTACACTGACTGAATTATTAGGCCACAGAAGCAAACTTCATAGAACACTTCAATGGTTATGATGATTGAAGTTGGTAAAAAATGGGAGAAAAGGCCTGCTGTGTTTGTGGACAATTGCTCCCATGGGGTGCATGTATTGTAGCTTTTACTCATGAAATATTGACATGGTTGCTGTGACATTTAACATCTGGCAGTGTTGTAAATTGGTCATGAGATCAGAGAGAATTCTACACTTAATTGGGTGTTTGGACATTGAAGATTATTGATCATGGGTGGCACTGTGTCATTAAGTACTGGCTACAAGTGATAAATAGTTTCTAGAGAACTTTAGGAAGCTATGCAATACAATAGAGTTTACACCAGGATGAAAATTGCATCCTAAGGCTATTCCTATCACAGCCATGATTGTTTTTTTTTTTTTTTGGTTCACATTATTTAGATAAATTACAGCATGTCTACTCTCAGTTGTGGAAGAGAAAAAGGTGTCACAACAAATGCTGGTCAATGCTTGGGGGTAAAGTGTTCAAATTTTATTGGTTGATATTTATTCCCTTTCCAGGCTATAGCACAAATTTAAGGGCATGTAGTATTATTTATGTCCAGTCCATCCATCCATATGTCTGTCCAGTTATGTTTTGCATTTTCAGGTCATTTCTTAGGCACTATGATGGGACATGAATATTCCACAAATATGTAAAGCTTTTTCCTTTCCTTCCACAAAAATATTTGTTTCACTGGTGTCCACTCATTTCTGCTATTCATTTGTTTGACTGATGTCCTGTCCTATCTACTGTTCATTTGTTTGACCAACATCCACTCAGATTTACTATTAATTTTGCTACATTATTATCCTATCAACTTTTGAAAGACATCAAAGACAAAAGAACTGCTAAAATATTTTCTTGATAGATTACATTATTCAGATATGGCCTGGCCTGTTTTACCTTGATTATTATACCCACAGCCAAATAATAATAATAATAATAATAATAATAATAATAATAATAATAATAATAATAATAATAATAATAATAATAATAATAATAATAATAACAACAACAACAACAACAATAATCTTGTTAAACAGGGTTATATCTAAAAGCTAATCTACTTTGGGGTCCTCTATAAAACTAACACAAGCTACATGTACTGACATTTCTTTGAATAACAGTAGTTGACCTACTCCTTCATGAAAAAAAATGAACTATTTAAATGTATAAGTCACAGAACAAACAAACAGAATGAACAGAAAATAAAATCTGAAGAATAAATATCTATTTAGGGCATGTCTGTATTTAGATTTAAATTATTGCCAACAGTTTGTAGTTCTTCATACATGATATTAAAGACTTCTGGGCCGTGGCAACAAAAGCAGAGTTCCAGGCCATGACAACAGATGATGGCAAAGAGTTCTAAACAAAGACAACAGATGACAGATGATGGTAAACAGTTCAAGGGACATGGTAGCAGATGAAAAGAAGTCAAAGAGTTCCAGGCCATGGCAACAGATGATGGCAAAGAGTTCTAGACAAAGACAACAGATGACAGATGATGGTAAACAGTTAAAGGGACATGGTAGCAAATGAAAAGAAGTCAAAGAATTCCCGGCCATGGCAACAGATGATGGTCAAGAGTTCTAGACAAAGACAACAGATGACAGATGATGGTAAACAGTTAAAGGGACATGGTAGCAGATGAAAAGAAGTCAAAGAATTCCAGGCCATGGCAACAGATGATGGTCAAGAGTTCCAGGCTATGACAACAGGTGATGGTAAGGTGTTCCAGGTCATGGTAAAATAGCACTTAAACTGCTTTATTAATAATTCTGAGTTTGATTTTAAGACTTTGTTATGACCCGGTTGCATGATGTATAAATACAACAGATTAGAACCTCATCAATATTGCCACATTCAAAGTCTAACATATCCTTGTGGTAGACCTGCTACCAGGATAGAAGAATTCCCAGATAAAACAGAAGAACTTGAAAAAAAGAAAAAGTAACAGACACATTTGTTACATTCATTTATGACTTCATACCAGGAAGTAGGACCTCCATATTAAATAATCTTGGAAACCCTGAAAACAACACAGATTGAAAAACAATATCTTTGTACAAAGGTTGAAAAAATTGCTAAAAAAGTCATTGCAACAAATCAAAAACAGCTAGTTGAAGATAACTATGTTTGTAAGTGTCTGTTTCTTTATGGTTAATGAATAGTTATAAATTATCTTTTTTCTTACCATTAATATTCATTTATAAGACAAATTAAGCTGCAAACTGCACCGACCAAGATTTGCTGTTGCAATATATGCCAGCAGATCTAGGTGCATGAAGTTTGTGAGGAATATTTAGTAGAACAAAGAACACAGACCATTATTTGCATAATGTGATGGCAGATTAGGATCTTTGCTGTTTGCAGTTTGACTTAAAGCAAAAATATGGTATATCTTTGTAAAGCCAGACTGATAAATTTTCAGATTTGAAACAAACTTTTCTGGACAATTCTTTTATGCTGTGGTGCTGTAATGTCATTATGATGTAGCACTCAACTAATCAAGATCACAGGTGTAAATTTTAGACCATCAATGCTTCACAAACAAACAGCTTCCCTGGATTTAGCAAGATGTTTTTCGGGTCAATGATTTTGCTTTAGTCATCAGTAAGCATATGTTACCTTTAATCTATAATGCATAGAAAAATAATTAGTCTTCCATATATGCAATTATCCAGTTCACAAATCATGCATATACTTCTATCACATATAAAATCAACATATGATACATACTGAATAATTAATCCGAGACAGCATACCATTTGTACAACATTTTTATTAAGAACATAAATTCAAATGTATGTATGTTCGACATGCTTATGCAAATCACTTATTTTCATGTCATTATTTATTCTTCCATTTTATGGGTCAGTTTTTTTTATATGCATGTCTTATAAAATCATATCTTTTACAACAGATTCTTTGTTTCCAAACATTTTCATTGAAATTAATGAATTTTACCATTTTAAATATTATTGACCAGCATTCTCTTGTCTGGAAGGGTATAATATCTATCTTACTGCATTTTTAAATCATACAATCTGCATGTCTTAATATTTTTATCTTCTTACCTGCTCTGAGTACATTCCAGGAGATAAACCAAAGTCAATTCCTTAGCATGCAAAAATCACGTCAAATTGAATTCCTTTTTTTTAAATAAAAGGTATTGGAATATCATCAGCCAGTGACATCAGTTTTATGTGTAACACATTTTCAGAAGAAATAAAAAAACATTAAATCAGTCAAGGCATCTAGCTTTCATATACAGCCAGCATTTAGTTAGGACTGACAACATTGAAAAGATGCCCCCTCTCCACCTCTTTCCATAAAATGTCCTGGAAGCCACAATTGACAGCCTGATTGTCTTTCCAAGGAAAGTGCTTCCTGTTTCAGTTAATTTCCACATGCCTGCTGACTGGCAAGTTGTGATAGAGAGAACTTGGTGGCAAGGTGAAATAGCATCTTTCCATCTGACCATTGCTTTCTTTGCATTGCTGTCAATATTCTCACCACTTAATCCTACAGGAACAGGAATGGAAAAATTCTGTAGAATTCTACAACCTGTCCAATGTGGTCAATCCCAATACCATCAACAACTGGCTCAATCCCAATACCATCAACAACTGGTTTTTGCAAGCTGGCAAACATGTGCCAAGTTATGTCAAATGGCCTCAATGCATATACCATCTTTACTCTCTATCTGTCCAACTGCAAACCACAGATTCAGATCTGCATCACATAATGTGCTGACAGATCTGGATCTGTACATTTTGTTAGCAGTAATTGGTAGAACAAACTTTAAAGACCCTGATCTGCAGGCACATTATGCAGAGTAGGGTCTTTGTTGTTTGCAGCTTGATTCAACTTATAATGTGAGTATATATGGTAACTTTAATTGATTGATTTATTTCTCTAGGCCTCTAGTCAATATTACAATTAAATCATAACAATTTGCTCATAACAGAAAACACTGCATGGTGGTAAGAAAATATGCTGACATTTATTTGTACATTTATCAAATGTTTGCATTTTATCTATCATAAAATTTAACATCTATGCCGTTCAGGAAATATTCATCACTCCTGAAGGATTAATAAGAAAAATTGCATATATTCTTCATAATTATGCTATTGTTGTGTCTGAAAAATTTAATTACATATTTTTCTGAAATAAAAAGACTTTTTAAATTATATCTGATTTTTTTTTCACTGTAATGACATGGACAAGACAATAAGAAATGGATTTCATCTTCTATCATAATCTATATTTAAATTTCATCTACACAATTAGTACATTCTCTCTCCCCATCATGTAAAGTCAATCATTATAATCTTCAAATTAGGACATGATAATCCTAATCTTTTAATCAGGATTGGATAATCCTAATCTTCTAATTAGGACTGGATAATCCTAATTTACTAATTATGACTGGATAATCCTAATTTAGGATTCAGCCAATGTGGACCTGTGAGAAAGCTTGCCAGTAGCTTCTCATGGGTCGCGGTACTTTCGGTTCGGTACTTTCGGTGATTTCCCAGGTTCTTCCTCTACCATTAAATCTAGCCGCCATGTATAGCCTATCATGTGCTGAAAAATGGCGTTAAGCCCCACAACAACAACAAATCTTAATCTATTAAAACTAGTTTTTATTTATTGTTAACACATAAATTTTTTTGATCTATTATATTAAACTTTATACTGACATTATAATATCTAACTGTAAACTGCACAGACCCCGATGAGCCATCGCATAATACACCAGATCTGGTGGAACTGTGCAGTTTGATAGGACTTATCAGCAAAACAGATCCTCATTTGCTGATGCATTGTGAAGTTTTCAGCTAGACTCAGTTTATTCAAAACGGTGTACATTAAAACTGCTACTAATCATCACGTAATGTACTCAGTGACATTTGTATTTTTTATATAATATATTATGCAAAGGAAGTAATTGTACTTTTTCTGGTGTAGCAAATTTTTTGAATTTTATGCTAGCCACAAAACATTAATTAGCCCAAACAGAAATAATTCTTCTATGAAAAGAACATAACCCCTTATTCAACTTACTTATTACTTATTCAACTTACTTATTACTTACTTATTCAACTTACTTATTACTTACTTATTCAACTTACTTATTACTTACTTATTCAACTTACTTATTACTTACTTATTCAACTTACTTATTACTTACTTATTCAACTTACTTATTACTTATTACACCAATTTAAATACTGTGTCAAGTATCATAATTAACACAGATGAAAAGAAATGAATTCACAGCATGGAAATGTCAGGAAATCAGTGATCTTGTAGGGAAATCTAAAATATGAGGAAATTAAAAGTAACTCTCTTTTTAAGGGAAATATCAAACATGAGGAAATGAGTTCTCTTGTAGAAAAATCAAAGATAATAACCAGAGTGTAATTGTAAGAAAAATCATGGAGAAAAATCTAACCTGAAGTGTCTTATATAAACAAAATCATACTGATCTATCATCAAACAAGTTAGATCCTCAGGAATGCATCAAGTTAATGTCAGACCAGTACCATGTCTTCAAGAAAGACCATATTGGCTAATACCAATTCAAACTGCAGGGAAAACTAGCTGGCATTTAAAAAATATTACTTACTAAAGACTGAATCCAGCTAAGAAAACCTAATTTAATGTACATGATATTCATCAAGTGCTCCTGTCTATTTACAGTCACTGTTTCAGTATAAGCTACCTTGTAAATTTAAAATATGAGATACATGTCCACCAAATGTGACAAAATATTCATGTCCCCACCTTGGATACCTGTTCACCAAACAGTATCAAATGTCCATATCCCCACCTGTGATACATGTCCACCAAACAGTATAAAATGTCCATGTCCCCACCTGTGATACATGTTCACCAAACAGTATCAGTATAAAATGTCCATGTCCCCACCTGTGACACATGTCCAAACAGTATAAAATGTCCATGTTGCCACCTTTGATACAATTGTCTACCAAACAGAATAAAATGTCCATGTCACCTCCTATGATACATGTCCACCAGACAGTATAAAATGTCCATGTCCCTACCTGTGTTACATGTCAACCAAACAGTATAAAATGTCCATGTCCCCATCTGTGATACATGTTCACCAAACAGTATAAAATGTCCATGTCCCCACCTGTGATACATGTCCAAACAGTATAAAATGTCCATGTTGCCACCTTTGATACAATTGTCTACCAAACGGAATAAAATGTCCATGTCACCACCTGTGATACATGTCTACCAAACAGTATAAAATGTATATGTTACCACCTGTGATACAATTGTCCACCAAACAGTATAAAATATCCATGTTACCACCTGTGATACAATTGTCCACCAAACAGTATAAAATGTCCATGTTACCACATGTGTTACAATTATCCACCAAACAGTAAAAACTTCCCAAATATACATGCCTAGGAGTGTCATGAATTTTTGTCACTAACTGCATATTTCATCAATAGTGACTATGTGGTTTCAATATGCATGGATGAGTATCTATCTAGAGAGAGAAAGGAAAGAAAGTAAATATATTGTTGTCTATACATGTATACTCTATTGTGTATATGTATGCATATGTGTGAATTTGTGTCTAAATAAGTTCCTTTATTTAAGGACCTTAAGGTATATTAATTATCTCACTAACTGTACTACCCTCCTTAAATAAAGTCATTATTAACATTATTATTATTATTATTATTATTATTATTATTATTATTATTATTATTATTATTATTATTATTATTATCATCATTATTATTATTATGATCATTATTATTATTTATTATTTATTATTATTATTACCATTTTTATCATCATCATTGTCATCATCATCATCATTATTATTATTTATTTATTATTAATATTACTATTATTATCATTATTATTATTATTATTAGTAGTAGTAGTAGTAGTAGTAGTAGTAGTAGTAGTAGTAGTAGTAGTACATGTACATAAAATTTTTCAGCAATTTATTTATAATATTAAGTTTTCTGACGTCAAATTTTGTTTTGTTTTTTTTCTTTTTACTGAAACTAGCTTCCTACAGTTTCCTTTCCCATCATAGGATATGCTTAACTCCATCAAGAAGGACTGCAAATGTGGCTGAAGTCCATCAAGAAGGACTACAAATGTGAAGTATTTGTTAATGTCACTGCCTTGCAAATTTCACATTTTAGAATATATGTAGCACACATTTGTTTGTCAAAGCATAATCCTTATCAGTCAGTCACTTTTCAGTTTAACCTCATGAACTGTCTCAAATGAACCAGGGTCCTAAACTGACCTTATTTCTAACTGGTCAATATTCAATTGTTTTTTAAAGCAAGCACTTTAATAAATTTTTACCAAAGAAGTACAGTCAGACATTACAAGTATTTATGGCTATAATTATAATTAACATAATCTACATTTGACCTGAAAAGGAGAATCTGAGAGAAATGATCATAATGTCTGTGCTAACAAATAGGAATGATAGCATCTCAAGACACAGCTGTTACCATCGTGACCAATGGCAAAACTGCACAATGGCATAAACAACTGGATTATCACATTAAATTGCACAATGGTATTCACACCTGGGATATCAAATTAAATTATATGATGACAATACCATCTAACATATTAAAGTCAGTGATGGTGCAAACATCTCGGTTATAACATTAGACTGCACAATGGCATAAACACTAAGGTTATGCCATTAAATTCTGTGATGGCATAAACACAATGATTATCACATTAAATTACACAATGGCATATACATCAGGGTTATCACATTAAACTGTACAATGGCATAAACATCTGGATTATCATATTAAATTGCACAATGGCATATACACCTGGTTTATCACATTAAATTCTGAGATGGCATCAACATCAGGGGTATCACATAAAAAATTTTGATGGCATAAATATCTGGATTATCATATCAAATTGCACAATGACATAACCACTTAGGTTATCATAGTAAATGACACAATGCATAGATAATGCATGATTCCACATATAATGAAGTTCTCACTATAACATGATTCCATACATAATGCAGTTCTCACTATAACATGGTTCCATATACAATGCAGTTCCCACTATAACATAATTCCACACATAATGCAGTTCTCATGATAACATGATTCCACATATAATGCAGTTCTCACTATAACATGATTCCATACATAATGCAGTTCTCACTATAACATGGTTCCATATACAATGCAGTTCTCACTATAACATGATTCCATATACAATGCAGTTCTCACTATAACATAATTCCATACATAATGCAGTTCCCACTATAACATAATTCCACACATAATGCAATTCTCACTATAACATGATTCCATACATAATGCAGTTCCCACTATAACATAATTCCACACATAATGCAATTCTCACTATAACATGATTCCATACATAAGGCAGTTCTCACTATAACATGATTCCATACATAATGCAATTCTCACTATAACATGATTTCATACATAATGCAGTTCCCACTAAAACATAATTCCATGCATAATGCAGTTCTCATGATAACATGATTCCACATATAATGCAGTTCTCACTATAACATGATTTCATACATAATGCAGTTCCCACTATAGCATGATTCCACACATAATGCAGTTCTCACTATAACATGATTCCATACATAATGCAGTTCTCACTATAACATGATTTCATACATAGTGCAGTTCTCACTATGACACAATTTCACAGATGATGCAGTCAACATTTATGGACCCAAACTATAGTATTATAACAAGGGAGAATTGTATCAGTTATGTCATGTTGAGAAAATGGAAGTTCAGTGACCTTCCAAATGCAGCCAACTTGAACTGACCTAAATGGGTATTGAACCTGTGCCCTTTTTGATTATGAGTCTGATGCTTTTACCAGTTCAGCTGCTGTGACTCTCCCTTGTGATATTTTTTTAACCGTTAAAAGTAGTAGAGAAGCATTAATAAATATACATGGCAGACAATAATGACTTTCCATATAGATTTTCATTAAATACACACCTAGGTTGGTGTTAGAATCTCCCACAATGTTACCATATTGCCTTAAATTTGATCTACCAGGTGTAACGAGCACTGTAAAATTTTGAAATTTTTATTCTGGATTTTCCCCCTCTCATTTATGTTACATATACATGCAATATCTGTCAGTGTTTGATTAAACAGTTGCATCTTTTTTTTAAAAAATATTTTTGTGCTTAACATAAAAAATGACTGATTTTAAGAATAAATTTTTATTTTGTGTTCAAACTTTAGCATTGAAAGAAACTAGTATTTGGTATAGACTTCTCAATGTAGCTCATTAATGATAGGACAGAATTTGAAATTTTTTGGCTGTGAAAGTTACTGTTTCTGTTGAAATATCACAAGTTAAAATATTTGATTGCCTTTGGCTAGGGTCAGTAAAGCAATGACACCAATTTACTTCATGTTTATCATTAAGAATGCCCACATAGTTATACAACAAACTGGCAGGTGTGTGGAACTTTACCATCTTGAATTTTAAAATATCTTTTTTTTTTGTTGTTATTATTTTGAATGTGATGGATATGTGTTTTAGATAAACGATTTATTATATCATGTATGACTCTTCAATTATTGTAAAAAAAAAAAATTATCCAGATGTATCTCTGGTAGATTGAAGAGCTTACTGCCAGATTGATTTGATATTTGTGCAAATGAGTAGGACTAAAACATATTCAGCACCATATATACTCACTTATAAGTTTAGTCAACCTGCAAACATATCCTGATCTGCCATATCAGAATGTGCCTGCAGACAGGGTCTTGTTTATTCTACTGATTATGCCTAACACACTGCACATACCCAGATCTGCTGGCTCATTATTTGCCAGTAGTTCTTGGTCTGTGTAGTTTGCAGTTGGATTTGACTTATACATAAATACATACAGTAAATTAAGTTTTCCATTGGATTTGAATGTGGATGTAAAGTCTAAAGCTGATTTCAGTAGATTTCTATTATGTACTTTGAGTTGCATTATATTCTCTCATGAGTTAGATCCCTCTGTAAATACACAGACCCAAATATGCCATCACATAATCTGCAAGCAGATTTGGATCTGTGCAGTTTCAGGAGAGCAAGTGGTATAGACCCTCATATGTCAGCATATTTTACAATAGCCTATCTGGGTCTTTGTTTTTTGTTTTTTTTGTGTAGTTGGAACTGAATTAAATGTGAATATATACTGTACTCCAGTTGAATTTGGTTACTCAAGGCTAAATGCCTGAATCAACAACTAGCCATCTAAAACTCTTTGAAACCAGACATTTCTGCTATTCACTAGTAAAATTGTAAATTAATGACAAGAATTGCATTAGAAATCACAAAAGTAATAGAATTTGATTTTTGAAGCAAATTTAGAGAGGCAGATTAATGGTATTGAATCAGCACAAATTGTTATAAAGTAACAATCAAGGATGTGTTTGCAAATTGCACTTCCCAGAGTACTGGTTTCATTAGCCTTGCAGACTTTGGTCATGCTAATTTTGTTTCTTATTGACTTTTCCATAAAGAGGTTGAATATTTGTAAAAAAAATTTTAAAAAAGTGACTGTTTATAAATTTGAACATTTGCCTTACCATAAAATACAGAAACATAAATATATAAAAATACTGTACTTGGATGCTATAATTTTCACACAAGATGATCCTATTCCCAACTTTTTAAAAGTTTTAACAGATTTTTAAGCATGGAAATTTTGCTGATGGTAAGCCATATCCCACCCCATCCCCTTTATAATAACTTTGAGCATAATTAGTATATATTGTATCACACTACAAAGAATTTAATTTCATAAATTATGTTATAGTGGGAACTCCATTATGTATGGAGTCATGCTATAGTGAGAACTGCATTATGTGTGGAATTATGCTATAGTGGGAACTGCATTATGTATGGAATTATGTTATAGTGAGAACTGCATTGTATATGGAATCATGTTATAGTGAGAACTGCATTATATATGGAATTATGTTATAGTGGGAACAGTATTATGTATGGAATCATGTTATAGTGAGAACTGCATTGTATATGTAATCATGTTATTGTGAGAACTGCATTGTATATGGAACCATGTTATAGTGAGAACTGCATTATGTATGGAATCATGTTATAGTGAGAACTGCATTATATGTGGAATCATGTTATTGTGAGAGCTGCATTATGTGTGGAATTATGTTATAGTGGGAACTGCATTGTATATGGAACCATGTTATAGTGAGAACTGCAGTATGTGTGGAATCATGTTGTAGTGAGAACTGCATTATATGTGGAATCATGTTATAGTGAGAACTGCATTGTATATGGAACCATGTTATAGTGAGAACTGTATTATGTATGGAATAATGTTATAGTGAGAACTGCATTATGTATGGAATAATGTTATTGTGCAAAACTGCATTTTTTGTGGAATCATGATATTGTGAGAACTGCATTATGTGTGGAATTATGTTATAGTGAGAACTGCATTATGTATGGAATCATGTTATTGCGAGAACTGCAGTATGTGTGGAATCATGTTATAGTGAGAACTGCATAATGTATGAAATCATGTTACAGTGAGAACTGCATTATATATAGAATCATATTATTGTGAGAACTGCATTTTTATGGAATGGTGTTACAGTGAGAACTGCATTTTTAAATAATCTGTAATATAGCAAGGAATGTATGTCAGAAATGGACAATCAAGGTGGATTTATTAGTTAGACAATTATTTTAAATATGGGATAAACAGAAAACACTGGTTATATTGCAGTAGAATCTGTCTTCAAATACCTTTCCTTCTGTCTGAAAAAAATCATGATTTCAAAAGACAGGTCATAACACTATAGAATCAACAAACTTATGCAACCAGAATGTTATAGCAACATTCTTTCAAGACAGGTGTTACTGTAGTTCATTATTAGTTTTCAAAGAGAATGCAGTATTTAGGTGATAAATATTGCTTTCTTTTGAAGAACATATATTAAAAAATTCAACAAATTAAAAATCTCTGTTAATAACAAAAAAATAATATTTAAAAGATGAAATGTGGTATTCAGCAGAGTTAGACTTGACTTTTAATTAATTCAACTCATTAGACTTTATAAAACACCAAATCTTAATAGCCATCTCTTGTACTGCTCATACAATGATTTCTTGTATTCTTGCACTGAATGTAGCTGTGTGCCATAATCCAAAATAAAATCAAAGATTAAAACTGTCAGTTCTAGGAAAATTTCGCTTCATTGCATCATCAGTGAAAATGTCTTTGCCTTCACAAATGACCATGCATTTAACAGGAACACATTTTAAGCCATTTTCAATATTATTCTGTGCAAAAATTTAATTTCCTTTATGTTCAAAATCGTTTTTCATGACAACAACATGTGATTGCCTCAAATCAACTGTAGATTATGAAATCAATACAAATGCTAAACACTCTCTAAATATGAAATAGGTGACTCAATGTGGATGAAAATATTTAATTTCCAAGTGAATAGAACTTTAATTTTGGTCCTTAATCTCCCATTATGGCAAGATGAGTAACAGTTGGTTAGGTCAATACAATAAACAATCCGCATCAAGAATATATGGAACAGTACATGTCTACTCGATATTACCATCTCTATGGTTATGTAGTCCCATAAGAATTTTGGCAAATAAAGGAGTTTTGATATGCAAAAATAAATGTTGAGTACTGTACTGACTTGAGTTATAATTGCATATATTTAATATTATGTATGGAATTGTCATGTATGGGATTGAGATTTGTTAAGACCTTTTTATTAATGGAGAAATTTTTAAGAAACTGGGTATTTACTTCTCTCTCTCTCTCTCTCTCTCTCTCTCTCTCTCTCTCTCTCTCTCTCTCTCTCTCTCTCTCTCTCTCTCTCTCTCTCTCTCTCTCTCTCTCTCTCTCTTCATGCATTTTCTTTCTTTCTCTATCTGTCTTTTCCTTACAAGAATTCATTTTTCAAGTTTAATCCACAAATAAGAATGTCCCCAAGCATACTGTTGGAGAAATATGGTATACAACAACAGGATGGTAGCATGCTCAAATGCTCTCAAATTCCCTTCATGCCTTACACAAAGCCTGCTGCCTAATACCCAGCATACACAGCATCTCTATTAACTGATTAGCATCTTCATTATCTTCTTCCATGCTTCTACATGCTTTTAAATCCCTGGATGTAGAGCAATAAGATGTCCTTTTCCTCCATCTCACACTCCTCTTTTTGACATGTTAAGCATCAAATCTTGTTCACAAGCAACTTAATGCCTTTAATTCAATAACAAGTCACTTTGGGGCACAGCTATTGTCAAGATTTTAAAAGCCCACAGCAATTCCTCCTCACAAATGGGAGACAGTTACTTCCCTTGATAATTAGGATCACAAAGGAAACATTAGTGTTAGTTCCACACTACCGCTAGCCTTCATTACAAATAATTAGATTTGTGTGTGGTAACAAATAGGCATTCAAAATCTTAATGAAAAACATTCAGCAATCCCAGTCATAGTCTCAAGATGGGGAAATACAAAAGTGGTACCTATTTCTGTCCTACTAATTATAAACTAATTATGATTTACTATCTATGGAGATAGAATATTAATTGCCTAAGGCTGATGCAAAAGAAAAATATTAATTTACTTTTGATTAAACAAGTATTTTTCTCCATATACATAAAGGAAGAGTACCATATATGCTCACTTATAAGTCCAGTCTCACTACAAACAGAGACCAGTCTGCTGTTGCATAATGCGTGGGCAGATCAGTGTACCATGTCTGCAGTGTGGCAGTTTATAATGATGTCTAGCACTGGGGCATCATGCCGAAGACATGTAGCATGATGTCCCACCCAGTCACATTATCCTGACACCAGGCCAACCAGTCCTAACTCTAACCTCTTAATGCTGAGCATCAATTGAGGCAGCTGTTAAAACAATTTTTGTAAGTCTTTGGTATGACCGGGGATCAAACCCATGACCTCCCTCATTGATGCTCTAACCACTAGGCCACCTGAACGGTTAAACAAACTATGTAGCAAGCATATTATACAATGGCAGATCTGGATCATTGTTTTTTTGCAGAATTATTAAGGAGCATATCTGGTAGTCCCTTTTTTCACAATGATCCAAAACCAGCATATCTGCTAATCCATTTATACAATGATCCTAGCTAACATATCTGGTAATAATTTTTTACAATGATCCAAGCTAGCATATCTGGTAGTCCCTTTTTACAATGATCCAAGCTAGCATATCTGGTAGTCCCTTTTTACAATGATCCAAGCTAGCATATCTGGTAGTCCCTTTCCACAGTGAAAAAATTCAGCATTTGATTGAAAGTTTTCGTATCATTGTTGTCCACCATTAGTTATAATTATTTTCTGTCCTTTAATTTGTACTATTAAGAATGTTGTGTTTTTATAAAGATTTTGCAAATATTCATCATCAAAACGTTCTAGACAATCATAACAAGAATAATAATAATAATAATGACTAAATATTCAAGGTATATAGAGATGGGTGGGTCTGTTTCTCATTGAAATGAATAGGGTAAAAAAGGAAAACACAAATTCAAGGTAGGTTGGGGGTGGGTTCGTTTTATAATGAAAGTAATTTGGAAAGCATGTGTTCCTCACATGGCTCAACATTATTAATACCCTTCCCTTCCCACATCAATCCTCAGCCTCCTCTCCCCACTCTACCTCTTAACAGGCTACCCAAAATCCATTCTAGATATGACATTCCTGTCTGCAATATGTCTATATACAACACTGAAAAGCATCTTTTCATAAAAATATAATTTTTCAGAATATTTGCAACACTGTAATTAATTCTTATATTTTTTATATCATTTACCCTTTGTACATTTTCAATGATTTCAATCCAGACCATGCTAAGATACAGTGACATATTATTGGACACCTATGATGGTATGTTTTGGCAATATCCTATGTTGACCCTTAAATCCCTACCGCCAGGTCCCATGGGGCAAAAAATGGCTTTATAGCATACAGGACAGGTTGCAAGTTACTTAAAATCTGTACCAATAGGAAAACAAAAACTTAGTGGATAGCAAATAATGGGCAGAAACATATTTTTCATCTCATAACATTTTCAGATGTAGGGTGGGGGACCAGATTTGCACTGAAACATTTGGAAAATTATGATCACGAGATATGTGAGAAGGTTAAAAATACTCTA
The DNA here is from genome assembly GCA_016746295.1 of Potamilus streckersoni. NCBI lineage: Eukaryota > Metazoa > Mollusca > Bivalvia > Unionida > Unionidae > Potamilus > Potamilus streckersoni. Next base: position 2,116,324 of record JAEAOA010000856.1, on the reverse strand, counting down.
AACAGCCTTTCTTTTGACATGCATGATTTATAAATAAAACTGGAAATCATCATCAACAGAGAAGAAAGAGCATTCTATGTGTTGTGACCTTTAACCCTACCCTGGGCCCCTGGATGCTATAAATCTGGAAAGTTTACTGCAAATCTTCGCCTTATATTGTATTTTTTAGAAATGTGATGGATGGATGGATGGACAGCATGTGTGATAGTGAGTGTAAATTACAAATAAGATAGTTTAATGAATTTTAATAGAAAATGAAAACCAAAACCACTTGTTACTGAAATGAACTGCATGTTTTTAAGATTGATTGTCAACTGACATATAATCAAAACTTAATAACACAAAAACAATTATTATGATGATGATGATGATGATATTATTATTATTATTATTATTATTATTATTATTATTATTATTATTATTATTATTATTATTATTATTATCATTATTATTATTATTATTATTATTATTATTATTATCATTATTATTATTATTATTATTATTATTATTATTATTATTATTATTATTATTATTATTATTATTATTATTAAGTTATGAGAAGTCTAAAACACATCTTTGTCAACAAGAACCTACTGAATACAGCCGACAAGCCATAAATAAGTTTTGATTTATGTAATACTCATTACCCCAACAGAGTCTATTCAATGTAGGTTCATTGATATTTACCCATAATAGATTACCCATAATAAATTCTTTTCAACTTTAGGTTCATTGATATTTACCCTTAGTAGATTCTATTCAAATTTAGGTTCATTGATATTTACCCATAATATATTCTATTCAAATTTAGGTTCATTGATATTTACCCATAATAGATTCTATTCAAATTCTGGTTCATTAATACCTACCCCCCATAGATCCTATTCCAATTAAGGTTCATCAACACCTACCCCCCAATAGATCAATAGATCTTATTCAAAATTAAGTTCATTGATACTTACCCACCCCTATAGATCTGATTCAAATTTAGGTTAATTAATACTTACCCCCCCCTAGATCCTATTCAAATTCATTTTCATCATCACCTACCCCCCAATAGATCATATTCCAATTTAAGCTTATTGATACTCTTCCCCCACCCCAATAGATCATATTTAAATTTAGGTTAATTAATAATTAACCACCCCAACTCCAGATGCTATTCAAATTTAGGTTCATCAATACTTACCACCCCATATATCCTATTTAAAATCAGGTTTATTGATACTTATCCCCTCAACAGATCCTATTCAAATTTAAGTTCAATAATACTTACAACCCCCCAAATATTCCTTTCAAATTTAGGCTCATTGATACCTACCCCCTAGATTCTATTCAAATTTAGATTCATTGATACTTACCCCCCCATAGATAGATCCTATTCAATGTAGGTTCATCAATACTTACCCCTCAATAGATTTTATTCTAATAATTCAGGATAACTGACATGATAATGAAATTTGAAAGAAATTCTTATTACTTCAGAATACCACTAATAAAACAAACTAAATTACAAAAAGTCCCAGCAAGTCCACGCACTATGGAGCAATGCAATTCTGCTCCACAAATAAATAAGTCCTCCAGATAGGTCCTCCAGAAATGCTTTTACTGTATATCACAACCAAATCGATTTCTTTCCTAATTCTATTCCTGATCAACTTCATATGCACAAAATATGCAGTCTACAAGTTTTAAATTATAAAATTGTAATGACTAGTTTTAATTGGTATCCAGTCAATGCTGTACAAAACATAACTAGATCATTTTCTGAAGGTAATGATTTTACTGGATTCTGACATTTGACAACCTTTCTAAAAGAAAAGCTGACATATTAAACACAATGCTACAGATTAAAAATGAGAGCCTTTATAGTTACACTCATGCCAATGAAGACCCCTAAATTTCAAAGTTTTTTACAAAATACATTACACAATGACTTAGGAATAAAACTTTCACATACAAATATCCAGGTTAACACTGTGTAAAACTCTAAGATGAGGAATATGGTAATAATAACTGTAACACCTCAATAAGAAGACTGTTGGAAGCTGTTACACTGATGTTATACATACCGGTACATGTATCTGTACAGATGTTACTGTCATCAATACTAAGTAATCAATAGTGTTTTATGTATCATGATCAATAGTTTTTATTCATTACTGCTCCGACAGCCTGCTAGTTAACTTTGATGTATATTTTATGCCAAGGGACTCTTTGTTGGCTTTAATGATACATAGGCCCTACGAATAAAGGGAAATTCTAGACTTACAATTAAAGGGAAATTCTAGTCCTACAATTAAAGGGAAATTCTAGTCCTACAATTAAAAGGAAATTCTAGTCTTACAAATAAAGGAAAATTCTAGACTTACAAATAAAGGGAAATTCTAGTCCTACAATTAAAGGGAAATTCTAGTCCTACAATTAAAGGGAAATTCTAGACTTACAATTAAAGGGAAATTCTGGCACTATAATTAACAGAAAATTCTAGACTTACAATTAAAGGGAAATTCTGGCTCTACAATTAAACGGAAATTCTGGCCCTACAATTAAAGGGAAATTCTAGCCCTACAATTAACAGGAAATTCTGGCCCTACAATTAAAGGGAAATTCTGACCCTACAATTAAAGGGAAATTCTGGCCCTACAATTAACAGTAAATTCTGACCCTACAATTAAAGGGAAATTTTAGCCTTACAATTAAAGGGAAATTCTAGCCTTATAATTAACAGAAAATTCTAGTCTTACAATTAAAAGAAGAATTCTGACCTTACAACTATTGGGAATAACTGGCCTTACAATCAAAGGGAAATTTTAGCCTTACAATTAAAGGGAAATTCTAGCCTTATAATTAACGGGAAATTCTAGCCTTACAATTAAAAGAAGAATTCTAGCCTTACAATTAATGGGAATAACTGGCCTTACAATTAAAATGAAAGTCTAGCCTTACAATCAAAGGGAAATTCTAGCCTTATAATTAAAAGGGAAATTCTAGCCTTATAATTAAAAGGGGAATTCTGGCCTTGCAATTAAAGGGAAATTCTGACCTTACATATACAGGGAATAACTGGCCTTATGGTTAAAGGGAAATTCTAATCTTACAATTAAAAGAAGAATTCTGGCCTTACAATTAATGGGAATAACTGGCCTTACAATCAAAGGGAAATTCTAGCCTTGCAATTAAAGGGAAATTCTGGCCCTACAATTAAAGGGTAATTTTGGTATAACATTAAAGGAAATTACTGTCCTTATGGTTAAAAGAAATTATGCTCTTACAATTAAAGGGAAATTCTAGTCTTACAATTAAAGGAAATAACTGGCCTTACAATGAAAATGAAAGTCTAGCCTTACAATTAAAGGGAAATTCTGACCTTACAATTACAGGTAATTCTGAGAGTGCAGGAACTAAACAGCAAACGGTTATGTGTTCCTTGTGGAAGTCACACACTGACCTTGTTGTTGGTGATGCAGTCAAATCATCTCTGATGTCTATCAGCTTCTTTGGCCTGTTACTTTGACTTTACACTCTGTTCAGCTCCTCAGTTCACCACTGTACCATTCTCACCAAACATGTCAAGAACTTTACACTAAAGGCAATTTCAACAACCAGATGGGAGTGTCGGATTGAAGCTGTTATTAAAGATGTTAGCTACCAGTTGCCTGAAATTATGAAGGCTCTGACTACTTTAAAGGAGTACGCCACAGAGAAACGGGATGCAGATGTTGTCTTAACAGCTGGATTCATCTGCCAAGAGATGTAAAAATGGTCTTTTGTGGTAAGTACCACTGTGTGGTACAATATGTTCAAAATAAATAAAGTGAGGAAGTTCCTGCAGAGGCCTAACATTTCAGTTGAGACAGTGAGGAAAGAGATCAGTGCAGTGACAGAATTCCTTCTGGAATTTGGAGATCATGGATTCAACTCTGCTGACACTGATGCCAGGGAGACAGCAGAGAGGCTTGAGGCTGAGATGAGCTGGCCAGAAATGCATCAGAGATGAACAGCTAGACAGTTTGATTATAAAGGAAGAGAGCAAACTCAGTTATCTGTAAAAGAGCTCTTCCAAAGAGAATTTTTCCTGCCTCTGATAGATAGAGCCCTTATCACATAAAAGGAGAGATTTTCACACATGGAAACCTTCTTTAGAGCTGTATGGATTTATCTACTCTACTGATGTAATGAGAGACACTAAGAAGGGAGGGAAGGTCGATGAATGCTGTCAGAGACTGGAGCAGAGAATGGATGACATTGATACAGAGGACCTGAAGCTTGAAGTAAAAGATGCAGTTAGATACTTCCCCACACATATATCCCATCACCATCTGGGATGCTTGATTATATTTACAAGCAGAATATCCTTGACATCTATCCAAATTTGAGTATAGGTCTCAGACTTCTTCTCACTCTCCCAGTGACAGAAGCTTTGTTGCAGATAAGTTAATAAGTCCATACAGCATCCACTCTTAGCTACTAAAATCATGAAAATGTGGGCAACTAATTAAAAGCCAAATCAGAAACAGAAAAATTCATTTATCCATGAAAAATATATAAATGAAAAAAATCTGAATGTTTCTTTTCTTTGCTTTTGTCAATGTTAGTGTGAGAGTGGTCATGTGACTGAAGCTGCTGAATCACATTTCACAAATCCTGTCAACAAAAGGACCAATGGCACAAGTATCACCTGACATTGTTAATTTGTCTTGTCAATTATCATACATACTTCATAGCATGTGACACCTTTATTTTGGAATGATCACAGGCATTATGAATTCTATGAAATTTGGAATAACAATTGCTCATTATTTACAGCAACAGTGTTTTTCATTTTATAAAATTACATGTACAATAATTTGCGACTGAATGTAGTGGGCTTTCTTACCTGTTTTTTTTTAATGCTAATATTGGCACTTGGTCCTCTGACATGAAGATGCATGTTAATGACAAACACTGACATGATGCTGTATATTAATGACAAAAACTGACATGATGCTATGTATTAATGACAAAAACTCACATGAAGCTGTATTTTAAAGACAAAAACTGACATGATGTTATGTATTTAAGACAAAAACTGACATGATGCTGTATATTAATGAAAAAATTGACATAATTCAATGTATTAAAGACAAAAACTGACACAATGCTATATATTAAAGACAAAAACTGACACAATGTAATGTATTAAAGACAAAAACTGATACAATACAATGTATTAAAGACAAAAACTGACACAATGCAATGTATTAAAGACAAAAACTAACACAATGCAATATGTTAAAGACAAAACTGACATGATGCTGTATATTAAGGGAAAAAAATGACATGATGCTATGTATTAAAGACAAAAACTGGCATGATGATTATTTAAAGGACAAAAACTGATATGATGTATATTAATAACAAAAACTGAGATGATGCTGTATATTAAAGACAAAAATTGACATGTTGTATATTAATGACAAAAACTGATATGATGATGTATATTAATGACAAAAACTGACATGATGCTGCATATTAATGACAAAAACTGACATGATGCTGTATATTAATGACAAAAACTGACATGATGATATGTATTAAAGACAAAAACTGACATGATGCTGCATATTAATGGAAAAAAAAACCTGGACCCAAGCATTTGAATCAGTTATTTTACTTTTATGAGATGACAAGTTATAATTTAAAATATTTCATCACCCGCTGTTCTAGCAATGTGCAAATGTTATTTTCTGACTGGATTGCCAGGGCACAAATTGATTGAAACCATTATGTTTGCAGTCATATAAGAAAGAAGCAAAAATACTCATGTTATTATAAAATTATTAATTTTTTTAATACACAATTGGAGTAAAATTACAGAGGAAATGATAAGGTAAATATTTTGAATCATTATTACTGGAACCACATATCAGATACCATACGATATCATTATGTAACTCTTTTTAATGATGTTTATGGCAGTCATGAATGTGACCAACATTATAAGGAGTATACTTTATAATGGGGTATATTCCAACAATGTGTCATAATAAATAAAAACCAATACTGAATGAGGGAAGACACATAAGCAGTTCTCATATTAGCCAGTTTCACAAGAACCATACTAGCGTTATACAAGGGGCAGCTTAGTGAAGGGTTTATAGTGAGGGAAGTCCTGCAGACTAATTAAGTTAAATTACGTAAATGATGACAAAAAAAGATTTTGGGATGCTTTTTGATATTTGGGCAGGAGAAAAAATGTTTTGTAATTTAAGGAAATTGATTGTGTACTTTTGTTAGCCTATATATATATATATATATATATATATATATATATATATATATATATATATATATATATATATATATATAAAACTATCAAATAGTATGTATTTTTACAGACATAAAATTTTGTGATTTAGTTCTAAAAGACATAACTTAAATTTTTATCAGCTGTAGTTAAAAGGACATTTCAATATATATACCGACAATTTTTTGAGAGGATTATTTTAGGACATCATTCTATGGACCACTAAAATGTATGTGCAGTAAAAAATACCACTATAAAGTAGCAGCATAAACTGATGAGAAAATTTACCCAACAGACATTTTACCACCCCTATCAGACAATTTAATGACCCTATCAGACAATGTACAACCCTTATCAGACAATGTACAACCCCTATCAAACAAATCTATCAGACATGTACAAACCCTATCAGACAATTTACAACCCCTATCAGACAATGTACAACCCTATCAGACATGTACAAACCCTATCAGACAATTTACAACCCTATCCACAATGTACAACCCTATCAGACATGTACAACCCTATCAGACAATGTACAAACCCTATCAGACATGTACAAACCCTATCAGACAATTTACAACCCCTATCAGACAATGTACAACCCTATCAGACAATGTACAAACCCTATCAGACATGTACAACCCTATCAGACAATGTACAAACCCTATCAGACAATTTACCAGTCCTTTATATGACTAATAATCAGAATTGATTTTACATTTTTTGTTCTTTTAGCACTATCAGCAATTCTTAATTGACTGCTCCACTATGACAAGTCATTGTTCCAATAATTGCATACTGTTACACTTGAAGGACTCTTGAGGAAGCCCATCTTAATATTAGTATCCCATCATGCAACTGAAGAGTTCTTTATAGTTCTGTCAATAAGTACATAATATTAAATATTGCTTTGATATATAGTGTATGAAAGTGCTATATTGAATTTTATCTCATGCATCTATATGCAACTGTGCAATAATAAACTTATTCATCACAGGGACCATATCTTCAGACCGTTTACTACAGATAAATGGATCAATACAAAGATCAAATCTTGCAAACTGCCATAACAGGAATAAAGACAGAGCAGATATTAATAAAGAATTTTTCTTTAACACATTTAAACAGTAATTATTATTATTATTAATTTATTATTATTAATATTGTAGTTGTTGTTATTGGGTTTAATGCCATTTTTCAGCACAAGATAGGCTATACATAGCAGCCAGTATCAATAGTTGATTGAGGAAGAAACCAGGAAAACCCCAGAAAGAACTAATGACCATGAGAAGCTACTGGCAAACTTTCTCAAATACCCTTATTGGCTGAGTCTAAGACTCTAACCCATGCAGACATAGATGAGATGGCAGTGATCCATAATGGTAGGCACTTTAGAATGACCAACATAGACCCTCATCTATAGGCAGATCAGGATCATTGTATGTTGCAGTTTGCCTGGACTTATAAGTGAATACATATGGAAATAATAATTTTTTGCCATTTAGTAGCCATTTTCCAAATGGATTATAAAGTAGGTAGCGAAAATATGCCACCAGCTGTTTCACATTTCATTCAAACTGTGGTGTAGTACTTCCACACAAGCAAAAATTAAAACTTAAGTTAAAGATTGCAAGAAAAGTCAATTACTTGTGCATTTGTGTTAATGATTTTGGCTAAAATTGCTGTAAATAACCACTGACAGCATAGTGAATAAAAACACATTTTGTACTCATGTACAATCACATTAGAATTATTTCTTATTAGCTAATAATAAAATTATATTAAAGAAATCGAGAAGTAATGATAAAACCAAATTTACCCAATTTGATGGGATCAAGGATCATACCTGTATTATAAGTGGGGCAGCAGTATACTGAGGAGATTTATGGTGAGGGGTCATTGCAATTACTATTTAATAATGTAATGGGATTCATGACCATCCCCACATCCTAAGAATTGTAGCAGTATATTGAGAGGATTTCTATTGAGGGACCATTGTCATACTATTTGGTAATGTCATGGTATCCATCACCATCACCACATCATAATAATGGTAGCAGTATACTGAGGGGATTTATAGTAAGGGGTAATTGTAATACAAATGAACAATGTAATGTAATGTATTGGGATCAAGGACCATACCCACATAAATGGGGCAATAGTATACTGAGGTAATTTAAAGTAAGGGAATATTGTACTATTGTACACTGAGGGAGTAATAGTGAGTGGTCATTTAATACTATTGAATAATGTAATGGGATCCATGACCATTTCCACATTATAAAAATCACAGCAATATTCTGAGGAGAATGTACTATTCCTGAATAATATAATGGGATCAAGGACCATACCTGCAACATAAGAGCAGTAGTGATATACAGAGGTGATTTATAGTGAGGGACCAATGTAATACTATTGAATAATGTAATGGGATCCATGACCATTATCATACTATAAAAATGGTAGCAGCATACTAATCGGATTTCTATTAAGGGGATTTGTACTACTACTGAACAATATAGTGGGATCAAGGACCATACCTGCAATACCAGAGCAGCAGTGGGGTCACTGTTGTACTATTTAATAATGTAAAGGGATCCATGATGATGTCTTATAAAATTGGACTGTGTTATAAGAAGGTACCAAATGGTGATGGACCACTGCAAAATGGAATCAATTTGGAAAATAAACAATATTTGCATGAACTTTTGAATTTAATGAACAAAATTCTTGATCACTTACTTAATGAATACCTGTGACTCTCTTTTCTTAAAGAAACTTTTTTAAGTAAGCAAAGTTATAAAAAAGGATTCTATTATGCATTCCATGTTTTCTAGGATGTAACAGAGAACCTTGCTCGAAATTATGACAGTTGGGGTCTACGGGGTGTCATTGTGCTATGTAATGTATAGAGTAATAGCATGTTAGTTAGCTCAAGAAAATGATCCAATCTGGTCAGGTACAGAACTAGGCACAAGCTCATGTTTCAATAACAAGTCAATGGTGATATCTGGGTACTGTTCACATTTATAACTGATGGCAGTTGAAAGTTTTACAACCACAGCCTTTGCAGACATTTATTCCAATAACACACTATGTTTTGGGATAACAGACATATTATATGACATTCGTTTTTTTTTTTACTTTAGTATGGAAATATAGCTTTGACAACCATTCTAGGAAAATGGTTCTAGTAGATATGTATTTTTAGAACAGCCTGGTAGCAAGATTATAGGAGAACAACCCTGGCAGCCATTAGAATAACAACAATGTTTTTGAACAAAAACAGACAGCCCAGATGGAAGCATTTCTGTTTAAAATGACAAAAACCCTTGCAACCACATTTTTATTACAGCAGACACTGCAGTGAAGATTGAAAGTCAACAGCAGCATTTTTTTCTTGAAAGAGCCACTAACAAAACAGTTATGTAAAAACATCTCTACATCGATGTTTCAGGGCGAAAGACTAGACTTCTACAATTTCAGGACAACAGTTCCTGCAGCCATGTTTAAAAAAATAAATAGCAGTCATGGCAGCCAAAGATATTAAAAGCAATTCCTTTACAAGTATGAGCTTTCCTAAAAAGCCTGCCATCTTTAATCTGAACTGGGTGCCATTAGAAACCCAGGGGTTATTATACGGAAGCTTTCAAGATTCTCATTACTTGCGTTACAGAGTCATAAAAAACAATATGTCTCTGATTGTCATGACAACAGAATCTACAATATCGTGTGAGTTTAATGAAAAGATGGAGAGCAATGAGAGAGCATCAAGTATGCATTTACCCACTGTGTATATAACACTTGAGGTGAAAGCTGCTCACTAAATAGTCTATGATTGCAAAAACTGACTGCAAATGCACATTGAAAAGTTTAATATTATCAATATGGGCTTACTTACTTAATGATACTAGTTCCACCATACTGACATGTAATCTTTGCCTAAGGTAGCATTAAACATTTTTTTGTAAGATTTGCCATGGAGTAGACTGTGGTATTGGCAACACACTATTGTCCAGTACTACAGCTCTAACAGCCATTTGAAGGTAACAGGGTTTAACTTAAGACTAAGTGACACATTTATTCATCATGAGGTTGTACCCTACTTCCAAGCTTTGCAACATCAATAACATTTAAAATACAGTGACACATTTATAAATCATGAGGTTGTACCCTGCTTCCAAGCCAATAACATTTAAAATATACCAAAGTGGGTAACAGCTAAAGTGGCCTAGTGGTTAGAGCATTCGCCTTGGATGTGGGGGGTCATGGGTTCAATCCCCGGTCGAATCATACCAAAGACATACAAAAATGGTACTAACAGCTGCCTTGCTTAATGCTCATCATTAAGAGGTTAGTGTTAGGACTGTTCGGCCTGGTGTCAGGATAATGTGACTGGATGAGACATCATGCTACATCATGTCTGCAGCATGATTCTTCAGAGCTAGACATCACTATAAACTGCCACACTGCAGACATCATAGTGATATGACTGAAAAATTGTTAAAGCTATGTTAAAAATTATAAACACCACCAAAGTGGGTGGTATTACAAAAACAGACAGATGTAGCTATAACATGATACAAGATATTCTGGACTTTCTAATCGCATTACAAAATACTGAGGTAAAAACAATTTTTGAGACCCAATTTATATACCACAAATTTGCCAGTTTGTGAAACCCGGATTTTGTGTCTAGAGATTTTACTTTTTGACCACCCTGATTGGCACACTGACAGTTCAACCTTTACAAAAGTAGGATAAGTTTGAGATATGAATTAAAAACTGGCTAGGACATAAAAATGCAAGGTCCATTAAACAAACAAATAAGAACTCCAACTTTTACCCATCTGCAAGTGAAATAAAAAATTAATTAAAGCCAATTAAAAAAATGACATTTCTAACACAATTAGGCATCTGGCCAAATGAAACTATATTGGAAGCATATATATTTGGAATCTTCAGAAGTAACCCCAAAAATGCATTTCCTACTCAAATTTCAGGTAAAAATGACACAAATCTCCAGGCCGTAATGACTTTGTATTAAAACATTCATGGCAGTCATGCAAAGGAAAATTACCTTGGCAGCCTTCAGTTCTTGGCATTTATTTCGATAACAACTCAACAAATACTGGCCTGCATAAAAAAATCGGCCTTTGCAGCCATGTTTATGCCTAATAAAAATAACTTTTAACTGACATTGTTTTTCAATTCTTGTAACAATATTATTAAGATAAGAATCATAAGAACAGGTTGAAACTATCTAAATTCCACTTGCCCAGTTGGGCAATTACAATTTGTTTTTAGCCCATCCCAAATAAACTCTTACTGGTCCAGCTATTATAGCAAGAAAAGTTAATGTTAATGACATATACAGAAATTATGGGAAGGTTTCTTGTAAGTACTTATTCTGTGATCTTCTAACATCAATTTTAAATAATAATATACTGAGACCAGTCTGCTCTGCCTCTGGTATGGGTTAATTAGTCTAGTGTGGCCTATGGGTTAATGCCATTTTTCAGCACATAATAGGCTATAAATGTTTACCAGTATATTTTATTTTGAAGGAGTAGAAGGCAGGAAGAACCTGGAAAGAACCAATGACCTCAGGGAAACTAATGAGAAGCTCTCTCACATGTTAACTGTGATGAGACTTGAACTCATGCAGACAGAGACGAGATGTGAGTAATCTAAATGTAAGCACCTTAGACCACCTGATCCACCGGGCCTGCTGAGTTTATTAGTATTGAAGAGTAAGAGTGAAATGCTTGTATAAGTGTGATCAAAACAAACTGGAATCAAACTTGTGAAAGAAAATATGAAAAAGGACAATGTCAGCAATATTCTCAACAAAGAGAAACACTGGTCAGCTCTGAACATGCACTCATTTGACTGGGCAAAGAGACAAACACTGGTCAATTCTGAATATGCACTCTCCTGATAGGTCAAAGAGATAAATATTGGTCAGCTCAGAACATATGCTCAACAGATCAGACAATTGATTTCACTGAACCACCAGAAATTTTCATTCATCATTTTGAACTGAACAAATGAGTTTTCAAAAAAAAGGTAACTTGTTTAACAACAATCCTTGAAAAGTATGTTTTCTGACAACAACCTTTGAAGGTGTGCCTTTGAATAATGACCCCAGCAGTCACAACAGTCACATTACAAAAACCTCCATACTTAGCAATCACATTTTCAGGCACAACAGACAGTCATGTTATCAAAGTCTGGATACTCAGAAATCATATTTTCGAGCACAACAGTCATGTTATCAAATCCTGGATACTCAGAAATCATATTTTCAGGCACAACAGTCATGTTATCAAAGCCTGGATACTCAGAAATCATATTTTCAGGCACAACAGTCATGTTATCAAAGCCTGGATACTTATAAATCATATTTTCAGGCACAACAGTCATGTTATCAAAGCTTGCATACTTAGTAATCATAATTTTAGTACCACATTGATTAGGGGGAAATGAAAAAACTCAATAAAATCAATCATTGAAAAATAACCTATCAACAGCAAAATTACTGCATATTCAAATGTAACATACCGCACAAAACCAATGCATTTTGAAACCCATTCACTCAATCAGTCTATATTCATCTCAAGGGAACTTTGGGTTAATAAAAGTCTTGAGCCCAAAATCTAAAGAGAAAAATAAATCCTCCACTGATTATTCTCACTACAGGTCTACAGGGACAGGAAATCCATCTTAATAACTGATTGCTGAGAATGATTTTAAAAATTTACAAATTACCTGAGATCAATATGCATGCAGACTAACAAACATTTTCTATAAAATTGAGGTTGATGTTTTACTGATATTCCAGATATTAATTCAAACATTTTATCTCAAACATTAAAATGTCATACATGCTGGCATAGTGCAGTTAAAATGATATGAATCTATGACATTTATAACAATCTGACAGTTCATTACTGTATTTTTTCCAAGTACAGTGTATTTAGATTGGTCAAAATTACTTCACATGATGCAGAAAACTATTATAAATTTTTAGCTCATAACACCAGAAAGGAACAAAATATGTATTTGTGCATCTTTCTGGTGTGCTTATACAATATTTGCAAACAATATTAGAATATCTGTATTATTTATTTAGTGTCATTTTTTGGAACTACAATATGTGTGTTTGTTAAATTTCAATTTGTACAAGATTCATGAAGGTACTAAGTTTGAAAATTGATTACACACTACATTAATGACTTTCATTGATGCAACATAATTGATTTTCAAGCTTGATGATTTCATGAACTCTATAAAATATGAAGTTGAATTTTTATATCAGATTTATACAGATCAGAAGCAATCCAGATGTCCCAAAGACATGCAAACTTAGCATTCTTGTTGCACTGGAATTTTGAATATACAATAATACACTGATAGCTGTGGCAGAGAAAAATGGAGATCAAAAACTGGTCAAATCTAGTACTGTGACAGAACAATATGGCCAGGGCAATAACAACAATAATAATAGGAGTTTTACTGTATTTAATATTTTGTTTGTTTTACAACTTTTAGATACTGTCTCAATATACCTTTTTAGAACTGTTTTCACTTCTATTTAGCAAGTATTGTACTGACATGCTGTTAAACATACATACATACATACATACATACATACATACATACATACATACATACATACATACATACATACATACATACATACATACATACATACATACATACATACATACATACATACATACATACATACATACACACACACACACACACACACACACACACACACACACACACACACATACATACATACATACATACATACATACATACATACATACATACATACATACATACATACATACATACATACATACATACATACATACATACATACATATATACTTACATACATACAGGAAGACAGACAGACAGACAGATAGACATACATACATACTTACATACATACATACATACATACATACATACATACATACATACATACATACATACATACATACATACATACATACATACTTACATACATACATACATACATACATACATACATACATACATACATACATACATACATACATACATACATACATACATACATACATACATACATACATACATACATACATACATACATACATACATACATACACACACACACACACACACACACACACACACACACACACACACATACATACATACATACATACATACATACATACATACATACATACATACATACATACATACATACATACATACATACATACATACATACATACATACATACATACATACATACATACATACATACATACATACATACTTACATACATACATACATACATACATACATACATACATACATACATACATACATACATACATACATACATACATACATACATACATACATACATACATACATACATACTAGCATACATACATACATACATACATACATACATACATACATACATACATACATACATACATACATACATACATACATACATACATACATACATACATACATACATACAGACAGACAGACAGACATACAGACAGACATACATACATACATACATACATACATACATACATACATACATACATACATACATACATACATACATACATACATACATACAGGAACACAGGAACACAGGAAGACATGAAGACAGATAGGAAGACAGACAGGAAGACAGACAGACAGATAGACAGACAGACATGCATACATACATATATATATATATATACATACATACATACATACATACATACATACATACATACATACATACATACATACATACATACATACATACATACATACATACATACAACATACATACAGACATGCAGACATACATACATACAGACATGCAGACATACATACATACATACATACATACATACATACATACATACATACATACATACATACATACATACATACATACATACATACATACATACATACATACATACATACATACATACAGACAGACAGACAGACAGACAGACATATACACACACATACACACATACATACATACATACATACATACATACATACATACATACATACATACATACATACATACATACATACATACATACATACATACATACATACATACATACATACATACATACATACATACATACTTTTGAAAAAGACCTTTCCATCTGAAGGTTACTGAAGTTCTATTTTTTCATCCAGAAGAACTCACTTGGAAGTCTGAGACGATTCCACATGGTATCTAGGGAAGGAACCATAGACCTTAGATCTGAGGCATTAAATGACACATCATTCAAGTTTCAATGCTTGTGTAATCTATGATCTGAGTAAACTTGGAAGTCTGGTGAAAGGTTAACATTTCCATTGGCATATTACATTCATTAACAATAAAATTACATGACAGTACATACTAAAATTGCATTCAGCACAATATCCAAACCTCAACTTATCCAAATCCTTGTACATTTATACTGTACATAACTTGAATCACTTCATCAAATGATGTGTCAAATATTAAAAAAAACATCCCAGATTATATGACATCATGGCATAAATAAGAATGCAATGGTCTCAATGAATGAAAAGGTACCATCTATCATCACTGGTGTTGGGTTTGGTTAGAGCATTTTCAGAAGGATAAGGACTCTTCAGAGACTACCCTTTTCATTAAAGATTGGTTTGCATTTTACGGCACCAACACAGGTAAGTTATTTTGTGCTCAGACAACTGAATAGTGTCCACACTACCATAACCACTTGGACAGATCTGATAGTGGGATTCAAACCTATATTCCTTCTATTAGAAACCCACTAACTACTAAGTCACTGTGACTTCTGCTTCCGTTAGTCACCTCTTATAACATGCAAGAGGAGGAATTTGGCTAATTCCATACCACAAAGCCCACAAGTAGTCTACAGTGCATGGTATTTTTATGCACACCACTGATTTTTTACTTTAAAATAATTAAATCATTTCTGCACTCAAATAAAAACAAGATGTTTACTAGTATCCACAAATACCCATGCCAACTGAGTACTAAACAATATACAGATGGGTATGGAGAAAATTACCAGCTTTTATCCAATTTAACAAGTATGTCACAATGACCTATATTTGGTATTGTGTTACTCCCTGAGATGCATTCATATGCCAATTTTCAGTGGTACCAGAGAAATAGGGTTCCACGATATTGATGGTGTAATGAACAGACACAAGTAGTTGAAAATTCAAAAGTTGATCTTAAGTTTGAAAATTAGGTTACAGTGACCAAATTTTGTTATGTGTGAGTTACCTTCCAAATGCCAAGCTTCATTAGTAGGTGAAATATGGTCCAAGATACTGAGGGTCTAACAAATGGATAGCTGAAAAGACAAAACTCAATTAAGTGTGAACATTAGGTCACAGTGATTTGGTTTAAATATTGAAGGATATAACACCTTTATATGCATCCATATTGGATTTTCCTAAGTACAGATGAAATGGGTTTTAATGATGTTTGTATCACACTTATTCCATACCATGCATATGTGTTTTTAATGATGTTTGTATCACACTTATTCCATAACATGCATGTGTGGTTTTAATGATGTTTGTATCACACTTATTCCATAACATACATGTGTGGTTTTAATGATGTTTGTATCACACTTATTCCATATCATGCATATGTGGTTTTACTGATGTTTGTATCACACTTATTCCATAACATACATGTGTGGTTTTAATGATGTTTGTATCACACTTATTCCATAACATGCATGTGTGGTTTTAATGATGTTTGTATCACACTGGTTCCATAACATGCATGTGTGGTTTTAATGTTTGTATCACACTTATTACATAACATATATGTGTGGTTTTAATGATGTTTGTATCACACTGGTTCCATAACATGCATGTGTGGTTTTAATGACGTTTTTATCACACTTATTCTATAACATGCATGTGTGGTTTTAATGACGTTTTTATCACACTTATTCTATAACATGCATATGTGGTTTTAATGATGTTTGTATCACACTTATTCCATAACATACATGTGTGGTTTTAATGATGTTTGTATCACACTTATTCCATAACATACATGTGTGGTTTTAATGATGTTTGTATCACACTGATTCCATAACATGCATATATGGTTTTAATGATGTTTGTATCACACTTATTCCATAACATACATGTGTGGTTTTAATGATGTTTGTATCACGCTTATTCCATAACATGCATGTGTGGTTTTAATGATGTTTGTATCAAACTTATTCCATAACATACATGTGTGGTTTTAATGATGTTTGTATCACACTTATTCCATAACATACATGTGTGGTTTTAATGATGTTTGTATCACATTGATTCCATAACATGCATGTGTGGTTTTAATGATGTTTGTATCACACTTATTACATAACATATATGTGTGGTTTTAATGATGTTTGTATCACACTGGTTCCATAACATGCATGTGTGGTTTAATGATGTTTTTGTCACAATTATTCCATAACATGCATATATGGTTTTAATGATGTTTGTATCACACTTATTCCATAACATACATGTGTGGTTTTAATGATGTTTGTATCACACTGATTCCATAACATGCATATATGGTTTTAATGATGTTTGTATCACACTTATTCCATAACATACATGTGTGGTTTTAATGATGTTTGTATCACATTGATTCCATAACATGCATGTGTGGTTTTAATGATGTTTTTGTCACAATTATTCCATAACATGCATATATGGTATATGGTTTTAATGTTTGTATCACACTGATTCCATAACATGCATGTGTGGTTTTAATGATGTTTTTGTCACAATTATTCCATAACATGCATGTGTGGTTTTAATGATGTTTGTATCACACTTATTCCATAACATACATGTGTGGTTTTAATGATGTTTGTATCACACTGATTCCATAACATGCATATAGAGTTTTAAATGAAAATAATGCCTCTTTCAGAATTAATTCTTCTTTTTTACCTGATACATAATTAAAATCAGTATGATTGGGTGTAAGTCAGTATGACTGGGTGTAGGTCAGTATGACTGGGTGTAGGTCAGTAAGAATGGGTGTAAGTCAGTATAATTGGGTGTAAGTTAGTATGATTGGATGTAAGTCAGCATGGCTGGGTGTAAGTCAGTATGAATGGGTGTAAGTCAGTATGACTGAGTGTAAGTCAATATTACTGAGTGTAAATCAATATGATTGGGTATAATTCAATAAGATTGGGTGTAAGTCAATATGATTGGGTGTAAGTCAGTATGACTAAGTCAATATGATTGGGTGTAAGTCAGTATGACTGAGTGCAAGTCAGTATGATTGAATGTAAGTCAATAAGAATGGGTGTAAGTCAATATGACTGGGTGTAAGTTAGTATGATTGGTGTAAATCAGTGAGATTGGGTGTAAGTCAATATGATAAGGTATAAGTCAATATGAATGATAACTCTATAAACAGATAACAGGTATTTTACTGTAGTCAAAATAGGCAGTACATCAGTATGATGGTAAACCCTGTTTAACCTTGTTTGTCAAACAAAATTATATTAGTGAAAACATCAGATAAACTTGCTTGCTGGATCAATGGGTTTAAATTGCACAGGTAATCAGATTAGATACATAAATCATTCCAATGTAAGAGTGTTTAATTTCATTGCACAGCATTTTCTGCCTGGAAAGTAGCAATCTGGTGTCTAACTTTATCTTCCTAGCAGCTTCTTTCCTAATATATATTTTAAGGTTCATTATATATTCTTGTCCTGGGATAATAAATTTACATATAAAGTTATTTTAACAAGAAGTATGAAATTGTTTCTATTTACATACATAAAATTTCTTTGTTCTCATTGGTTACTACAAGCACTGAATTTAAAGACCCACTGTAATCCATTCAAGAAGACAATGCTTGGATCAATTTTTCTATCACAGGCTAATTTACAAAATTTAACTACTTACAAAAATGTAATTTTCTGCAAAGTCACAAACATTGATACCATATTCATTCATATATAAGTGACATCTATAATGTACCACCAGATCTGGGTTTATGCAGGTTTTTTTTTTAGTAATCCGAAGAACACTCAAAACAGATCCTGATATGGCACAATATGTAATGGCAGATCAAGGTCTTTGTGTTTGCAGTTGGACCCGACTTATAACTGAGTACACATGGTACCTATGAAAATAATTGATTCACAGTATTGTAATTGAACTGTGATCTCTTCAATTTAAAATTTTTTTAAAGATATCATTTTTGGTTTTCTTTTATGGTCACAGCATATTGATTATTGATAAAGCAATGCTGCCAAATGACTAGAGAGGCATAAAATGGGAACAAATTGAGCATATTTTCATGGTAACGTGTGGGAAGAAAAATGTCATCAATTTATTAGGCTATAAAACTAGATATTGATCAAATCTATTTAAAATTATAGTTGTTGGGTGAAGTGCTGTAAAACTGCCAGAGTTTTAGGTAAGCAGCATATTTTATACAGGCAATTCAACTAAAAATTCATATATGAAATTTTAAATTCTCTCAAATGATTCCTACCAATTAAAAAATGTCTTTGGCACAAAGTCATTAGGTTACTGCCTGTGTTTTGTTATGGAAAGTTTGAACAATATAACTGCACTACTGGTTAAAGTTCCAAATGTTCTGTGCAAGTTTAAAAAAAGTAATAACACAATCAGGATGAGAATGCTTGCTCATATTGAGTCATATAATAAAATGTACTCTGAACAAAGTCTTGGTCACAAAGCCATTTAGAACATTCAGAAAAGCACAATTAATATCTAGTTGATTAAGATTCAAACTTGTAACACAAGATTTTGTGTCTGTGGTGTTCACAGAATGTCCCATTAAATTTAAAAATTTGCAATCAGTTCCAAAGCAGGTAGTAAAACACCTAATTAACTAAATTCTGATATCAACATTTTTAACAGAGAAATTGACACAATTTTCATTACATCAAAGATTGTTGGTTTTGCAAATGGAGTTTGTGTCCAGATTTTAGACTATCTGGCTTTAGCTATAATGCAGACCAGTCCAAAATGCACATTGGCAGTTGAAGCTTTGCAGAATTTGGATAAGTTTGAAATTTGGAGTAAAAATGGATCAGGACACAAAAATCAGATCCAATATACACAAAATTCTCTCCCTTCTGTATATGTTCTTGGGGAATATCCAATTAAAGCAACATCTGTTATAAAGCCAAGAATTAGGGTAAACACAAATTTCTTGGAAACAGATGTGTTTTGATGCATTCAACAATACTGTGTTTCCTATCCCCATTTCATGTTAAAAAGGAATGTAATATCCAGGGGTAAATGAGTTAAGGCATGCAAATACCATGTGATTAAACTGAATTATTAGATGTTTTGCTTATTTTTCATTAAACACAACTCCCGTATGATTAAACTGAAATAAGAAATGTTTTGCTTATTTGTCAGTAAACATAACTTAAATATGATTAACCAGAAATATTAACTGTTTTGCTCATTTGTCATTAAAAAACATTTTAATATAAGAAAATAAAAAAGTGGATGAACACCATTATTACTGACACATAAAATATACATTATTAATGCCAAGTGAAATAACATCATTACTGACACATCAAATATACTTAATTAATGCCAAGTGAAATAACATCATTACTGACAAAGGAAATAACATAATTACTGACAAATGGAATAAACATCATTACTGACACATAAAAAACCCATATTTAATGCCAAGTAGAATAACATCATTACTGCCAAAAGAATTAACATAATTACTGAAAAATAAATAAACATCATTACTGTCATATCAAAAAATATCATTAATGCCAAGTAGAATAACACCATTACTGACACATCAAATAAACATCATTAATGGCAATTGGAATAATGTCATTACTGACATCAAATAAACATTAATGCCAAGTAGAATAACATCATTACTGACACATGAAATAAACATCATTAATATTAAGTGGAATAACATCATTGCTGACAAAGGGAATAAGCATCATTAATGGCAAGTGGGATATTATCATTAGTGACACATGGAATAAACATCATTAATGGCAAGTGGAATATCATCATCACTGAATCGTGGAATAAACATCATTAATGCAATGTGGAATAACATCATTACTGACAAAGGCAATAAACACCATTATTGACAAATGGAATAAAGATCATTACTGACACAGTGAATAAACATCATTGCTGACACATCAAAAAAACATCATTATTAACAAATGGAAAAAAAATATTACTGACAAATGGAACAAATATATTCACTGACAAAGGGAATCAACATCATTACTGACAAAGGGAATAAAAAAATCATTTATGTGACACTGAATAAACATTACTGACAAAAGGAATAAACAATAATGACAAAAGGAATAAACATCATTACTGACACATGGAATAAACATCACTAAAAAAATTTCAATCAAGCTGAACATAGAAAGGAAGAATAGAAAAAAATGAAGAGTAGAAATAAAAAAGAGAATGTACATCTCTGAAATCATCACATCCCAAACATTTGTGAAACATAGATGACTCAAATAACAGCCATATATATTCATTTAATTTTTAATTGTATCACCATTTTTTGTTAACTTATCCATTACTGAAAAAATGCCAACAATTACATAATTGGATATGACTTTAAAGAAAGCATTTAATTTTTAAAAAAAAAAAATATTTTTCAATGCTTTATATCAGATTTAACCAGCTTACATAAATAAGAGCACCTGGAAAATCTTTTCTAAGTAAAGCATGGATAAATAAGACAGTCTATAAAGATAATTTGATATGATTGTCAACAATAACTTTATAACATGAAGCCAAATAATTAGTATATAATGTGTTTATTTTATTTTTTCCAACTGTTTTAAATGGTTACCTTGCTATTAAGAGCATTTTAGCACCTTTGACAGAGACAACATTCATTTTCTCTTTCTCTTGAAATTTATATTATGTTAGCAAATTCTGTGAAGTCAACAGAAGAAATGATATCTCTTGATTACACTGAAACAAACCTCAATGCAGATGGTGCACATGCATACAAATGTACTTATATGTGAATCAGATAGAGGCAAAAAAAAGGTGCCACCATTGGAATGTGGTTGAGGCAAAAGAAAGTGTTCATTTGAAGCAAAGGGACAAGAAAGACTGAGGCAAAGAGATAAGCAAGACTAAAGTCAAGGAATAAGACCAAGGTAACGAGATAAGAATGATGAAGGCATTGAGATAAGAAAGACCATGGCAAAGGGATAAGAAAGACCAAGGCAATGGGATAAGAAAGACCAAGGCATTGGGATACAAAGGATTGAGGCAAAGGGAATAGAATGACTAAGGGAAAGGGATAAGAAAGACCAAGACAATGGGATAAGAAGGACCAAGGCAATGGGATAAGAAGTACTGAGGCAAATGGAAAAGAAAGACTGAAATAAAGGGATGAAAGGACCAAGGCAAAGGGATAAGAAGGACCAAAGCAAAAGGATAAGACCAAGGCAAAGGTATAAGAAGGACAGAGGCAAAGGGATAAGAAACACCAAGGCAATTGGATAAGAATGACTGAGGAAAAAGGATAAAAAAGGACCAAGGCAAGGGATAAGAGGGACCAAAGCAAAAGGATAAGACCAAGGCAAAGGGATAAAAAAACACCAAGGCAAATAGATAAGAATGACTGAGGAAAAAGGATAAAAAAGGACCAAGGCAAGGGATAAGAGGGACCAAAGCAAAAGGATAAGACCAAGGCAAAGTGATAAGAAAGACCAAGGTAAAGGGATAAGAAGGACAGAGGCAAAGGGAAAAGAAAGACTGAGACAAAGTGATAAGAAAGTCCAAGGCAAAGAGACAAGAATGATTGAAGCAAAGAAACAAGAAAGACTAAAGGAAATGGATAAAAGGACCAAGGCAAAGGGATACGAAGGATAGAGGCAAAGAAACAAGAAAGACTGAGGCAAAGGGACAAGAACAACCAAGGCAAAATGATGAAAAGAGATTTGCCATACATTACCACTTTGTTGATGGATTTATATTGGTGATACATCACATTTTTGGGCTCCTCTGCAATGGGTTTCTTACTACTATGTGTGATAGCAGTCAATTAAAATCAAACTAAAGTGTTCATCATGCAACAATGGCATTTCAGGCAAAAAATTATAGTGTATGGATTACTTATACAAGCATATTTGATAAGATTTCTAAACCAAGAAATGCTTAAAGCACTATGTTAAAGCACTCACCATGTTAAAGCACTCGCTATGCTGGAGCCTGACATTTTCATTGAAAGTGTAAGTGACATGGCACAGTTGGTATTGATCATATGGACACTCAGATTGCTTGTTATGGTCAACCTCATGCATATGATAGACCAATGTAAATACAATGGTTGAATTTTGGTCCTATGGTCATAGTGGTACAGTGCTATCCAGAATAGCATCATAAGAAAGCACATTATAACATGGTAGAGGTGTACATTCATACAAGATTTAGCTATACACTAGTACTCACTTGATCATCTATATTATCTTCTCAAGGAAATACAGGCTTCGCTCTTCTCCAGAAAATTGAAGCTTCTATACCATCTCCTCTACCAAATAAAACCTCATATCTTTAACTGCAAATATAAAGAAGTGCAGTGACAATTTTTATGCATACAGCTTAAGTGTTTCTACTTAAATGCACCAATTGTATTAGGACTCATTCAGACACCATCCATGGAACACCTGATATCTATATAAACTGGAACATTTTACAACTAGAAAATATTGACTTATCAAGTTTAAATAATTCATTATCTTAATCCTTTCAATCAATGGATTATCTTGCTCAAGTTACAGTTAAACCTGTCTATATTCCTGTCTATAATAACCACTCTGGGTACCAAATGAAATTGCCAGGTGAAACTACCATATATATTTGCTAATAAGACTAGGCTAACTGAAAACAAGATATTCTATGATTTTCCTAGGTATAAAGTGATGGTAGATCAGGGTCTATGCTACTTTACTTCTAACAAACTGCACAGACCCACAGTTCCTAGTGTATGATATGTTGACAGATCTGGGTCTATGCACTTTGTTGTTAGATCTTTCTTATATGAGATTATTTAAGGTACATCATAAAATCTGCAGATGATTCATTTATATAGGAGATCAAGCAGATCTTCATTCTAATAATCAGAGCTACAGGAGCTCAGTGGTAGCATCACTGACTCATGACCAAAAGGGTGTGGGTTCAAGTCCTACTATTGTACCAGCCTTGGTCAGTTACCATGAATTGTCCATAGGCAAGACACTTTATTCTAATTGCCTTGGCACCAAATAATTTACATGTGTTGCTGTGCTGTAAAGCAACAAAACCAAGCTTAATAATAATAATCACCTCTTGCTATATACAGCATATGAACACCATGAAACTAAATTAGATTGGTTGATGGTTGCTTTTCGCAGGAAAGCTGAATGCTTTCAAGAGGAACATAAAAATTAAGGTCTCTATGGATAGGTGATTGCTATATAAAAGTGGCCACTATATCAGATTAGAACAAGAATATAAAAGCAGAGTATCACTTCAAATTAACAATAATTTGTGTTTTTAATTAAAGCCATTAGAAGATAGAATTTACAGCCTTTATTCACTCTGCTGAACTATTTTGAAATCTATATAGTTGATAAAAAATAAATACTATTTTTCTTATTTCTTGTGCTTGTTCTTGTTTCCTTTCCATTTCTATTACTCATAAAATCCCAACAATTTGATACTAAACACTTGCACAAAAAAATAACGAAATTATGACAAATCATGCAGAATTTTGAATAAATCATGTACTGTGAAACTTGCAACAGTAACAAGGGAAGATAAAGATTAAGTTTTAAGAAAAACAGCATCTCATAATTTTCAAGATTCTCTAATCTTTTATAATTTCAACCTTTTTTTTCAAACAAGAATTTACTGAATTTTGGACGCATGAAAAATAATTAAGCAGAATTTATATTCATCATCTGTAAATTGGTTGACTTTCATCACAGTAAACAATTCATATATTCAGCTACAAACCAGGTGCAAATCCTAATTTGAAAGACAACTGAGTTTAAAGAACACCTGTCATAAATGAAAACATTTTTACACATGGATCAATTTTGTTTTTTAAGAAGACTCCACGATGCAACTCTCTCTCATTATAAGACATTTCATTATAATACTGTTCATGTTGAGGATCCTGGTGGTAAAATAATTTTAGGTGCTTGCCTTTACAGCCTACTTACAACACATCTGTCTGCATGGGTTCAAATCTTGGCTCAGAAAACATGAATATGTGAGAAAGCTTGCCGGTAGCTTCCAGAGGGTCAGTGGTTCTTCCCATGGCCTTCCCAGATCCTTCATCGACCAAATCTACTGTCATGAATAGCCTACAGTATCCTGTGTTGAAATATGGAATTAACACACACAACCAACCAACCATCCAACCTGCTCATGTTAAATATATATTTAAGTTCTTTGACCATGCTAGACTGAGGCAGTGGGAGCAGATCTAGTCTTGATCTAGCTTCTGAATGTCCCTCCAAGCTGGAATTTAGAATCTTCTTATCTCAAGAGCACAAAAAGCTTATGGCAC
Source organism: Potamilus streckersoni (assembly GCA_016746295.1). Classification (NCBI taxonomy): domain Eukaryota; kingdom Metazoa; phylum Mollusca; class Bivalvia; order Unionida; family Unionidae; genus Potamilus; species Potamilus streckersoni. The sequence continues at coordinate 2,090,356 of JAEAOA010000856.1, read as the reverse complement.
AAACTTTATGTATCACTATGTCAAATGACCATGTCCTCTCCTCTTCTACTTTCTGGAATGCCTGGTGGGAAGGGTAGGATATCCTAAGAGGGGAGGGTAAACCCTCTTTTCTTAATTGTCAGCAAATTTAAGAATCTACCATGACAGAAAACATGTAATTATCCTGATGATTAGAACCTCATATGGGGACATTGACATTATGTGACTTATCATGGGGACATTGACATCATGTGACTCCTCATGGGGACATTGACATCATGTGACTCATGGGGACATTGACATCATGTGACTCCTCATGGGGAAGAATGGACTGTCATTGCAAATGCCTTTTCTGAAGGACAAGATCACTTCTGGTTCCTCCTAGGAGTCTCAGGGGAGGGGGCTCTGACCCCCTCTTTTCAAGATGTTACCTCATGAGAAGAAGGTGGGGAAATCTCTATCCATGAACACCTGAACTGCTAGATGACCATGCAGAATATATCCATGGTGCAGCAGGATGATGACAATGGTCACTCCCATAAAAGGGGACATTCCACATCACACAGGGCTTCAATAAAAACATGGGAAAAAGAAAAGTACATCAGTCAAATCCCCTTTTCCAGTATTTTCATTACTCAGTTATGACGGGTTAATGGTGCTCAGTATGTACTTAGCAAGCAGTGACCAGTAGCCAGTTTCATGACCAGCACCCAGTGACCAGTAACTTGTGATTGGTAACTAGTTACCTGAACCCAATAATGATTCAGATCTGTGGGAGGAATACACCCCAGACTTACATGAGCTAGAATGTGATATATCCTTCCTGGGTTGTACAAACTGCTTTTACTGTTGAAGGACAAGGTAACTTGGAGTATGTCTTACCCCTCCAAGAGAGGTGGGGATGCAATCACTCTCTATGATAGGGCATTGCTATACACCTCTGGGGAAAGCCTTTTCTTGTGTTTTGGAAGGTACTGTACTTTGAGACTCTAGTTCTTAGTGAGTGCTCATTGTATTGGCATGTGCTGCTCTTCCTTCTGTCATTTGGGAGTGTACTCAATTCCATCATCAAGCTGACATGAAAATACAGTCACAAATAACAACTGAACTGCAGATAGTTTTTATTTCCAGTCAAGTTTATATAACCTGGGAAAGGGTATCTGCCTTCTTTATGAACAACTTTCTCCTTTTTTATTCAAGGGAACACACTTGATCCAAGTATTAGAATGTACATTTTGAGACCCTCAATATTCATAGGAACAGAAGCACTTTCTTTCTCCCTTTATAAGTACACCTTTCTTTCATCACCATCCCAGATAATGTCAAACCATAAACAAAAAATTAGACATCCATCCATTCATGTACATTTTATACAACAAAAGCAATGGTGGTGTGGACGTCCCATGAGGCCATTTGACCCAGACTTTGTGACATCATAAGAAGTCTTTTTGTGAAAACCCATGTCCATATATGCATCACTTCCGAGGGTCTAGTTATTACAAGATTTTTATGATGGTTATGATGGCAGCCATACTGACCATAAAACTGGCCCCATTTTTAATTTGGCTTGGCTTGATTTGGTGTTTTACAGCATAGCAACATAACATAGGCTATGCAATTGCATAGTGCTGATGCAATTGGAGTGCCTTGGACACACAACAACAGCCGACCTGGATTGATCCTGTGGTAGGATTCAAACTCTATTTCAATCAAAAGATTGGCATGCTAACCACTGAGCCACTACCAATGATATATCTAGTTATTAAAACCCCACATCAGGAGTGGATGTGACAAGAAGATTTTAAAGATGGCTGCCAGGGTGGTCATAATAAATGAAATATTGGCATAATTTTCATATACTGTGAACTTATTATGATAAGATGTCTTCTGGTGAAAGTACCAATTTCATTAAGGAATAACTAGACATCATTAGTTTTGGGATTACATTACCTGGTAAAAGAGCTATCTCTGAACAAACTGGGAAGCAGAAGCATGGAAGTTTGTTTATTTTTATTTACAAAATTTAGGCTACCAAATATCTTCCAAAATATTCTTTTGCTATAAATTATGGGGAAAAAAAGGAATTTATAATCACTAGATTGGCTGAAATAAAGAAATCATCTTGAATAAAAAGGAAATCAATATAATGTTTGAAAAAGAAATTACACAGTTGCTAATCTGCAAAACTCTCCTCTAATTCTTTTAATCAAGAATTCAATATTTGCTGGCATAATTTCAAAATATACATATCTCTGAAATTTAAATGAGCAATCTTCTTTGGTAAACTATTAGCACCAGTATCTAACCTCCTGGCTAATCTACCTTTTGGTTTCAAATAGCAATGAGGAATTCTGAAAAATCAATCCCAGTTGAACTAATCGAGCTAAGTTGCTCCAATAATGAGATTTACGAGATGACAAGATGAAGGGCATGTCTTGGGGGGTCATTTATCTTCATTTCGTAAACAAACAGATCAACAAGAACGGAGAATGTATGGCTATGAAATTTAATCAATTGTAGCAGGAACTTTGCAAGTCAAATACCATGAAGATTGAGTTAGTTTCCAAGACCAGTATTTTAAGGTTTCTGAACATGAGGTATATTAAAGCAACTCTTAATTCAACTGAGACTAAAAAAAAGTGCTTCTTGGAACAGACTGTCACATTCATCAATGATATTATTATAACATTTATCCTTTGGAAAGATTGGTGGACAACCTAATGCAAATTTCAAACAGTTACTTAACAGAGATATCTTTAGCAGGTATCAGCCAATAATTTTTTAAGTGTTAATTAGTTGTCAAAATTTGGTATGATCCAGTTTTCTGCTTACTGATAAGAACTCATAAAATATCTGGGTGCAAAAATTAAAATGAAA